>CM053749.1:48666181-48780966 GCA_028658305.1 Pachyuromys duprasi | reverse complement strand
TCTGAGTTAGAAGAAGGATGCTCTGAGTTAGAAGAAGGATGCTCTGAGTTAGAAGAAGGATGCTCTGAGTTAGAAGAAGGATGCTCTGAGTTAGAAGAAGGATGCTCTGAGTTAGAAGAAGGATGCTCTGAGTTAGAAGAAGGGGCGTGCTGACCAAGGGATGGAAACGCCAAGGGAGAGGGAGGCTTGGACGATGGAATAAAGACTCAGATGGGGGAATGCAGAGCAGGAGCCAGTGTGAGGCAGGAAGCAATAAATCCCATTTTCACACAGGGAGATTGGCGTCTAACTAAAGTATTCACTGTGCAGTTGGCTATGTGGGTCTGACACTCAGGAGGAAGTCCTCGCTAGAGGCGTAGATTTAAAAAGCACTAACTTAAAGATGATAAATGCAGGTGTGGGAATGGATGGCCTCACCCCGTGGAGCGATGTAAAGAGTTGGGTTAAGGAAAACGGCTAGAGGAACTCCTACATGGAGGGGCCCATGCCTCCAGGTGGCCCTGCAAAAAGCCTTCCCCCACTGAAAACCAATTCTGTCTGCGTAAAGGGTTGACTATAGCTGAAGTCAATTAGTACTGAAGCTAGACCCTAAAAAGTACTGTTTTGTCTTTTGCATTGCTCACTCCGGAGAACTCAGTATCATATCACAAAGATACTTATGAAGGTCTGTAGGGTAGACAGCTCAGTCAGTTTCTACTCTTCAAGCATAAAAACTAGAGTTTGACCCAAAGAACACATGTGAAAAGCCAGGCATGGTGGTAACACACTTGTAATCACAGCCCTTGGGAGGCAGAGACAGGTGGCTTGCTGGATGGCCAACTTCGCTTACTTGATAAAGACTAGGCCATGGAGGAAGCCTGACTTTAAAAATCAAAGATGGCCCAGGGGTGGTGGTGCACACCCTCAATCCCAGCACCCAAGAGACAGAGGCAGGAGGATCTTTGAGTTGAAGCCAGCCTGGTCTACAGAGTGAGTTCCAGGGCTACACAGAGAACCCCTGTCTTGAAAAAGAACAACCACAACAATGAAAAAAACAAGATAAACAGAGATGACAATCAAGATTGTTCTCTCATCTCCACCCCACACACATGTGCACACATGTGAGCATATATACATGTGTGTATATATGTTTATATATACATACATGTATATATACTTAAATGTGTGTATACATATATACATATACTCATATACATATATATATATATACTCATATATATATATATATATACACACACACATACAGGGAAAAAAAAAACCCTGTGGAAAGGTCCACATGGAGAGAAACTGAGGCTTCTGGGTGGCAGTATAGATTTGCCATTCACAGGGGCTGGTCACAGTGTGGCTGCAGACACTATAGCCCAAGCATGCATCCGGACACAGTCCCCATCACACACTGACTACGATTTATTGAGAGACCCTGAGCCAGAGCCTGCAGCAGAGCTGCTCTGGAATTCCTCACCCACAGAAATCATGAGAAATATCAAGCTGGTTCATTTGGAGTTGGTTCATTACGAAACGATAAGCTCTTATTGACATCTTACACAATTTATGGGGTTGTAGGTGGCTTCAACCATTCCTTAGGCACCCATCTGCTGGTTGCAACAGCATCTCAAAAGGTTGTACCAACTGGGCATTAAGTTGAAAAAAATGGGCTGCCTGCTCAGCCGTGCTGTGGGAAGAGCCAGTCTCTCACAGACAGAGAACATGAGCCACTTTGCTGACAGTGTTTATTAGGCCTCTTGTGCAGAGCTTTCCTGATGCTGCAGTCTCATGAGGTAACGCTGGTGAAAGCGATCAGCCGCACATCACATAATTAATGACATAGCATTTCCACGACAACCCCTAATTAATCATGCCTGTTCCCATGAACTTTTAGCTTGTGGAAGTCCTAGCTCACACGGGATAGTAAAATATGTTGGCTTATCTTTTACATATTTTTTTCTTTGAATCAGGGTCTCATGGAGCCCAGGCTGACATCCAGCTTGCTTTATAGCTAAGGATGATGTTGAAGTCCTTATCCTTATTCTTCCACCTCTACCTCCAGAATGCCGGGATTATGGATGTGCACCATCACACCCAGTTTATGCAGTGCTTGGGATCAAACTCAGAGCTTTGCACATGCTAGGCAACCGCTATCAACAGAGCTACGCTCCCAGCCGTAGCCTATAATTTTTGGAAGGCAGAGAGGGGTGCTTTTGGCCATAAGTTTGACACCAGGGTTTATCAATCCCCTAAGGTTAGGGTCAGCCCTTCCACACCTGCTTCCCTTTGCTAGCATAGTACCTGGCATGCCACACTAGCTCATTAAACATTTGTGAGTACATAGCAAATGTTGAATAATGAATAAGCCTGTGTTCTGCCTCTTCTTCCCTCACTCAACTCACAGAGTTAAGACAAAATCCGCTTGGACATTCAGCCTGTTTGAGCTCTGCAGAAGGGCATGGGGGAAGTGTGTCACAGGGGGCATCTCTGACGGTAGTAATCTCTCATACCTCTCACACTCTGGGCACATGGAGTCGGAGGACTTTGACCTGAGATCCTGTCCAATACCTCTCTCCCTTTTGAGAGCACCAATAGGAGAGCACAGCAACCACGGTGGAGACACCTGGAGATATCTAGGACACCTGAAGAAGGGCCTCATGGCAAAGGTAAAGAGAAGGGTGAGATCTATTCTCAGCCGGAAAGGTCATTCTGGTTTCGTTTTGTGGCCGGGAGTTTCGAAGGCTCACTCAGGAAGCTACAGCCCAGTGCTTGCTGGAGCTCTGGCCACCGGTTCACAAAGCTTTACCTCCATGAACGGCAAGTCCCCCCGTGACTGCTGGCCAGGGGTCTCACGCTTCTGTCCATACCGGCTTTTCAATAGGGCTTCTTCAAAAACACAAACAAAACACCTCTATTACGTTTTCCTCTATTTAGTGTGTATATGTATGTGTGTGTGTGTGTGTGTGCCTGTGGAGGGGGCAGGTATACCAAGCACACGTGTAGAGTTCAGAGGACAACTTCTGGGAGTCGGTTCTGTCTTTCCATCATGGGAATTAAGTCAGGCCATCAGGATGCATCTTTACCTCCTGGGCCATCTGCTGGCTCTACATGGCTTTCAAAATGTCTTTATGTGATGCTGGCCTCTTCAGAGTGAGCAATGCAGGGTACCAAGGCTCAAGTGGCAGTGGCTAGCTGCTGCGAGATACGGTAGCTTCCCAAACAGACTTAGTCAAGTGTCCCTCAGTCCCCTGCAGGGAGGCTTTATCTTCCAGACACTCAGAGGATTTGTGCCTGGCCCTGGCTGTTGCCATCATTTCCACAAAGAAGCAAACCAAATTACTTCCCACCCCCACATGTTGGCCACTGCAGGGCAAGAAAAGCCAATGGCCAAGCTAGGCTAAACCATTCCTGGTTCATCCCTGGGCGATTTTAAGCTCATCATGAAGACTTGGTGACAAGGGATAAAAGTTGTAGCTGAGGGCCTGCTGGGCACGGGGGAAGTGTGAGATCCTACGCACACTGGGTGGCCATGGCCACCACAGCCCTTCAGCCTCCATGATGACTTGCAGATAAGCCCGGGGAGATGGATGGCTGAGGACTGACAGCAGCACTTGTCCAGGATGTGGGTAGTCTGGGGACACTGGGCCACCTGCTGCTGAGCTACTCCTAGCAAGAACACTGAAACTAGACACCTTATGATGCCAGCGCTGCTTCTCCATTTATAAGCAACCCAAGCAGCTGGTCTTAGGAATGAAAAACACAGCACAGGCCAACTGTGTGTCCACATCAGATCAAAGGCTGGGTGTGAGGTGTAGACAGGGGGCTTCTGATGCTCACAGACGCCTCTGCTTAATCCCTCTTTCCTCCGCCCCTCCCTCTCTCCCTCTCCCATCCCCTTTCCTTTTTTATGAATCTCGTGTTTATCAGACTGGCCTTAAACTCCTTATGAAACCAAAGATGACCATGAACTTCTGATTTCCCAGCCTCCACCTCCCACACCCACATCACCATGGCTTGGCTTATGTAGTTCTCAGTCAAACAAAAGGCTTTGTGCATGCTAGAGAAGCACCCTATCCATGAAGCTTCATGCCTTCCCAGGCCAAATCTTCTTTTCATATATGATCTGATAGCAGTCATGTACATCCTAGGGAAAACTAAAGCCATGCAAACCTTTAGTTCTCAACACTCACCCAACCTACTTTGATTAATCAAACACTTTAGTGCAAATTTGGCCCAATTCAAAGACATTCTAGTGCTAACACTAGGAACAATGACAATACAGTTTTTATTTTTTTCAAATAACATTAAAACTATACGCATTAAACTTTTAACCTTGTAACTTTGGGAAGAAGGAAAAATTAGAATAATTTAATTTTCTTTTGATAATTTCATATGTATATACAACATATCTTGATCAACTACTTTCCTCCCACTTTACCTGGACCCTCCAAGCCAGTTTTTTTCCACTCTCACATTTTTCTTTGTATAGCTTACCAAGTCTAATTAGTGCAGCCTATATGCACAAGAGTGTGGGATCAGCTATCTGAACAGCATGAGTTCCCTGACACAAGGATTTGCAGAGATGGTTAGGAATTGTATGCCGGAGGAGGGCTAGTTGATAAAGTGCTTTCTGTGACTGTGTGAAGACCTGTGTGTGGGTCCCTAGGAGCAATGTCAACCTGGATACAGCAGCACGTACAGCCATGACTCCAGAGCCCCTGGGAGCTTTGGGAAACACTTACCCTGGCATAGGAAGCAGTGAGCAAGAGACCCCATCTCAAACAAGGTGGGGGGCAAGGGGCTGACAGCTGAGGTTGTCCTAGCTAGGAGCTGCAAACACCCCCCAACACAGAATAACAACAAAAAAATGTAAATACTGTTTCTTTGGCTGTTGTGTGTTTTTGTGTGTAAGATGGGCGTGTGTATGTGGGTTCATATGTGACATAGTGTTTATGTGGGGGTCAGAGCACAACTTTCTGGAGTCAGTTTTCACCATTCACCTTGTTTTGAGGCAGAGTCTTTCTTGTTTTGCCACATACTCCAGGCTGGCTGCCCAGTGAGCTTCCTGGTCTTTTGCTTTTCCCTCCCTTCTCCCAGTTAAAGTCCTGGGAGTGCAGATGTCAGTTGCTACATTCAGCATGTGGGTTCTGGGGAGCCAAACTCAGGCTGTCAGGCTGTGTGGCAAGTGCTCTCTCCCACTGAGCCACCCCCCCAGGGCCGTCTTTGACGTCTGAAGCCATGTTACATTTTAGTGATTTATTGTCCTATAAAGGAGAGAGAAAACAAAATATAGGAACAAGTGATCTCCTACAGAGAGGAGAGGTCAGGCCCTGCTGCAGTGGGTGTTTATATAGAATATCAGAGGGAATTCCTTCCCTGAATTCTTTCCCTGTGCCGTCACAAGACAGGGTTTCTTGAAACCCAAGAAAGGGCTTCATAGCCCACTGCTGATTCCCAACCCCTCAAACTCCTCCCGCTTTCAGGGTCCTTGAAGGGAAGCTTCTTCAGAAGACTCCTGCGATCCGTTGAACTATTCAGAAATGTTCTATAAGTACATCTATTTTCATTGATAACATTTGTAAATATTAGATTATGTGTATGCCTGTGTATCTGTGGGTATATGCACCCAAGCACAATGTCCTCAGAGGCCCAGAAAAAGGTGTCATATTCCTGGAACTGGAGTTACAGTTGTTTGTGAGCCACCGATGGGTGCTGGAAATCAGTCCTGGGTCCCCTGTAAGAGCAGTATGTACTAGGAGCCACTGAGCCATTGCTCCAGCCCCTCCATTCAAGGCATTTACATGTTCTGTTTGCGTGATATAATAGGCTACACATATATGTATATTTTACACATAAACACACATGTAAATATTATATGTAAGTAGTTAACATTTAGTGTTCATAAACACAATTTTTAAAGAATTATAATTCAACCTTTTAGGTATTGCATTATTCCCTTTTACAGAAAATGAGGCACACAGGGAAAAGATGGAGTTGAACCTGGTCTGCCTGAGCTGTGGCATACGCTAGATGTGCCATTTGATGGATGTTGGCTCCACATGGACAAGAAGGCACGATGCTATGGCTTGTACCCTTGGCAGCCTCCAAAGGCCTCAAGGCTTGGTCCCCCAGGGTTTTGAGGTTGAGGAAACTGAGAAGTAGGGCCTTGTGGGACCTCAGCTCTTCCTTTTCCTCCTTGCTCCCTGGCTGTTGATGCAACCAGGCTCTTGCTCCACCAGAAGCTTCCTACTGGATGCAATTTCTTGCATAGGCCCAAGACAATAGAGCCAATTGACTATGGGCTGCACAGAGAGTTCAAACAACCCTTTTCTCTTCGTAAGGTGATTGTTTCAGCTGACCATCATTCCTGGGGACTGCTGATGGTGAGAAAAGTCTTTATTCACTAAAGAGGCGTCTGAGAAGCTTCTGTAGCCAGCAGAGAATCATGGCGGTGGGGGCCCAAGCCCTCTGGTAACGGTGCTTGGTGGCCCCACACTGTGGCAGGGGCTCCAGGCTTTAGGTCTGTACCTGTTCTTGTGTGTTCATACCCAGCCTTGTCAGGGCCATGCATGTGCTGGCTGTGTGCACATTCTTACATGGGCTTGTGTGTGTGGAGGCCAGAGGTCAACTTCTCTTGCTTTTAGGGACAATTCACTTTATTTTTTCTTTTGAGACAGTGTCTCTCACCTGGCCCAGAACTCATCAAGTAGGCTAGGCTGCCTGGTAAATGAGGTGTATTCTTATCTCTACCAAGCCAGGGCTGTGGCCACAAGCACATACCACGTCCAGCACTGCCCCCACGTCCAGCCTCTAGCCCTGCCTCCTTCTTTTGGTTCTGGAGATTTTACTTAGGTCCTTACGTTTGCATGGAAAGTTCCTAACCATGGAGCTATCTCTCAACCCAACATAGTGTTCTTTAAGTTGCTCAGCCCTTCTGGGAGGGGGCCCTTTCTGTTCCTAGTGGGCAGTTAAGGGAGCTTAGGCTCAGAGCTGTGTGTGTGTGTGTGTGTGTGTGTGTGAGACTCTGTATCAGTGGTCTGGTTAGGCTGAGGCTAAATTTGAACCCCGGGCCCACATGAGCTTGTCATTTTACCGTGCTATCATTTGTAACTGTTGTTTTAAACGCCTTGCGTACGGCATTCTTAGTGTTAATTTTTTGGGGGGAGATGTGAACACATGACCCATCACTCCAGACAGGGCAACAGCCGCAGATCAAAGAAACTATTTCACCCGTGTTTAACTTGTTGAACCAGTAAGTTTATCTGACGTTACTCAAAGAACCCTGGGTAACTTACAACACCCGCATCGCTGGAATGTTCCATCCTGGTGCTGCACAGACAGAGTTTCCCCTTCAGCTAACCTTGACCTCCTTTATACATAATACCTTCCTGAGGTCACCTGCAGTGGGTTCAGAATTACATGTAGCTAGGGTGGGGCATAGGCAGGAGTGGCTGGAATCTTAGTTATGGGTCTCAAGGCCCTTCCCACCCCTCTTGCTATGAGGGATGCTCAATAGGCCTGATCTAGTGAGGGACTGGCTGGTAGTCACAGCTGCGCTTATTAATGCACTAACAGCCATGCTAAGCTCCAGGGACTTGCACAATTCTTAGCAACCAACACAACCCAACTTAGCTTTTTCTTGTTGACCCAAGGCCATCATAGGGAGCACAAACCATTATCTCTGCTGTGAGCTTGAACAGGGGGAAAAGGAACCTAGTTATCTCTTGGACTATTGATTGTCTGGCCTGCCCGACTCTGCTGTCCTTTGAGGGCCTGTTAAGCTTTATGGGCCAATGGAGTTTTACAGCACTATAAATAGCTCTGTCTGTTCTGTCCTTAGAAATTTTGTTTCAGGTTCTCACATTGTGGTCTTTGTTCTTTGTCACCATGGAGTCTTTCAGCCAGCTGTTTCTATAACCTCCACACATCCAGACAGACATCCCCTACTCTCCAGTTGGAACCAAATGAAGGCTGCAGAGGAAACGAAGGATGTTCCAATGAACCAGATCTGAACAGTGCCCAAGAGAGATGGGATGTACTGGTTCCAAGGACGGGTGTGGGGGCAGGGGTAGGGCTGGGAATGGTTCGCCTCCCTGCACAGCAGCACTGTGCCCCAAGCAGTCAGAGTGAAATTTTCACACAATCTTGAAACAGAGGTCTTTTTATTATCTAGCTTCCTGCCCACTCCCACTAGGTCAGTTTGCAGTATGGTGACAAGAGCTAACAAACTTCCGGATGTTACCTTGGACCCTATCAGGTGATACGGGGTTGAAAAAGTCCTTGGGAAACACAGTCCATAAATTGAAAGAACCCCCTCCATGGACTCTGAGGCCATTCTGTGCAATGGTCACTAAAAGTGGTTTTCTGTTTTCAAAAGGAAAAGGCATTATATCCCCATAACATTTTACAGACAATTAATATATTCTCTCAATTTTTTTTTTTTTACATTTTGAGACAGAGTCTCATGGTGTATCACAGCTTAGCTGGCTTCAGTCTCCTGAGTGCCAGGGCAACAGCATGCACCATCATACTTGGCACCATTGTGCTCCCGTGAATTCCAGGTGATGGGTGGCTTGAGTCTTTTCTCTTCTCTCAGACTCTGAGACCCAGTTCTGCGGAATGAGCTCTGGGAGAGGCTGGATTCCCCGACCCCTCTCTGGCTTTCTTGCACATGTACCACATGGCTGTTTTCCTTGGGATGGGGCCCCTGAGGGGGCAGCTGGCATTAGCTAAGGATTGATGATGGGGAGAAGCGACTCCATCTCACCCTGCCAACAATAGGTGCTCTTGTTAAATTCTTGGTCTTAAAAGTCACCTGGCTCCTCCCACTCACCCAGATCTCTGCCGTGCTTCCTAGCCATTCTGTACCTCTCACCCTCTTGCCTATTGCAAGCCCTCTTTGCTCATAGGTTAGAATTCTTAACACTTCCTGTCCAGTTTGTGTCCTATTTCATCCCCTAGAGATCAGCTGGATAGACTCCAGACTCTGCAAAACTCTATTTTGTTCTTTATGTGGAGAAAACAACTTCATTTTCTCCAACCTCTACCATGCTAGATCATATTTTGTTCTTCCCTTAAACCTTGTTCATCCATGCATTCATTTATTCAGCAGGAATTAAGCAGCCTCTACAACAAGACACCACATCTGGTGTTAAGAAACATACCAAGATGAGTGGATCCAGGGCCCCAGGATCCAAAGTCCACAGAGTTGATGTCTAGGGAACGAAATAAGAGGCAACTGGGTAATCACAGCAGAACGTAAAAAGTGTTAAGACTTCAAGCATGTGGGAAGAAAGGCTTTGCTCTAAACAAACTGATGAGCAGGGTGTGGCAGAGTTTGGGCCCTCCCTGGAAGGTGTGGGCAAAGGCCTCATGTCTGAGGCAGGACAACGTCAGGGAACCTGTGGGGTCCCTGGGAGTGGCAAGAAAGACATATTTGAAGTGAGTTTTGAAGCCAGGTAAAGCCCTTGGATTAACATGTCGCCATCCCTCCCTTCAAATCACAGCTCTCAGGCAGGGTTAGAGCAGGGGTGAGCTCCTTCCTACTCTTGGGCAGCATGGCTTAAACCTCAGTCCGCTTTTAAAACTTCTATTAAGATTTATTTGTATTTTATGTTATGGGTGTTTTGCCTGGGTGGCGGTTCATCTTGTGCATGTAGTACCCAGAGAGACCAGAAGAGGGCGTCAGGACACTGGCGTTGCAGATGGCTGTCAGCCACCGTGTAGTGTACTGCTGGGAACCAAACCTAGGTCCTCTAGAAGAGCAGAGACTTCTTCAGCAGTCCGGGCAGCTGCGTGAGGCCCCAAGGTTTCCAGGCTAAGACTGAATGCCCTGGGTAAGTAGGTGAGGTCTGAGGAGCCTTTTAGGGTCCTTCATTCCTGCCGCTTTCACATCTCAACAGAAATGGCAGAGATGAAGAGAAAGAGCTTTCTGGGAAGAATGCCCCTCGGCCTGCTTCTCCTCCCCACAGCCATCTCACCAACAGAAATATTCTCAGAGTTCTCGCATGTGCTGGTGGGGACAGATTCATGGAAGGACCCCGTTCCTTATGTCCCGAGAGTTGCGTAGATCTGTGCTTTTGTAGCACTGACTCTTTGGAAGCTTTCTAATTTCATTTCTATTTTTTTTTCCTGTGAAAACAGTCTAAATTATATAAGCTTCAGTGTTTATCCAAATGCTGACTTCCTCTGGTATGGAGACGTGCCATTCTGGGCACTGTGGCTGCATACTTCATAACACAGCACACACACACACACACACACACACACACACACACACACGCGCGCATGCACACTCGCACACGTACACACCAGAAAACTCACAGTGGCTGTAGTTCAGTTGGTTCAATCTCCAGTGCTATATAAAGCCAGGTATGGAGTGCATGCCTGAAATCTCAGCACTCTGCAGCCAGAGGCAGAGGTTAGGAGAAGCCGGGGTTGAAGACCAGCCTTGGCTACAGAGCAAGTTTGAAGACAAACCTTCACAATACCACACTGTGTCTCGACAAAGACACCCCACAGGCATTTACTTATTTATCATTAAAGAAACACGCTTCAGTGTTCTTTAAGTGTGAAAGCAGGTGTGTGCTTGCAGCTCTGGTCCTGGCCTTCAGGGATCTTTCAGCCTAAGAGGGGAGAAGGCAGGAAAGTGATTGCCTGTGATTTAATGAGATGTGTAGTAATCCAAAGGAGAGGCCACAATATCAGGGCCAGTAGGACACCCAACTCTCCTGAAGTATGACATGGGATGTCCAGGGACAGCTAGACTGAGTATAGGAGCATGTGTGTATATGTGTGCGTTGCAGGGAGATTCCTAGCAGAGTAAGCAAGGTATGGGAAGGGTCCCAACAAGCTGGGTGGGGTGGGGTGGAGGAATGGTTTGCGCTACAGGCAGATGAGGTTGGATATTCAGCAAGAGTCAGGCCTGTGGGCCTTTGCCAGTTGGTGGTGACAAGTATTTGGATGTCTCCAGTCTTCTGTTTAGAAAGCCTGTTTGGCAGCTTCTCAGCCCAAATCATAGGCTCTCTTTTTTTTTTTTTTAAATTCTATGTAATTTTGCTCACATCAAAGTCAAAATTGCCTACATCTGGATGGCTCTGTTATTCGGGCCATATTACAGACACCATTCCCACAGTGCCCAGCACCCGCTCACCACTTCCTCCCAACACCAACCCAAGAGGAAGGCCCCGCTAGGAAGGTCAGAGCAAGGCAGGGACCTTAGGCTGCCGGTGACAGCTACAGAGTGACACCCCTCCACCCTCCCACACAGGAAAGCTGCCAGTGTTTGAACTAGCAGAGAACACTGGCTGAAGCCTCCAGCTAACAGTTGACATTTGCAGGGCACTCCATCACCAGCCCGGACCGCTGAGAAGAATTTGTTTAGCAAGAGGTAGCTTGCCTACAAGACTCCTTTGATGGTTCAGATCACGTGTCAGCCGGACAGGAGCTAAAACCACCTCTGAGAAAAACTCCGGGACACGTGTGTGAGACAGTTTTCCGGACTGAGTTAATTGAGGTAGGAACACCTACCCTGATTGTGGGTGGTACAACTCCTTGGGCAGGAGACACACGGCACACACGGCACACACGGCACACACGGCCTGAAGAAAACAGGAGCTGTGAGCAGAACACCCGCATTCATCTCTGCTTCCTGATTGTGAATTTAATACAGCCAGCTGCCTCAAGATTTCTGCTGCCATGACCCCCAAGGGAAATGTACCCTTGAACTGCGAGACAAAACAAACCTTGCTCCCCTAAGCGCGCGTGTGCGTGCGTGCGTGCTGGGCACCTTTCTTTTTTGTTTCTCTGTTTCTTTGTTTGAGGCAGGTTCTCTCACTGGCCTGGAACTTTTATCAAGTAGGCTGGGCTAGCTGTAGCCGGGAGATTGCTATCTCATTGTCAATGGGCACAAGACTTTTTTTGTGTGTATGGGTTCCAGAGATTCCAGGGTTCTATTAACTTTGATGTTGAGGCTTGGGGATTTCTGAACATGTGTAATGTGTACTGTCTGTGAAAAGAGTCCCTATAGACAGTGGCTTGAGTTCCAGAACTTTCCAGAACTTTCCAGAACTTTCCTTTTCTTTTCCTCAAACGGTGTTTGTTTACTCTCCTGGGCTTTCTAATTTGGGAGCTGGGAGTTGCATTTTAACATTTTAATACATTTTTAAAATTTAAATGCATGCATGAAGAGTACCAATATGCTATGATGAAACCCATTACTTTGTACACAAACCTAAAAAAATTAATAAAGAGAGAAGGGGGAGAGGCTGAGGAGATGTTTTTATCAGTGTGGACTGTTCCTGGGCCCTATGCGCCTGGCAAAAATGTCTGGCCATGAGCCTACAGAAGGGGGCGCTCGGTCCTGCCCTCTCCTCTGGCACATCTGTCTTCACCCTCTGCTCCTGCCCCACCCCTCATCCTAGTGTTGTCACAGGACTGAGCAGCTACCTTTCGCCACCATGTAGAGATCTGGGAAGAGCTTGAGCTGATTCAAGAACATGATTTCGGCTGCAAAATTCTAAGGTGTGAATGACAAACCAAGGTATGATTCCACCTAAGTTCACTCAGGGAAACGGATGAGTTTACTGGGGGTTGACTACAAAGCAATGGCTGGGAAGGAACGTGGCTGGCCTTTCAAGCAGCCGTGCTGCTTCTAGGCTGTACCCAGCAGCGATGATGACCTCCCAGGTCGGGTAGATGGAGGCTCCTCCCCTAGTCCTTCTGGCTGTAAACTCTGAGCCCCTCCCCTAGGCCACATGCAATCTGGGCAGAACTGGTTGGGAGGAGTGGCTGGATTCTCACGTGATGGTTCTAGGACCCTCCCTACCCCTCCTTCTAGTAAGGAAGGTCAACGGTCAATATACCCAGTTGGGGCTATGCGTTGTGAGCCAGTCCAGCTGAAGTGGTGAAGATGGGTTGCTCTGACTCAGGATAGTCCTGTGCAACAGCTTCAGTTAACCACATAGCTGTAATAGTTCAAAAATGCATCCGGAGCCAGGGTTTAAATGTAGCTTTCTTGCCCAGCATGCATCTCCAGCACCTTATTTAAAACAACGAAACCGGGCATGGGGGCTCACACCATGTAACCCTAGCATTTTTGTGGAGGAAAGAGAATGTGAAACATACACACGATTGATAAGACACTTGGTATAAGCCAGTTGTAGTTCATCTTCTGCTACATGTTGAATGAAGACCAGCTGAGCGTGGTGGCACACATCTTTAATCCTAGCACTGGGAGGCAGAGGTGAGCAGATCTTGTGAGTTCAAAGCCAGCCTGATCTACGTAGTGAGCTTAATGAAGGCTACAAATAAAACAGAACAAATGCACAAAATGAAGCCAGCCAAGGGCACAAGGCCTCCCAGACCATCCCTTTTCTCTTTGTCCTTTCGGGCCTCAGGGTCTTGAAAAGAACAGAGGCTGTGAGGTGGGTCCTCAGCTTTGGCTGCGAAATGCCCCCCACGGGACAGGGGCACCCCTCCTCTCAGCTAAGCTGCTGGGATATTTCATTAACTTGGGTATTGGATGGCTTCCTCTACGGATAGTTCCTGTAATCTCCAATGATGTCAGTTATTAAGGCTATGACAGAGGGAGAAAGCAAGCTCAACTGGAAGGCTTTGCATATTCCTAGTTGATCCTTCCAAAACTCCGAGTATAAGTCAGACGGCTGTTGCCCATAAAGAGTGTCTCTCTCAAGATTACCCCTGTCACCTGGGGCTCTGGATGGCAGCGGCAGTAGAGGATACTTATGGTAATGGCTGGGAGATGGCTCAGTCGATAAAGGACTTGCTGCACAAGTGAGATGACCTGAGTTCAGATTCCCAGCTCTGAATAACCCCAGTGCTGGGAGGTGGAGGGAGGACCCCCAGAGCTCTGCGGCCATCCAGTCTAGCCATCTGGTAAGCTCCAGGCCTGGTGAGAGACGCTGTCTCAAAAGGAAGGTGGAAAGCTGGTGTGGCGATACATACCTTAATCCCAGCACTCGGGAAGACAGCCCAGGGCCACACAGAGACACACTGTCATCAACCTCCCCATTCCCCAAATAAACATAAGATGGAGGAAGACACCTAGTGGTGTCTTCTGACCTCCTACTTGCATGCACATGTGAACACACAACACAGATACATTACACACACACACATACACACACACACACACACACACGGCAATACTATGGAGGTGATATTTTACAGCTGTTAACCACTTGATGGTTACTAATTATGAACGGTCTTAGACATATACAAAGACATTGTCGTGTTAACTTTACAATGAGCAAAAGCAGATACAACTGTAACATCCTATCAGCGTCCATGCCCACGTGTAATAATTTTGCTGGCCTATGTGAACCCAAAAAGCAATTCACAGTATTTTTTGCACACTTAAAATTTACACAAACTCTTTCAAATATTTTACAATTATGTGAATTCAGCACTATGTATATAGATTATTTGGTCTGTGCTAGATCTAATTCATTTCTGTCTGCTACCTACTATTCCTTTACATGAATGAATTGTGATTTGTTCATTTATTCCCCTGCTGATAAATATGATTGTGATATTTTTTGTTTGTTTGTTTGTTTGTTTGTTTGAGGCGGGGTTTCTCTGTGTAGCTCTGGCTGTCCTGGAGCTCACTCTGTAGACCAGGCTGGACTTGAACTCTGAGATCTACCTGTTTCTGCCTCACTTCTGGGATTAAAGGCATGCAGGCCCCCCTACCCCTATGATTCTAATTTTGTGTTGTCCGAGAGTACTATGAGGAGCAGCCCCTTCCTTCCTTCACTCAGGAGCCCTGAGGTGTGTACACCTTCCATGTTTACCTCTAAGCTCACAGGACTCTTCAGGCCTCTGTGCATCGAGTCCCTCCGGTGCAACTGTCCTGACAAGAGACAGGGGGTGCTCCACGGTCTTGTAAGGCATCAGGGCAAGCTGGGCCGCTCATGAGGTGCTGGGGTTCATTTCCTCAGTCCAGCACCACCAGTAGCCACCTGTCTCCACCTCTTCAGCACTGGAATTACAAGTGTGTTCCACATTGCCAGCTTGTCTCCCGGACTCTGAAGATTGTGCAATGGCCCCATGCTTGCCTGGCAAGGCTGTACCGACTGAGCCATCTTCCTAGCCATAAAATTCTTTTTAATGAAGGTAATAGACCATATGGCCATTTAATTCCCTGAGTATGTATTTTCCCCATCTCTTGCTTCTCCAACAAGAATTATTCTGTACAACTAGCTCCCAGGATCTGGGATGAGTGGACAGAGGATGGCAACAGAGCCCAGAGGGGCCGCAGGGCAGACACCACCTTGCACTGCTTCTGTGAGAAAAATCACCCTTCTAAACACTAAGCAAATGTCCCAGAAGGAGCTTAGAGAACAAAACAGGAACACGTCTGTCTAGTGAGACATTTGCCTAGTTCATCCCCTGTTGCCAGCCTTGCTTTGGGATTTGGCTTCTCTCCCTTTGCACAGGGAGAAGGATGAGCATCAATCTCAGACTTTCAGATTCAAAATAAGATCAGTTAGCTGGAGTCAGGACCTGTGGCATAGGTCTGTAATCCCATCTACTCTGGAAGCCAAAGCAGTAAGATTGCAAGGTCAAGGCAAGCCTGGACCACAGGGAAAGTTCAAGGCCAGCTGGGGAACTCAGGGGGACCCTATCAGAAAATGGTACAGTGTTTGTTTTGCTCAGTGGTACAGTGTTTGCCTAGCATGCCTTGGGTCCTGTGTTCAATTCGCAGTACTGCAAAATGAATGGATGGATGGATGGATGGATGGATGAATAATTCATTTTGTGGTACTATTTTATTCAACATAATGTGTAGTTTTATGCATACTTTTTGTCCTAGATGGATATCTTACAGAGTAACTAAGTATGGGCTATTTAAACCAGCCTAACTACACTTGCACTTCTTGTTCCGTATTTTGTTTACACAGAAGTCAAGACCCTTTCAAGCCAGGGTCAGGGTTCCTATTTTCCTGAAGTGTGTTGATGTGAGCATGTCACATGATGGGGGGGGGGATAGACTTCAGAATTTGGCAGCTTCAATGTGGGTTTGCCATGGGCAATCTCTGTGTCTGTGGGCAGGCTACCTCTGAGTTTACAACCCCATCCTGCACGTGAGAGCAGGAATACCTGCTTCTAATGCCCTACCGAAGTGTCTGTAAGGCAATATACAGCTAGGTAATACCCAGGAAATAATGGGAACTGGACAGTGCCAGCTACCTTCTTCTCCTTCCCCTCTAGTTAGGAGGTCTACTGCCCTGTGCAACTGAACCAAGATCAATGTCATAAACTATAGTCTCCCTTTGAAGGCCTTGAGTGCCAACGGCTTCTCACTCCACTACCTGAGTGGCAGTGCTTGGAAGCCAGGCTGTGTTGGCCTGACTTGGCTTTGAGTGTGAAGGGAAATGGTACTTTCCGCAGAGTGTTGAGCAGGGGAACTGTGCGCTCTGAACTTCATTTCCAAAGCACTGTCAAGGCAAAGGTTTCAACCCCTTTGACTGTGGCCTCGGGACCTTTACATCTTTCTCCCACCTACAACCCTAGACTCATACGTTCTGCCATCAGTGTCTCCTAGACACTCCACTTACCCCATGTGTGACCTCTCTGCCACTGTCCCTTCTGCAAGAAAGACACCCCCTTTTCTTTAGTCTAGCTGTCTTCTATTCAGTCTTCAGAAGTCACCTCAAATGCAGTCTTTCATGGCAGTCCCAGAGACTTCTGTGCCTGTCCTTCCACATCTATTTTCTCTGTCTCCTGGGCTCATAGCTTTTCACACCTGCGATGTCTGGTAGGCAGGGAACCTCACCTTCTACATCCCTCTCCCACATCATCTATGCCAGACAGTGATGCCCACAGCCCCCCACCCCCCAAGAGGATTCTGACCGAACTGGTGTTGCTGAGGACCTAGACATCAAAATCAAGTACCCAGTGGTCCTGATGCCTTGCTGAGTGTTTCCTGCAGGGCACTATGATGCCCCTGGTGTGGGCTTCTCGGAGGCCTTCCTCAGGATGGGGAGCCGAACAAATGAGACCAACGGGGTAGTGAAGGTGGGACCAGTGCAGGCCACCGGTGTATAAGGGGCTCATTCGCAGCGCCTGCCCTTTGCTCAGCTAGCTGTTCATGGATGCTTCTCCAAGCCCAGCTCGGCGCTTCTGGGGCAGATCCCCTTTCACCCAGACTGCCTCATCAGCATGACAACCAGAAGAAGCCCCCCACCCCACCCCCGCCTGGTGTTTCTGTGGCCACAGTGCTGGTGAGAATTAGCCAGAATTTGAGAGCAAACTCATGACCACCCTCGGCATCCAAGGGCCTCAAGCCCTTCCTTGCCAAAGGGAGGGCAGCAGGGTTCTCCTAGCTCTTCAGTTCTCTCGTAGAGAGAAGGTCTCACCAGCAGATAGGAGGATGGGCTTGTCATTGTGTAGAAGGAAATGCAGTTTTGTACCCCATTTCTCTCTGTAATAGAATCAGCCCCCTGTGTGCCCCATTTCTTTCTGTTGAGAGCCAAGAGTCAGACTTTTGGTCCCCATGACTGAGTAGGCTGTTCTCATAGTCCTCCTCCTTGTAAACATTCCAAAGTGAGCCTGCCAGCAGGTGATCCATTTACCAGGGCTATCACTCTGTGCAGCTGTGACTGCCGTGTCCAAGCAAATGACTGACTGGGGCTCACCCAGAGCTCAGCCTCCTCATCTATTTTACAGGCGACCAGGGTGATTCACTCCGTCTCTGGTTTCACCTCTTGCCTCCTAGAGGATTTCTGCTTTTAAACCGCTCCGAGTCTGAAAAGCCACAGAGATCTCACGTGCATTCTATCAGGAGAGCCACTCGCTGCTTCTTCTCTTGCTTCAGAATGCTCTGACAGCTCTGTGTTGGGCCTTCCCAAATTCCCTCAGAGGAAGGAGTGGAGGAAGATGTGGAGAAACCAGGTACAGTGAGGCATGCCTGTAATCCCAGTACCTGGGAGGCCCAGGCAAGAGGATTGTCATGAGTTAGAGGGCAACAGAGAGGGCCTGAGAGATGACTCAGTGGTTAAGAGCACTGGTTGCCCTTGCAGGGGATCTGGGTTTGATTCCCACATGGAGGCTCACAACTGTCTGTAACTCCGACTCCAGGGGATCTGATGTCCTCTTCTGGCCTCTGTGGATCCACATACATTCAGCCATACACATATATACATAAAACAAACAAATTTTAAGTACAGAAAAAGTAGGGGACACACATGTGAGATTTGGTGTTTTCCTCTCATGCCTTAAAGGTCTTCTTTCCCATCCCATCATACTAAACCTCTCAGGTTTAAGAGCTCCTTTTGAAGGCAGATAAGCATAGAGAATAGTTCAGTAACCTGGGACTCTGCTCGGTTTGGACTATGTACACCCTCCCCTCAATGAATGCGCTTGGCAGCCTGAGGGCTTTACCCTTGTGTGCACACACTTAACTCCTCACTCTGAACAACACACCTAGTAACCTCAGACGTCAGCTGCATGGAACAGCATGCACACAATCAGATAAGCTTCCCCTCCTCTTGACAACCATTAATCTTAGATTCTATTCACCATATTCTGATTATATCTAGTATGAAAGATAAGGGATCGATCAAACTTGAACCAGTCTTGGGTGCATGTGCAATAAGGCAAAGCTGTCTGTCCTCAAATGAGCTTTTACAGAGAATTTCCTATTTACCATTTCTTAACTATGCACAATTGGGCACGCATATGAGTTAAGTCAGGTGCATTACAAAAATTATATGATATAATCCATTAGTAAAAATGAAAAACTGCCCAAAATTATTTTCCTTTGTAACAGCCCTTCCTCTGGAACCCTACTGAAGCAATAATTGGGGTCCTTGAGCATCTTTCCTCATGTGTCCAGCCACTCCCTTGGAGTTTAGTCTAACATTTTCTGTTGTTTTGTTTTACATCAACTTTTCTTGGTAGTTTACTCTGTGGGTTTTTATTAAAATTCCTTGAATAAGAGGCAAAGATCTGACCCCAACCACTGGGAATTCTTGGGGTTTCCCAGAGGCCATGAAGGTGCCATATGGGGGACATTTCTACAGATGCTTTCTATGGCTGCAGGGGAGCTGAGAATGTAGCTAGGGCTGAAGGGGTCCAGAGGAAAGCAAGGCACAGAGAGGGGTGGACAGCATGGGTGGCATGGGGACTAAGGCCAAGACTCTGGGTTGGACACGACCGCAGAGATGAAACGCCCGTTAGGCGGGGGAGATGCTTAAAGGTAAAGAAGCCAACAGGCAGGTCCTGCCAGTCACTGGTGTGTCCATGAACACGTGGTCCTCACTTGAGGGTGCAAAGAGCTTGGAGGATCAAATAAGAAAGACCTGGGGACTCGTGGACAGTTCCGCAAGTCAGAGCCGGTACAGGGGCTTCTGTCCCAGCATACAGTCCAGGACCAGCGTAGGACTGTGATGATGGGGAGAGTTCTGGATGTGGTGCCACCAGGACGGGCCAGAAGGCATGGGTGAGCAGGCTGGTGCCTTTGGCACATCCCTCCTTGAATGGCTGGTTGCCTTTCTTTAGTAGGAGCTGGACCCTGGGCTCCCATGGGTGATAGCGTGATTGAAGCTTTCAGTGGTCCCAAGGTGCTGGATGACTCCAGCAACTCACTTCAGGCTAGGTCTTAGGTCTTTCCTGACTTGGTGACTCAGCTAACAGAAATAGCTCATGCCAGCAGCAGTTCTTTCTGAGTCTCGTGGGCTGGGACTGAGTATTGAGAAAGTAGTAGGAATCAGCCAGTGACAGAGAAATGTGAGGAGTCATCCATCTGACTCAGCTGTGTGTGTGCGCGCGCGTGTGTGTGCATGTGCATGTGCGGGGGAGACGGAGACAGAGAAAGGAATTGGGGAGTTGAGAAGCTGAGGAAGCTTCCTCTTCTACTTCCTTTTCTACTGTGGCCAGCAGGAAGCCTGGCCCTGAGATGCTCAGAACTAACAAACCAGGCCAGAGCTGAGATTGCCAATGGGTGCCATGACACTTAGCTTTTTACAGGTGAGTTCTGGATTGGAACTCAGGTCCTTATGAGGCAAGTGAGCCCCAGAACTTGTTAAGGCAATTTTGTCCAGTCCGTCTGTATGTAAAGCTGACAACCTAGCTAGGGAGATTTAGCCTTTTGCTCGAACCCAAAGAGGTGCCTGGTGGCAGAGCCTGGCTGTGCTGCCTGCTTCCTGGTGTTCTCTAATGTTGCCCAGGACTGAAGGAGTCCATGGAGCATAGGGCAGAATCCTGGGGCTGCAGTATCAGGGAGGGCTCTGTCTCAGTGAGCATAATTGCAGGGTGTTACTCCTCAGCCCAAGGCAGCAACTAATCTGCCCTTTGTCTCTGTAGCTTTGCCCTTTCCAGGAACTTCAGAGAGACAATATATCAATTCCTTTTCCTGTGGCTGTGACAGACTACTCGATATCCTGGTTGTGTCAACTTGGCACAACCTGGAAAGCGGAAACCCCGGTAGAAAAACTGGTCCCATCAGATTAGCTTAATAAGATCATTCTGGGAGGAACCGTCTTGACTGATTGATTGGCACAGGAGGGCTCATCCCACTGTGGTGGCACCGTTCCTAGGCTTGTGGGTCTGGGCGGTATAAGCGAGCTAGCAGAGAACAAGCCAGGGAGCCAGTAAGTAGCATTTCTCCATGGTTTCTGCTTGAGTGCTGGCCTGACGTTCCTCGAGGAAGGACTGTGATCCGGAAGGCAAACACACCCTTTCTCCCCAAGTGGCTTCTGGTTGGACTATTTTATCACAGCACCAGAAACGTAATTAGAACACCTGACCAAAGCAAGCTCAAAAAGAGTTCATCGTGGCGGAGAAGGCCCAGGAGCAGAAGTGTGCTGGGGCTGGTCCTAGTGTACCCGGAGTCCGGAAGCAGAGAAGGGGGGATGCTGGTGCTCTGGCTGCTTTCTTCTTTTGTTCACGCCATCCAGTCTGCGGAATGGTACTGCTCACATCTACATGGGTCTCCCCACTTCAGTCGAACCAGTCTGGAAAATCCCTCAGGGACATGGCCAGAGGTTTGGCTCCTGGGTGACTCTTTTTTGATCCTAGCAAGTTGGTCTTCTAATCTTCCATTGGGCTGCTTAATCTTGCCACCCCACCTGGAACCTTCAGAAGCAACCTCACCCATCGCTTAAGGAAAGAAGAGAGAAAGGCAGAAAGCTACTGTCAACACACAGGGGCAGACATGGAGGCAGCTGGGCGCGCCGGGAGTAAATATGGAGACTCCCTCGCTTTGCTCCACTTGAGCTTCTGTTGATAGCGTCTGTTAGCAGCCTGATAGCAGCCTGGTAACCTGTGAGCTGCAGGCCCCCAGTGCTGGAGCTGGGCAGACAGAGGCCAACGCCAGGTGTAGAGAAGCCAAGAAGCTTGCCAATCTTTTTTCCAAATGCATTACTCAGCCCTTTCTGTCCATTCCTGAAGCTGCACACATGGAATCCTGACCATGTGTCAGCAACTTTGATGATGTTCTTACCATTTTTTTCTTTTTCTTCTTTTCCAGTGTACGTGCGTGAGATGTGTATGAATGTGTATGGGTGCACGTGTTGTCATGTGTGTGCGGTGGCCTGAGACTGATACCTGGAATCATCATCGACAGCTCTTTCGCCCTATTTATTGAGTCAGGGTCTCTTGGTTAAACCCAGAGCTCATTGATGTGGCCAGCCTCACTAGTCATCTTGCTCAATCCTTTTTATTGCAGTTTGAACGAGAAGAGTCCCCTTATGCTCACATAGTTGAGTACTTGGGCTCCAGTTGGTATCACTGTTTGGGGAGATTATGAAACTTTTGGGATGCAGAGCCTTGCTGAAGGAAGTGTGCCTCAGGGGACTGGCTTTGAGGGTTGATAACCTTGTCCAGCAGTCTGCTCTCTCTGCTTCCTGTGTGTGGATAAGATGTGACCAGCCGGCTTCCTGCTCTTGCTGCCTACTGTCATGCCTTCCCCATTCTTACGGGCTCTAACCCTATGAAGTGACTATCCACAACGATTCTGCAGTTGCTTTGGTCAGAGTGTTCTTATCACAGCAAGAAGTATCTAATACATTCAGTGAGGCAGGGGCTTACAAGTAAATACAGGGATTGCCAAAATGGCTAGGATTGCTATGGGAATACCTCATCTCTGCCTTCTGGGGCGGGTATGACAGGCAGCCACGTCTACCTGGCCATGTTGGTTGGTAGATTGTGTGTATGTGCGTGTGTATTTAGTCAACTTGACCTAGAGTTATAAGAGAAGAGGAAGCTACAATTGAGAAGATGTCTCAGAAGACTAATCTGTAGGCAGGCCTGTGGAACATTCTCTCATTGATTGGTGCGGGAGGGCCCATTCCATCCATGGTGGGTGCTGCCATCCCTGAGCAGGTGGTCCTGGGCGGTATAAGAAAATAAGCTAAGCAAGCCATGGTGAGCAAGCTAGTAAGCAGCACTCCTCCATGGCCTCTGCTTCAGTTCCTGCCTCCAGATTCCTGCCCTGACTTCCTTTCATATTAGACTACCACTGTGAGCTAAAATAAACCTTTTTTCCTCTTTAAGTTGCTTTTGGCCATTGGAGTTTTATCAACCAATGGCCATCCTAACTAAGACATTGGCGTTTACAGGGATTCTAGAGATCAGAAGTCTAGTGTTCTTTTTTTGTGCCCCCCACACTGAACCACCTCCCAGACTCTCCTCCTTTCTCATGCTACTCTCTGGGTCTGGTTCTTCCTGTCTTGTTTTCAGTGGTGGCTCAGATCTCCAGGGAAGGGCTGTTTTCATTCTTTGGTCTCTCCACAGCGGCTGTGTTCTGAGAATGTGAACAGATCTTAGTACAGTGGTTCCCACGCTGTGATGGCTTGTTGGCATGCTGTCTCTGACCCCTGTTAACCTGAAAGAAATAGTATTTAATCTCTGCATGTGAAATAGTGCCTATTACATGTTAAGCACTGAATAAGTATTTGTGCAATTGAGCAAGGTCCTCTAATTCTTTGCTGTTTCTATCACCTGCACAATAGTACCCACCCCATGCTCGTCTACTGGCTTAGAAGGCTGAGTTAAGGATGCTGCATGCTTGAAGATGCCTCACAGAGGTAAGTAAAATTCCTTACAGCTTCTAATGCCAGGCATGTGCATACAGCCTAATAAGGAGGGCAACAGAGGTCCCCGTGTCTCTTTTGTATAGATACCACGTGATTCCCAGTAAGAAGCAGTTTTATTTTCTCAGTGATGCTGATGCCACATGGCTCCAACCTTTGACCGTTCAGTACTTATCACTGAATGGAACTTGTCCTTTTTCTCAGGAGGACAATCACTACCCACAACACAGACCAGAGTTAAAGTGGAGTTAAACCAACCTGCCTTTGAAAGTACTAGATACTTCTCCCAACCTTGCAAAAATCTTCAAAGTAAAAAAAAAAAAAAAAAAAAAAAGCAATAGTTTTCCTACCCAGGCAGTCTCCTAGTTAAGACACGCACACTGCTATGTGCTGCCTTGAGGCCAATGGCATTTCCTGACTGGCCACCACAGTGAGCATTCCTTCAGGGCACTAGCCTCCAAGTATTGTCTCTGCCAGACCATCTTGCCCAAGGGTCCAGAGGTCACTGGAGATCACTAAGTAGGCTGGGGAAAGGCTGGATTTTGAGCCAATTCTCTGGGAAGAGAGTAGGGGATAAAGTTTGGAATAACGACCTTAAGTCCCCTGGAAGATTATAGAATGAATTGAATCTACCCAGATCACCAGATGAGTACTCCTAGGATGAGTCTGGAGAAGTGGCAAGGAGAGGACACGTTGTGTCCAGACCCAGGTGCAAGTGGGACTCTTCCGCTTACTGCTGAGGCCCTTGACACTTCATAGGAATCTGTTAAAACCTAACATCCAGTTGGCCTCTCCCTGAAGAAGTGTTGTCTCTGGAGTCATGCAAACCTGAGTCTAAAGATAGACCTGTATGGTGCCATTCTATGCACATAGTCACCAAGTGAAAAGCTGCACCGTCCAGCTTGCTAGCGTTAGATCACAGGCATGTTAGGACCAATGCTGTGCACTCTAAGCTGATCAGTTTTACAGCCTCATGAAATCAAACCATCATCTGCCAGTAGCTCCCTCTGAGAAGAGTTAGGAAGCCATGTTCTGTATTTTTTAGCTACTATCTCTACCATTAGGCTCTTCTCCTCCTCCTCTTCCTCTACTTCTATTGGGGGGGGGGGAGACAAGGTCTCTCTACACAGATCTGGGTATCCTGGAACTCTTTTGGTAGACTAGGCTAGCCTTGAACTCAGAGATCTTCCTGCTTATGCTTCTCCAGTGCTGGGATTAAAGGTGTGTGCCACTAAGCCCAGCTAGGCTGTCCCTCTTAATGAAGCTTTTAGGACTTCATCAAGGTCCTGCCATGTTGTCTCTGATATGATACACTGTCTTTTTTTTAATGCCTTCCCACCTCAAGACCTGATCATGACTCCCATGGTCCTAAGACCCTCTTTCCTACTAAGGCCCACTTCTGAAGTCTAATTTTGTGTCAGCTCTTTTCCTGATCCAACACATATGCTGTCCCCTTTTCTCTCTTTAACAAATACATAACAAAGTTGTGGGGTTGGAGAACAGAAAGCATACGGTTTCCTCATTTGCCAAAACAGGGAGGAGAGTTCTGTGCTCCTCCCTCTTCCTGTGGTCTGGTCAGGGAATCATTTCAGATCATAGCAGCATCTCAGATAATGAGCAGAAGCAGGTCCATCTCTGAAGCAACGCACCTTCAATCCAGGTTCAAAGGGCTCTGCGGATAAAGCCCAAAGCACATGTTTGTAGAAAAAAATATTTGCAAGTCACATATTTGATAAGCTATTTACAAGACATGAAGAACTCTTAAAATTCAAAAACAAGATGATTTTATAGCCAGCAGATCAGGGAAAAAAAAAAGAAAACAGGCAACATCAATTGTAAACAAAGATACAGAACCCAGATATGTGAAGGGTGGAAACGTAAATGGCATGCATCCATCATGGACAACCATTTGGTAGCAGCTATGAAAGGTGATCATGCATACACTCACCACTGAGCCAGACTTCCCAGTCCTGGGTCAAGAGAAACCCAGACACATGAGTGCCATTATACACAGACAAGACTGCCCAAAGCTGCATCATGTATGAGGCAGACCCTGCAAATTCCAAAAATGTGCATCTGTAGTTGAACAAGTATGTAATATGTGACTATGTAAGGGGACACTGTGTGGCAATTAAAACAAGCCACTAAATGAGTGTGTCTCACAAACATAAGTTTGGATGGATGAAGCTGGATGCTGGAACCTCATTAGCAGCTGAGTCTATTTCCCCAATAGGCAGGATGCTGCCTTAGTCTTTAGGGATGGATATGCAGAAGAAAGAAGAAACAAAGCTTTTTACAAAAGGAGGAGGGAGCTTACTTTTGACTTACATTTATTATTATTTTTCAAGACAGGGTTTTTCTCTGTAGCCCTGGCTGTCCTGGAACTTGCTCTGTAGATCAGGCTGGCCTTAGACTCAGAGATCTGCCTGCCTCTGCCTCACCAGTGCTAGGAATAAAGGCACGTGCCCATTTGCCAATGAGAGAGAGAAAAAAAAACAAAAACAAAAACAAATAGAGCATATTCTACTCTACGTTCCTGACACTGTGCTGGCTGAACCTAGTGTAATGGACAATGTCTGAGGACACACATCACAGGGCCTTGCTGAGCACTTAGAAAGAGCTCAATGAGTGTTGAGTAGGTGTTTGGTTTAAATGCTGACAGTATTTAAAGTTAAGCCCAAGTGTACAAAGTGATTTCTGGTTTTACAGTTTAACACAGCCTTTTCTCAGGAATGTTAAGTGGGCCTCAACCAGGCTCCCCACTTATATGTGAACTCTATGATAGAAAGTAAAGAATTCAATAGGAACCAAGGAAGGACACATCTAGGCCTCCCTTCAACAACAGACAACATTGTAATCTGGAAATCCCGGCTTGACTGGATGGCAGGTGTGTAAGAGACGCCACCATTTAGTAGTTTCCATATGCCAATCCCCAGTGGAGAGTCTTTGGCCAGCCCTTGTCTATAGATTCCTATAGAAACTTCACATAATGACAACAGCCCCAGAGTTTGTTTACAGTTGATGGCTTCCTGCTGTGGATGACAGCAGCTTGTCTGTCCTCCAAGGAAGGAGGAGTAACAGAGAGGCCAGAGGCTAGACAGTCCTTCACCTGGAGGTGTGATTGAGTGGCTCCGGGAGACTTGGATCTCTGCCTCCATGATCCATCAGGCTTAGGATCTGGTCTCTGACTAACTCTGAGCTAAGTGAGCATAGCTCTGCTTGAGTCCCAGAGACAGTGCTGAGGAAGCTGGAACTCACAAAAATAATTTACAAGGAAGCTCAGGGAGTATGGTAGGAGGCATTAAGACATGAAAGAAGGCAGTTAACAGAGAAAGACTGGAAAGCCTTACTATCTGGGCTGCAGGTAAGGAGGAAAGCCTGAGATATACAAATATAAATGTCCTAAAAAGGGCCATGTACCTCATGGCCCTACGGTTTGGGGGTTTTGCCCTCAGCTCACTAGCCCACTCCCCTTCTTTGGGATCCTTTCCCTTTCTTAATTAACTTTTGTTAATTCTATGTCCTATCTAATTCTTTGCTGTGGGACATGAGAACCTGGGTACTTCAACAGGTAACCCTGGGTCATTCCACAGGCGCCTTGCGAACTCAGATCTTCGCCTGTAACAAGTGTGCAGGTGAGGGTCACTCCCTCATTCAACTTATATGGGCTGAGCAGATGAGTGAGCAGGGGCTGGGCCAGGGGTTGTGTCCAGTTGAGGCCACAGTGGTTTTTCTTCTGAACGGACTGATGTGAGGAACAGATATGGTGGAATGGATCAGCTCTCAGAAAAGGGGGATGGAGGGTTGAAAACGGTCAGTTAAGGACTATTTAAGACACTGCCAAACACTGGAACAGCATGGAGAGTGTATCTACTTATGACATCAACCTGAGGGTAGCTGGACCATGAAGGGAGACACAGATGGTTGGGGAAAGGCCCCTGACTTTGGGAGTGATAGCAGAAGAGCAATTGTTCTTAGCAGGACACTGTGCGGAGGGCTGGAGATTCAGTTCTGTTTGCCACATGCTCAACTGGCATGCACAAAGTCCTGGGTTCTGTCCCCAGCACTGCATAAAACAAACATGGCAGTACCTATCTATAAGCCCAACCCTAGGAGGTGTAGGCAGGAAGGTGAGAAATTCAAGGTCATCGTCCATATACAAAAAGTTCAGGGACAGACTAAGCTTCATGTCACTCTGTCTGAAGATGTTTGTAAAAACCGTGCTAGACGGCTGTAGTTAGAGATGGTACACTCAGTTACAAAAACTTCAGCATGGCTCTCTCCAGGACCCCCACAGCCTTTGCAGGTAGAGCCCCTTATACCCAAACTGTGCACTTGGATGGTGGACTCCAGACAGAGACTTTTGTACTGTAACACAATGGTCCATGCTGTGAAGCGGCCACATGAAACACCCCGTGCCCTCTCTTGCAGAGTTCATGTAGACACATTCTTTTACTGGGTCCCTCCTGCCAATGAATACAAAACATTCAAGTCCCACAAGGAACATGTCTGTTAATTTATAAATGTTGGCACTGAAGGTGACAGGCCAGTGCGGAGCTGTTTATAAGACGAGGAGGCTTTGTGGATCGTTTGTGTAGTTAGACTCCTTGAACTCACAGTTAGGACTCCCACCGCGTGCTGTGTTTTTGGAACTGTCTACACAAGTGTCTGTGTGAAACACGGGCACTTCTGACGGTGTTTTTACTTAAGGAATTTTATGTATTCTGAGCTTTTGTTTATTTCATCTGTTTAATCGTGGGTTTCGTCGGTTTAATCATCAAGTATTTTAAGCTTTAAGAAGTTTTAAAAAAATGTTTGACTCTGAGTAGGAGTTTGAGAAATTAGGGAAGAAATGTAAATTAAACATTGGAAGGGGAGCAGCTAGACCACTGGACAGACTTGATTCTACAGCAAAGAAGATGGACAAGGGACACTGACAAAAGAAAATTTGTGACAGCTAAGAAGAATGGATGCAGCATAATCAATCAAAAGATAAGATGCCACCTGCAAACACTATTCTGTCTTCCTGTGTTCATGACGCGTGCTCGCCCGTATACGTTTGCATTTGTATACGTTTGCATTTGTGTTTGGGACCAGATGCTCACTGTCCTGTTTTCTAAGAGGTCCCTTTGTGGCTTCTTTGAACTGTCTCTCTCTACTGATCCTGAGCATCTAGAAATGAGAGCGAAGAAAAGCAGAAAACATCAGAGACAGGAGCAAGGGTCTCTGGGGAGGGGAGGGGACTTGATCAAGTCAGCACCACTCACTTACCTACTGTATGTAGACTTGACTATGGAAGCTGACTCGGGTCCTGCCATGCAGAGTGACCTAAAGAAGGACAGCCCAGTGAGACCGTGGCCACAGCAGAGGGTAATGAGAAATTTTTACATAAAAGAGCAAGGCAGCTGCCAGTAGATGGTTCAGCCTCCTTTCCACTCATCATGCCGTTATTTCTGTACTTGATTAATCACCCTGGCTTGAACTCCCAGCACAAAAGTACATGGTAAGAAGAGATATTTTTGTTTCATTATTGACATTAAATTTTCCCCCTTTTTACCACTAAGTACAACATTAGGGAAATGGCCATCTATTCCTAATTTGCACAATGATAATTGTTTTGTTTTGAGACAGAGTCTCATGTAGCTCAGGCTATATTCAAACTATGTAGCTGAGGGTGATCTTGAAGGTCTGATCCTCCTATATTCTTCTCCTGAGTGCTGGGATTACAGGAAAGTCCAGTTTATTTGGTGTTGAGGATTGAACTCAGGTCTTTGTGGTCTATCAACTGAGCTACAACCCAAACTCTAAAATTCTCTCTCTTTCTGTTTCCTTGTGTGTGTGTGCACGAGCTCGTGTGATGGGAAGCTTGTATAGTATAATTTCATTCTTCAGCTGTTTTTGCTCTTTAAAAAACCCAAAATGATATGTATTTTTGCCTGCATGTGTGCCCTTACACCACTTGCAGCATGCCTAGGGTCCTCAGAGACAAAAAGAAGGCATTGGGATCCCTGGAACTATAGGTATAGACAGTTGTGAGCTTCCATGTGGGCTCTGGGAATCAACTCTAGGTCTTCTGGGAAAGCAGCCAGTGCTCAACTGCTGCCATCTGCGGTGCTCTGAATGAAAATATCTTCTGCAGGTTCAGATGTTTGAATAACTGATCCTCAGTTGGTAGCCCTGTTTAGGGCCTGTTGGTGGCTTTGCTGAAGGAGGTGTGTCACTGGATGTGGGCTTTGAGGTTTAAAACACACATGCCATTTCCAGGTTGCTCTCTCTGCCCACTGCTTTGAGATGTGCAGGTTCAGCTGTTCCTGCCACCATAAATGATGCCATGATTCTCTGCCACAATGAACTCTTAGCCATCTGGAACTGTAAGCCCAAACAAACTCTTCTAGAAGTTGCCTTGGTCATGGTGCTTTATCATATAAAAAGGAGGGGGGGCTAAGACACAATCTCTCTAGCTCCAGCATTTTAATAGAAAGTCAAATCCAACTTATCTTTCTAGGGAACTTCACCTTCTCACAGTGTGCATTCTCTATAGAGATACACAGATCACTGGACTGGGCTTGCTGGTTGAATTTTTGCCTTTTGAATTCTAAGAGACACTATGTGACATTTTCTTACTTGTCTGTAAAGGTGGCTTCTTGAAGCAAGCTGGAAGCGCTTCCTCTTCTTCTAGCTTCTGAAAGAGTTTGTCAAAGATTGATGGTAATTGTCAAGAACATGCTATCTTTTTTCCATTGTGTGGTTTGGGTTCCTTTGTCAAAAATCAAGTGTCTGTAGGTGTGTGGGTTTATTTCTGGGTCCTCAGTTTGATTCCACTGATCCAGCATCTGTTTCCATGCCAGTACCATGCAGTTTTTATTACGGTTGCTCTATAGTACAGCTTGAGATCAGGGATGGAGATACCTCCTGAAAATTTCTTATTGTACAAGATTGTTTTAGCTATTCTGGGTTTTTCCATATGAAGTTGAGAATTGTTCTTCCAAGATCTGGAGTTGTAGGAAAGAGTAGGGAAATAGAAGGACCCAGAGCAGATAGGAGCTCCACAAAGAGACCAACAGAGCTAACAAATCTAGGCCCTTGGGGGCCTGCAAAGACTGATCACCAGCTAAGGACCGTGCATGAAGAGAACCTAGACACCCTGCTCAGATGTAGCAGATAGGTAGCTCAGTCTTCATGTGGGTTCCCTAGTAAGGGAAGCAGGGCCTGTCTCTGATATGGACTCTGTTGCCTGCTCTTTGATCACTTCCCCCTGGTGTGGGGGGACATTGCCAGGCCACAGAGGAAGAAGATGCAGACAGTCATAATGAGACTTGATAGGCTGGGGTCAGATGGTAGGGAGGAAGGTTTCCCTTTTCTGAGAAATAGGAGAGGGGAAGGGGGAGAAGAGGTAGGGTGGGTGGAACTGGCAGGAGATGAGGGAGGGGGCTACAATTGGGATGTAAAGTGAATAAATTTTAAAACATAAACTTAAAAATATTTTTCATTAAAATTTTTTTAAAACTCCAAATGTTCATTTAAAAAAAAAGTGTCAGGAGAAATACATCAATGAAGCCTTCTGAGCCTAGACAAATCTTTATGAAAGAAAAAAATGCTATATAAATCCTTGATGTGTGCAATTTTCCATTCTTCTTTCAAAGCCATCAATTTGCATTTCATTGCACACTTATTCTCGGAGGGTCTGTGATGAAAAGCCAACTGGACATGCTGTGGACCTCCAAATGCATTAAATGCATAAGATATATCACATGGCCACTCACAGAAAAATTAGGCCATTTTACAAGAAGCTTGTAATGATTGAAACTGAGCTTTCTTTTGCTTTGTTTTGTTTTTTAAGTGTATCCCAGGCTGTGCTGGAACTCTCTTTATAGCCTGTACTGGCCTCCAACTCAGAGATCTGCCTGCTGGGATTAAAGGCATGTGCCACCACCTGATGGTAGAAATCTGAGCTTTCTATGGGAGGCAGTGAGGTAGGCAAGGGGGTATGGGAGGTGTGTTGCCTGTGTGACACAGCAAAGATGGCCTGGTTGTGCTTAATCCAAATGGATACTCTACTAATGTTTATTATTATCCCTATAATTATTATGGCGGTATTTTCTAACCCACTATCACAACCAGTGACATAGACATAATCAGTGACGTACGCAGACACCTGATAGATTTTAGGATAGCTTTATTTCACCCGGGGCATGGCAGGTATTACCATCTGCTCTAATAATTTCTGTCTGCGCTACCTCCCACCCACAATTCCACAAATACTTGCTTATTCTCTCATCTGGGCCACTTCTTCCATCCATGCTGGCCATGTACTTCTTCCTTCTTCCTCTTCCTGTACCTCTCCCTCTCTTTTTCTCCTTCCCATGATCCTCCTCTCTTCAAAGCCTGTGAACTTTGGACACTCCTGCCCCAATCTGCCCTGACCAGGTTTAGGCTGTTTAATCAGCCAATCAGGAATAATTCCTTAGGCAAGGTTACAAACATCCTTTTGGGGTACGTGAATGTCTGCTCATAAAAGACAGCAAGTAGGCCTTGAAGAGCAAATTAATTAACAATCAAATTCAAAGCACTAGACCATGCTGTTATGGTGGCTGGTTGAGATTGGGTCTTTTTCCATGGGCTTGGAACTCATGCTGGACCCCAAGCTGTCTTCAAACCCGTGACAATCCTCCTGCATCAGTCTCCCAAGCACCAGGACCACAGGCATGGACCACCACACTCTGCTAACAATATGACTGTTGACTTAGTGCAAAGGAGAAAAGGAGGGCTGGGAATACAGTGTGGTTGGCCAAGTGCTTGACAAGCATGAGGAGCCCAGTCTGAGCCCACAAACCCATGTGAGGACATCCTGCATTATACCATGTGCTTGTGATTCCATAGCTGGGGAAGCAGAGACAGGTAGATTCCTGGGCTCCTAATTGGTGAGCACCAGGCCAGTAAGACAATTTAAGAGACCTTGGGTTAAAAAAAAAAAAAAAAAGATGGATGGCATTTCCGAGATTGGTCCCCATGGTTGTTCTCTGGGCCCCACAGATATGCACATTAATCCCCGTAATGCACATACAAGCACATGTACCCACATATTCCACACATTGATTTTAAAAGGCAGAAAGGAGTGCTGGGTGCAGTTGCACATGTCTGTAATCCCAGCATCTGGGGAGGCAGAGGCAGGCATATCTCTGTGAGTTTGAGGCCAGCCTGGTGTATAATTTGAGTCCAGGACAGCTAAGGCTACACAGAGAAACCCTGTCTCAACCCTTCCCACTCCACCACCCCCCCCCCAAAAAAAAAAGAAGAAAGGAAAGGAAATTTGTCTAGGATTCAAATCTTTCTGTATGTGAAACTCATCTCTCTAGTGCTGTTTACAAACATAATTTCCATGGTGTCAATGGCGGTATGACTAGATACCAGATAATTTTTCCTGGCTTGTACAAGGTAGGTTCCTTTCCCAGCAGCACACACACACACATTAGGATTTAAGATGATGTTCATTGTAAGGATTCAGAATTGAGACAGCATTCTGGTCTGTTTTATTACAGGGGAAACTTTTCTAACTGAGGTGAAGAGGTGTTTCTGCCCAAGTACAAATGGAGAGAGGAGAGTGGGGCGCAGTGCTGGGTGGGTGGGAAGGACAGCCAGGGACAGGGTAAGACCAGGTCATGTCTCTGCGTTTGCCGCATAACTTCTGGGAAGTCCTTTGCCAGACTTCACACTGAAGCTGCTCTGCCTTCTGGTTTTTTGTATGTCAGTGTTGGGGTGAGGTTTGTCTGTCTCTGGAGGTGTGGTTAAAAAGGATAAATTGTCTGCAGACACTTTGAAAGCTAAAAGCGTAATAACATAGTAAAGGATTGTTACTATTTTGGCATATAGACAACACTGGAATGATTTTCTTTCTGAGCATCAATACTGTTCAATCTGTCTCTGGTTTTCTGTCTATCTGTCTCTCTTTGTCTCTTTCTCTTTCACACACACACACACATACACACACGCACGCACACACAGAGTCTGTAATTCCATCAGTTTAGTGTACATTAAGAATCTACTCTGGGGCTGGAGAGATGATCCCTGCCACCGGGCATGAGAGACTTGAGTTCCATATCCAGGGTCCACATGGTAGAGAGAAACAACTCCCCAAACCTGTCCTCTGACCTCCGTGCATGTACTACGCCTTGAGTGCACTTCTTTCACACACACAAAATAAAATAAATACATAAAACTCAATACAAAGTTTAAAAGAAGAACTCGATATAGTCTAGGGGTCTGGATGGGGTTGGTTTTCTCTGCCAGTTAAAGAATTAAATGGCAGGAAACATCTGAAGTACAATGAATAGCAGCAGAGAAACCTCAGGCACCGCAGAAAGGATCACCAGTTATTGGGGTGAGGAGGCACACAGAGGAAAAGACCCTCCGCAAAGCCAGGGGACCCGGGAAGCATAGAGTCCAGTCTCTTCTTGAGGGCCTTTAATGTCTGGAGAGCTCTCCTCCCCTACCTCAGGGCTGGGCAGTTTGAAGACCAGATGACTGAACTGGTCCACAAGTGTTGTGTGACATGTCCTGATCCATGCTACAGTCCGTGTCGAGTCAGTTCAGCAGCAGGAGGACTGCCGGTGGGAGACAGAAGCTGCCAGGGAAAAGCAGACCAGCTTGGAAATTCACCACCCTTATTACCTAGCCATGGCCCCTCTCCCTAGCTGCCTGCCTAACAGGGGGTCTGTCTAATTTCTAGTCACGTAAATCTACCCTGAGCCAGTCATTACATTGGCCATTGACAATATAAAGTTAAATATTACGTGATTTCTATTTTTTAACTCATTGAATTTTAACTGCTTTGAGCACAGCCATAGTCTATGTATGTTAAATATTTCATTATCTACTATGAATTAACAAAATAACAGAAGCCAGGTGTAATAGCGCATGCCTTTAAGCCCAGCACTCAGGAGGCAGAGGCAGGGGGATCACTGTGAGTTTGGAGCGAGTCTGGTCTACCTCGTGAGTTCCAGGACAGCTAGAGCTACATAGTAATAACTCCACTTCCATCTGCCTCAGGAATTCAGGTTAACATAAAATATCACATGCAAATGACTTCACTCTAGTCTAGAACTGCCCATAACCAGGGGGCACTGAGCTGGCCTTGGCAGCCCCCCTATACCTGCCCACTTAGCAGGACATGAAGATGGCTGACCTGCAGACAAGAGAGCATGGTGCTGCTTATCATTCACCTCTCAGGGCACTGGAAAGTTATTTGGTGCAGCTCAATGGGGAAAGGAGTCTAGAATCAGTCAGACCTGGGTTCGAGTCTCAGCCCTGTCAGCTTCCAGTTTTATTAATTGTATTACTTCCAATAAGATTATGGGTCATGTTCTCTGCCTGAGTTTTGAGGGTGCTAGCTGCTAGCTGGACTTTGAGATCCAACTTTGGTCCTCAGGCTTGCATGGCAAACACTGTAACCATTGAGCCATCTCCCCAGCCCTGCTCTTAGTCTTAATGATCGTTCATTTGGGGAGCATCTCTGCACTCTAGAGGAGGGAACAAGAGAAGCCAAGCATGGAGGCTAGCCCTGCGATGACTGTAGGGTAACGTCTGTATGGCCTGTTGGATGGGGCTGGCTCTGCAGTCTTCAGGACTATGCTGCACCCAACTCTGCATCTACCAAGAGGGAGAGGACTGCAGCTCTGGTGAGGACTGAGATGCCACAGGATTGACCGGCTCTATCCATCCAGGTGTGAAGGGGTCCCAAAAGCTGCCTGGAACAGATTGGCCTCCCTTTAGACAAACACACTTACCAGAGACTATTACTGTTTTTTCTTCACTGACTCAAAAGCTCTGCTTTAAAGAAAGAGCCATTGTGTTCAAAACAGGAAATAATAAGATTCATAAATACTTCATTTTACCAACTCCCTCCTCAGGGAAACTTCTTGGTCAACACTCCTTATAAAGACTGAAGGAGCTCAGAGATCTTCTCCTTGTCTGCCTGACAGGACCTTCCTGACGATCCAGGAAATCCTTGTGGGTTGAGGTCCTGCATCTTCCCAGGCCAGGGCTGCCAAGAAATCCCCTAATGTATCATCTCGTAGGGCTAGGGGATGCCTCAGGAAATTTCTTCTCCACCCGCCCAGAAATACCACAGCCTTTGCAACCCAAGCCAGGCTCCCTGTTTCCCTTTCTTCTTGTTCTAGATAGCATGCCCGGGGTCTCTGGATTGGACCCATCTCACTACTACTCCTGGGACAGCTCTGAGGGGACTGACAGCGAGAACATCAGAAATCTGTGGAGAGCTCAGACCTGGGACCATCTGTGGTGAGCCTGCTACTCACAGAAGGTCAGAGAGTGGAAGGGAAGCGGGTCCACACTCACTGCGTGGGCCCCTGAAGTGTGGGTACCCCAGAGGCTTTCTGGCTGAGGGTATGATATCTGTAATAAAGTATTCAAGCGCTGCCCCACTGCCCTGCCCAAGCAGCAGACAGGGTCCCCTCCTAAAGCGGCAGAGGTAGTACCCGGTGAGGTCATGGAGCATTGAATAAGGCATCCTCACCAACCCCCTTCCCTGCTATTGCTAGGTTAGTGCAGAGTGCGGGAAATCCCAGGCCAATGAAGCCAGCACGTCTCTCCCTCAACAAAGGCAGGAACATTTGCTAAGGGTCCTGCCTCTACCCCAGGGGTCCTCAAACTTTTTAAAGTGGGGGCCCGATCACGGTCCCTCAGAGAGCTGGAGGGCCGGACTATATGAACTACTAATTCCTACCCACACTGCACATATCTTTTATAAATAAAATGATGAACATTTATAAATAAACACATCACGTACCAGTATTTCAATGGGAACTGTGGGCCTGCTTTTGGCTATATATATTATATATACACACACAGTGTATAAACCCCCATTAGTCCCTCATGTGAACACTTACCCCTTGCAGGCTTTTCTAAGCAGACCAGCTCAGTCCCTGATAGTTCAGTTATATCTCCCTATATAACGCCCAAATTGATATGTTTGGAATCAGCATGTGAACACTGAAAAGGAAATGCAAAATGCATATAAAATTTTCAATGTAATCCCCTTTAAAATGCTTCAGCACCGATCCCCTAATCTCCCAACCACCGCCCACCCCCTAACTTTGATTTCAGCACTGAATGTCCCACCATTCCCAAAGGGGAATTTTCATATGACTCACCCACCCCCCAATCGGGCAGAACCCCCCATCTGGCAAAAATTTATTTCTATGGCACTTTTGACTGACCTTTGGCAGTGGAGGGAGTGGAGGATAACCTCACTGACAGGCAGGCACAGCACTCAGACACCACGTTGCCTGGGGGTGGAGCGGACGCCTTTTTACATCATTATATAGTCACCCACATACTATATAATGTGGGTACTCCTCGCCACGCGGCGTCCAGCGCCCTCCAGTGATGTCATCAGCGGTGTGCCAGGCACAAGGGCGCATCAGTGTCCCTCCCAACACCGCCCTCATGCCCACCCTCCCAGCACACAGTGTGCCGTGGGCGGAGAGGGTTGCCGTCATCCCTGAGAAGCTGTGACACTGAGTGTATATGCTGGCAGGTATCTTGGTGGCCAAACTGCGCTCATTGCTGGTGGGCCGGATCAGACTCCTCTGCGGGCCGCATGTGGCCCTCGGGCCGTAGTTTGAAGACCCCTGCTCTACCCTGACCCACTACAATAGACATGTGGGCCTTTTGGAGAGGCTCAGGACTGGGCACCAGCCTTCTTAGATCCAGAAGGTAGAGATAGGAATGTGTGGTACACAGTAACTACAGCAGAGGGTGGGCGGAGGCCCACCTTCCTCCCCCACTGGGACAACCGATGTGGCTTGCCACTCAACTCTCTGGGAAGGCATCTTTGCTGTCTCCAGCCTGGACAGATAGCTACTTCGGAACTCACAATCATCAATAGTCCACATTACACATGTGCCTGTGGTTCGAAAGAGTCTGCCCAGCCCAAATCTCTTCTCTGCCTCTCACTAGGTATGAGTCACTGAACTTTTTTGGCTCTTCAACTCTCCTCCTCTCTTTCCATGTGTGTCTGTGTGCAGCCTCCAGAGAGGCCAGAGGTCAACTCGGGTATCCAGAGAGGCCACAGGTCAACTTGGGTATCATTCCTCAAGAGCTATTCATCTTGTTCTTTTGAGACAGGGTCTGTTACTGGCCTGAGGCTCCCTGATTTAGTTAGGCCAGCAAGCCTCGGGTTTCTGTCTGTCTCTGCCTCCCTGGTTTGCAAGTGTGTTCTCCCATGCCTGGACTCTGGGATCAAACTCATGCTTGCTTATCAATTGTTTTACCAACTTAGCCACGCTCCCTCCCATCTCTCCCTCACTGCATGGAGTTGTGGGGAACAGATGATCTGATACACACAACACTCAGAGAAGTATCTTCCACAAGCAAGCCCCCAGCAAAGGCCGCTCTGGGCACACACCCTCTTTTGTGACATATGAAACACAAGACGTCATTGTATTTGAAAATGTTTATACAGTATATTTTGATCATGTTCTTTTCCTTCCACCCAGCTCCTCCCCACCTTCACACCCACCCAACTAAATGTTCTTTCACTCTCAAAAAAAAAAAATCAGGAAAACAACAATAACAAAACAAATCAAAATAAACAAAAAAAATCAAAGAAAAAAATCAGTAAGACAAAAAAAAGCCAAAACAAACAAAACACACACACAAGAAAAGATATGGGTTTCATTAGTATTGGCCTGCCACTCCTGGACATGGGGCTGGCACAGGAGTGTGGTCGACATGCCCAGTGACAGTCCTTTGGAGATAAATTATATATGTGTATATATTATATATGTATATCTACATCCCATCAGATATACACCTAGTCTCTCAGGTAGTGAGACTTTCACCACAGGTGAGGCATTTCCTGCTTCCTCCTCTGCTCAGTCCCACAGAACCACTATTTTTTCTGTTCCCGATCAGTTAACTTTTTATTATAAAAAGACTTTCGAGAGACAGAGAGAGAACATAAAGTTGTGTGGGTAGGGAGAATCTAAGAGGAATTAAAGGAGGGGAAAAAGATGACCAAAATACATTGTCTGGAAAAATTTAATTAAGAAAGCTTTTTATAAAAAGCCTTTTACATATTTGGTTCATGCTAAGAAATATTGGTCAGCCTGGGCAGGACTATGGAGACACAGAATTTATCATGATAGAGCGTTTATACCTTCAAGGTTTTGTTTGATTGTTTGCTTGTTTTATTTTGTTTTTGAGACAGGGTTTCTCTGTGTTGTCCTGGCTGTTCTGGAACTCACTCTGTAGACCAAGCTAGCCTCAAATTCAGAGATCCCCTTCGTCTGTCTCCTAAGTGCTGGGATTAAAGTTGTAACATCCACCCTTCCCCCAGCTCCTTCAAGGCACCTTCAAAGGTTTTTTATTCCAATAGGTTGAATTTTACAAAAAGCTAATGAATATGCATACAATCTCAGACAAATAGTTGTATTGCTGAGGAAAAAAAAAACATTCAAAACTTAGGAACAGGCCTAAGAGCATAGGATATCTTTTCAAAGTCACATAGTGGCTTTGCTGAATGGGGCCTCCCAGAAGGAGTGTGTGTGTGTGTGTGTGTTTGCTTTGTGAGAGAGGGACCCTCCCCCCCCCTGTCCCCACATGCCATATAGTTCATGTAGAAGTCAGAAGACAACATTTGTCATTGATCCTCGCCTCTCCACCTTAATTAGGTGGGGTGTCTTCGTTGTGTAAGCTAGGCTAGCTGGCTAGCAAACGTGGAGATCCTCCTCTCGCTGATCCCCTCTCTGAACAGGATTACAGGCACGTGTGCTGAAATGTCCTGCTTTCATTTGGGTCTGGGTTCCGAGCTCCTGCTCACAGGCACTTTCTCCCACTGAGCACTTTCGCAGCAAAGTCTCCAGCGCTTCACGGGACACACCTACACGTCACTTGTCTCACCACTTTTTTGTTGGATCCCTCCCCCCAACCGTGGGGAGTTGCATGTTAATTTGCAGGTTTTTAGCCAGATAAAAGGACTTTCCTAAAGATTATATATGGTTTAATGACCCTAAAGGACCATAACCACAATTAGAAGCATCATCCCAACATTATTATTATTTTTTTCAATGCACACAGTTTCTCAGATGGGCTTGGAATCAGTATTGGGTCCCTTCATTAATGACTTAAATGCTTATGCATTTATTCTATGTTTGTATGATAATCCTGTTTTTTGTTTGGTTGGTTTTTGTTTACCTAGAGATGCTTTGTCTCTGCGTATGTAGCCTTGGCTGTCCTGGAACTCACTCTGTATACTTGGCTGGCTTCAAACTCACAGAGATCCCCATGCCTCTGCCTCCTGAGTGCTGGGATCAAACCACCACCAGCCGGCTGACAGTCCTGTTTTTTAACTTTTGTAAACTATATGTTGACACTCTGACGAGGTGTGCCCCGTATAGAGGCTAGCCTGAAGCAGGTATTTCTCCCACCAGACCTTGGTCTCAGCTTTCCATGGGAGACTCAGGGAAAGGAGAAGGGTGGGTATGGGGAGGGAGGAACCAGAACTTCAGCAGGTGGGCAAGAACCTGAAATCTCTGTAAGTTCCCGGGGGCTTCAGCAGTCTGCTGGTCCTGTCTGCTACAGTGAGCTTCCTTCTTGTCCTAATGTCCTCTCTGCTAAGCTGAGAGCAGTCCTTCTGGTCCCACTGTACCCTCAGATTGTCCCAACAAACCCAGCATTGTTCTCCACAGCTCTCCTTGAACAGAAGCAAATGCCCGGGACAACCCTACTGAACAGTGCCCTCTAGTGAGAGTTTGGGTACCCACCTGACCTCTGTGGAGGAGACGACTGGATGACCACAGAGAGAAGATAGAGTCCATGTTCCTCCTTAGAACACTGCCAAGCTCCTGCTGTGTGCCGGGCATGGTCAGTCACGGCAAGGTATGGTCAGCAACATGAGAGCAAGGGCCATCTCCACCTTGCTTTCCACATTGGGTCTCATGACATAATGCTAGATCATCCGTATTTTTTCAACTAAATGTATAAAGAAACGAAAAGGCACGGCTGGGCTTTAGAGAAATCAATGTGGACACTGTTGAATGTTTCCTCAGAGCGCTCTCATGAGTAAGAGCCAACCTATGTCTGTAATTAAGCTCCACTTAGCAAGCAGCTGTAGAGCAAATGCTAAGAACAAGAATTCAGTCAGCTGGACTGTGGGCAAGGCACTATGTCTTTGTGTCTTACTCTTCTGTGACATAAGAAAGCCTCACACCATTATTCCGAGGGTTAAAATAATCAAGCCTTCTCAAGCACTTTAAACTGCACCTTTTGCATATTAGGTATTGAGTTGGGATTTGTTAAGGGCAAGTTTGTTAAAAGGTGAAGTCATCTTCAATTAATAAGCTGACTACCAAATGAAGTAGGCCTCTCTTATCCGTAATTTCACTGGTATGTGGCTAACTGGGGTTTGAAAATACTAAGCAGTATTTTTAGTCTAGAAATAAACAGTGCATACATAGGTTGAGGCGATCTTGCTCTCTCCTGCTCTGTCCCACCTGGGATGTGATTTATCCCTTTGTCTAGTGTACCCATGGTGCATATGCCACCTGACCATTAGTCATTTGATATGAAAAGCCTGGTGGGAAGTATTAATGTACACACCTGACAGCTACAACCCAGTTTTCAGAGGCTTTGGGAGGACCCCGAGACCCCTCAGTTTGGATGGACCAAGATTCAGGGCACTATCTAGGCTTGGGGTAAGTCAAGCTCAGAATGTAGAGAACACCTGGGTGTTTGAGGCCATGTAGGGTGTGGAGGCAGGTGAGCAATCTGTGGGCTGGAGGGACAAGGCTCCAGGGCTGGCCAGAGCCCAGGACTGGGCTGGGGTTCAAGGGTGGAGTAAGGGTGGGAGGAAGTGGGAATGTGGAGAGGGTTTTCATAGCAGACAATCAATCAATCAATCAATCAATCAATCAATCAATTAGTCAGCCAGCCCACCAACCCTCAGGCTTAAGACAGTTGACAATAAAGGTGAAGGAGGCTGTGGAAGGTGCAGCCTCCTTATGCACATGTCGGGAGGTCCTCCAGAGAGTGTGCCTGGGAGAAGGGGGAGATGGGGAATGTGAGGATGGGGGGAAGAGAAGACAGGTGGGATAAAGGTGGTGGGGGTTTAGCTTGGAAAAGAGGGCTAGGGACAGGATAAAGAAGAGGAATGAAGGTATGGACACACCCAGAAGGGTGTCTTTAGAATAAAAACAGAGCCGAGATGTTTGGTGGTGTAGGGAGGAATGTGTCAGGGCATTAAGGGTTAATGTGGTTTGAGGCTCCTCATGTGAGCCCCTCCCATCGCCTCCCTCAGCCTGGACTCCAGGTGGTACTGGGTGGGATGAGAAACCTTGAAGTACCTGTCTCAGCTTGCCCTAAGCTGGCACCAAGGACCAACATCAATAATCTCTGAGCTTATGTCTCTCAACAGCGCTTCCAACAGCCCCAGTGAAGCCACCGTGGACCTCCAGGAGAATCCTTTAGGCTACCTTGAGGGTAGGGTTTGTAGTTGTGCCTCCTTGTGAGGCAGGAAGGATATAAAGTGAATAAATTATTTTTAAAAATTAAATATAATTAAAAAATCAAAAACAAGCAAACAACACACACACACCCCTCACAAAAACCAGGGAAGCTGTGAAGTGCACCCTTAGATTTCAGCTCCTCTCCCAGACATCCTCCTTGGAGGTTATAGCGTGGTTCCTCTTCCGGGTCTAGCCGCAGCTGTTCCTCAGTGAGTTCATCGCGCTAAAGAAAACTAACGATGCCTACCAGTGGTTCTTTAGCCTCAAGAATAAGGCTGCAGGTGAGAGAAGACCTGTGATTATAAGATGCTTTGAAATAGCAAAGAAATGAGAAAGTCTGCCGTCTAACCAGCGGGCGTGCACGGGCTTGCACAGGGTTTCAGCCTGATGGAAATAACCTCAGTGGTGTGTCTTTGAACTTGCAGAGCTATTTGAGGACAAGCCAGCCGTAGGGCCCTTCCACACACACACCCTCGTGCTTCAGCAGAACCTTTATTCACATAGTGTTTGACAGCTGACAAAGGGCCTGTCACTTTCTCTCAGGATCGCTGCTGCTATTTTAGTGGCCTTGGCTCAACAGTTCCCTAGGCTTTTATAACTTCCCTACCAGATAGAAACCACCAATTATTTTATCTCCTTCTTACACACAGGACTCATGATGGAGTGTGGCTGTCTGGGCAGTAGTTTGGTGGGTGGGTGGGAACACAATCCTGGGGGCCGTCAGCCATTGTCCCCAACTCAGTCACTCGGGGAGAGGATAAACAGCCAAGCTAGACCCAGGGTTATTTTTAAGCTCCAAAGATACAGCATTTTTGAACCAACAGCCTTGGGCCAGGAGGCCCTGCCAAAGTAGCACAACCCTGAGGAGGTGTCAGAATGCCATAACTTCACAGTGCCCCTCCTCAGAAACCAGAGTTGAGTGATGGGATATACTTTTATACAGGCTGACTTGCTGGGCACTCTTCCTGCCATGGGGTTCTGTGAGGACGGTGTGGGAGCCCCACGCTCCGCTCCCTTTAGCCTGCGCCTAACCTGAGATGTGGGCTGGCTGACTTGGGACCAGAAGAGCTGACTTTGCAAGGGCCCCACCCATTTCATGTTGCTTCTGCTCTCCACTTACCACCCCAATCTCCTCTCCAACCGGCCAACACTCTTTCCACTTTTCCTCCTTTCTCTTCTTCTCCCTCCGTTTTACCTCCCTTTACGCCAGATAACATGCATAATCTGTATTCGTGATAGAAATGTTGCAGAGTTGAGGGCTGTGGGGGTCGCTCAGTTGCTAGACTTTGCTCTGCTAGCTGAAGTGAGTCCAATCTCAAAACCCTTCAGAAAAAGCTAGGCGCGTCAGCAGTTGTAATCCTGGTGCCGGGGAGGCAGAGGCAGGAGATTCCCTGACTTTGGTGGCCAAACAACCTAACTGACTTGGTGATGTCCAGGCTCAGTGAGAGACCCTGTGTCAAAGAATACATAAAAATATGAAAGAATGAATAAATATACACATACATAAATGCATAAAGTGGAGAGTAACTAAGGATGTTACCCTCTGGCCTCCAGAAGTGAATACACATGCACTCACACACACAGAAGAGGGGGGCAGAGACAGAGACAAAGATGGAGAGTTTGTGATAAGCAGAAAAGGGAAAAAAAAATCCCATGACCCTCTGATCAAATTCTTTTTGAAGTGTTCTCTGCATATTTACATACAGAGCATTGATAGGTTTCAGATTAAGGTATTTTGTGCAAGGCCTGGGAATCAAGGGCTGTGACTCACCCGAATGATTTGCTTCTAAGCTCTGTAAGGAGGTTGCTAGGCAGTGAGCGGGCACAGAGTCGGCACAGTGCCTGGTTTCCCTGTACACCAGCTCAGTGATAGGCTTCTCACCCTCAGCTGTCCAGGCCGGGATCGCCTGGCTGGAATCGGTGGTCCCTGGTTAGGAACAATCTCTGTTGTAACTAGTTAAGGAAACAGGCTAGAGGGGGCAGGGTAAGAAGCTGACACCTTGCTCTATCTCTAGGTATCTGGGGAAAGCTGGGCAAGTGGCTCAGCATGTGGGGATCAGATTTCCTGTTCGTGCATCAGGGATGAAAGGATGAAGGTATGGTGCACAGCACACACAGGGTGAGCGAGTTCCATTGACACAGGGAGAGAGCTAGTGCTTCTAGGAAGGTACCGGTATTCAATGAGCACATAGATTTCTGCATGGAGAGAAACTTCCGCGTTTCCAACACGTGCCTTCCTTCCTGTATTACCCAGGCGAGAGACTTCTCTCTCTCTCTCTCTCTCTTTCTCTCTCTCTCTCTTTTTATCCATTTAGGTACTTCAGCATATTAGGAGATGAGAAGAGGAATAAGTGTAGGTCCCTGAATATCAAATTTTCTGTATTCAATAGCTTGCGTGGTGGCATCATTGGAGTATTAGAAAGAAACTAAGAGCCATATTGATTTAATGGGAGCTCTCTCATGCTATAATGTTGAAGGTGGGTTTCAGGGTCATGTTATTTGTGTTCCTACACTGTAGGCCTGAGGACCTGAGTTCATTACCCAAAACCCATGTTAAAAATTGAGGTACTGGCCAGGTGAAAGGTAGCAGTAGCACATGTCTTTACAGATCTCTATGAGTTCGAGTCCAGCCTGGTCTACAAGCTAGTTCCATCTAGGACAGCCAAGGCTATATAGAGAAACCCTGTCTCAAAAAACAAACAAAAAATGGGGATACTGTGGTGCACATCTGTAAGCCCAGCACTTCCACAGCGAGGTGGGAAGGAGACAGGACAGTTATCTGGAAGCTTGCAGGCTGCATGGCCTGGAATACTCAGTGAAGCAGCATGAGCAAGAGACCTGCTTCAACAAGGCAGAAGGAGAGAATCGATTCCCAAAGTTGTCTTCTGACCTCCACACACAAGTGTCACTGTGCCTGCACTCACACCTACACACACATACACACACACACACACACACACACACACACTTAAAATAAATAAATAAAAACTAGCCTGGTTTGGTGGTGCATTCCTTTAATCCCATAACTAAGGAGGCAGACTCAGGCAGGTCACTGTGAGTTTGAGGCCAGCCTGATCTACACAGTGAGCTCCAGGACAGCCAGGACTACATAAAGACACCCTGTCCCAAAGAAACAAACAAACAAAAGCCCAAATGCCCCCCTCTAAACTTCTAGAACAAAAGATTATAATCATGCTGTGTGTGTCCTGGGTGGGGTTGGGTGGGATACAGAGAAATCTGCCTTAGTCTATTTTGATCACATGCTTTTTTCTGGTTTTAAAATATATTTTACACAGTACCTGTGGTTTTTTGCTTTTGTTTTTAGTAATGAAGACAATAAGACAATTCAAATGCTTCTCCCTGACCAGCTGCTCACATACGCCGCACTGACGGTGGTCAGAATCCATCAGGCAGGTGATGGGGACAAAGAGCAGATACACTCCCTGGAACCTGGTGCCAGCCTGCCTGCTCCCTTTGGCCCGACTCATGGTCACACGTGTCCTATCTTAGTCAATGCCTGGAATGTTACGTGCTCCATGTGGACTCCGTTCTTCTGGGAGCAGATCGGGTCGGGGTTAGAGACATCCGCCAGATGAACACAGAACTTCCTGCTCCAAGGTCAGAGGTCACTTTTGTCTACTCCCTTCCTCTTCCAGACCAGCCACCTGGCTGCTCACACTTCATCTATGATCCTGGCCACAATTCTGTTGTGGTTTGAATAAGAAAGTGCTGTCCCCACCACAGAGGATTCATGTGTTAAAGGCTTGGTCCCCGGGCTGGTGCTGTTGAGAGATGATCCGCTCACCAGGACAGACTCCATCAATTCATTAATCCATTTGTGGGTCGCCTGAGCTGTCTCCAGTGGTAGCTGGAGGTGGGGGCTGGTCAGAGAAAATGGGTGACTAGAGATGGTATGTCTTGTCCCCAGACCTTTCTCCCTGTCACCCAGTTAACACAAGGTGAGCAGCTGTGTCCCATCGGGCCCTTACCCTATCATGTTCTGCTTTAGCACAGGCCCAAAAGCAATGAAGCCAGAAGACTGTGGACTGAAACCATGAGCCAAAAAAGGTCTTTACTCTTAAACTTGTTCACTACCTCAGGCATTTTGTTACGGTGATAGGAAGTGACTGGACATAAACATGGATGCTACATCAGTTTCTTGAAACAGGGTCAAGTTCACCTTGCTGCTTGTGTTTGACCATGCAGATATTTGGTTGGTTTAGCTGATATTTATTCTAAATAATAGATCGAAGTATTGGGTGATTGTTTGGTGCTGAACGCTGTCTGTTTGTAAACACCATCTCATTTAATCTATGTGACCTCGTTAGAGGTTAGCACTATTTGTCCCATTTGATGGATATGAGAATGGCTTCACTAATTTTAGAGAGAAAGAGTTGGGGTGTTTTTTGTTTATTTGTTTGTTTGTTTAGCATGTTTCTAGATCAGTTTTGGAGCTGGGTAGATGGCTCAGTCAGTAAAGTGCTGGCCATGTAAGCATGAGGACCTGAGTTCAGATCCTATGTACCCATGTGAAAAGCCAGTTTGGCAGTGAGTGTCTGTAATCTCAGTGCCGGAGAGGCAGTGACAACAGATCTCTAGAGCCCACTGGCCAGCCAGCCCAGCCAGCCCAGCCAGCCCAGCCAGCCCAGCCAGCCCAGCCAAACTGGTGACCTCCATGTTGAGTGATGTGCCCCATCTCAAGTGTAGAGAAGAGAGAGAGTAATGAAGAAATGCCTGATATCGGACTCTGGCTTCCACACACATGTGCGCACATGTGTACATGTATGACATGTACACACATACAAAAAAGAAATCAGTCCAGAGCAGTCCAGTCCTGTGGGGTAGCATGAGACAGGAACAACACGCCTGGCTTCACCCCAGCTATGACACCCTTCGGCCTGTTACCGTGAGCAACCTATGTCCCTCTCAGAGCCTGTCTCCTCCCCTGTAGAACCAGAATGACAAAGCTTAGGTCACAGTAAGCAAGCGTGTTACATGAGATCACCTGAAAACGTCCAGGGGAATGAGTCACCAAACAAGCAGGAAAGGAAGGGTGACTCTTTTTCATGTTGTGCAGTGTGCAGGGTTCACGCTGATTGCCATCTTGACAGGATCTAGAGTCCCCTCAGAGACACACCTCTGTGAGGAAACGTCTAGACTGAGTGAACTGGGATAGGAGGACCCACCTTACTGTGGGCAGCCCCACATCACGGGCTGGGGTTCTAGAGAAAGTGAGCTGGACGCTCATTGCTCTCTGCTTCCCTTGGACACACCAGGACCAGCTGCCTCCCTTTCCCGCCACCATGCTTTCCCTGCCATGGCGGGCTGTACCTTCGCACTGTGAGCCCAAGTAAGCTCCTCCTCCCTTAAGTTGCCTCTAAATATATTGGCTGTTTCTTAAAATCCACTGAGTCCAATTAGTGCTGTCCATATGCGGATAGGTGTGGGGCTTGGATACTACCAATGGCTGCCCCTCGCAAAGAAAAGTAATTCTCCAAATCCCAGCATCCTTCAGTTGCCAATAGCTCCTCACCTAAGTGAGGGCCCGGGTAGCCCCTCCCCCCTGTGTTCTGGAATTTTTAACTAGCCTGATCGTGGGCAGGTCATGTGCAGGCAAGCGCAGCTGTTTGGGGTTTGTGTACACATGGTTAGGCTGTTGCACACATGGTCTAGAAGACCATTTCACAGCCCTTCTCCCATCCTCTGGCGTTTCGATTCTTTCCACCCCACCTACTGTGATGCTCCCAGCCATAGGGTCCTGGGGTGGGGGGGCTTGATTTAGATACCTCGTCTACGGATTAAGTCAGTTATTCTCAGAACTTGGAATAGTGCTGAGTCTACATTAACACGACCCGCTGCAATAAGAGGCTTCACTGACCAAGGTCAAGAGCAACTCAAATCTGTTTTGTCACAGTGAGGAAAAAAGGAAACCAAAACAGGGTATATGGAGGAGTTTCCCACATCAGCAGAAATATGGGTCAAAGGTAACCGTGTCTCCCAGGCACTTGTGCAAAGATGCAGAGGCAAACCTTTGTGAGGCAAGGACCGCTAGCAACTCCTCCCTGCACACCAACCTGGTTGCAAATCAGGAGCTTTAGGGAGCATTTTGAACCCTGCACTCCTCAGCTTCTGTAGCCATTGAAAAAGGTGCATGCAGCCAGGCAGTGGTGGCACACACCTTTGATTCCAGCACTCAGGAGACGGAGGCAGGCAGATCTCTGTGAATTTGAGACCAGCCTGGTCTACAGAGCAAGTTCTAGGACCGCCAAGGTTACACAGAGAGACCCTGTCACAAATAAAAAAGGAATAAAAGAAAGAAAAAGAGAAAAAAAAGTGCATGCCTGTTCTCTATTTCCTCTCTCTTGCTCAAGCCTTCTTCTCTCTCCTCAGTCTAACTAGGGGCCTGCAGCTGTAGGTTGTCCTAGAGGACTTCAAGGCTGTACTTCCTTCAGCTGTACAAAGTGGGGAAGGACTCTCTGTAACTGGTTGGGAAGAGCTGCTGGATACACAGGTGAAGGTCCTATGACTCTGCCCACTCTCTTCTTCTGTGACAGAAGGTCAATAGGACAGTTCTCGACAATATACATCCTTTGGGAATCCCAGGCCCCGGGCAAGTGCTCAGCTCCCAGATATCCTCACTCTGCAAGGCCACCACGGAGGCCTTTGGGAAGGTCTGTCATTCCAAGATGCTATAGCCTGAGCGAGCTCCAGGCTCCGGCCCCTTCCAGGGATTGTCCTTCCCTGATAATTCATGTTAGGCTTCCAGGTGCTTTAAAACAGAAGGTTGTCTGGCTTCCTTTTGGAAGCAAGAGAAGCCCAGCACTGCAAGACACAAAGGTCCCCGAGAAGAGGACTCTTGTTTGTTCCCTGCTTTGTGTTCTTTTCCAGTGAGCCTATGGAAGAAAACCTGACCCTGCTAGCTCCTCATCACAGTAGTTTGCCACTTAGTACCTACCTGTTTTATTGGTGAGTCAATCCTCCATCTTTGGGACATAGGAAGAGCTGTGGTCCCCAAACACAGCACGATACAGCAAAAGCCTTTGAATAAAGATCCCAAGAGCCCTCTAGCTTCTGCCATCTCTAGAGTGTCTCTAGAATACTGCTGGGACAGCGTGTGCTTAAACCCACACAGAGGCCAGGGAGGACCGGTGTGGCTGAGCTTAGACGTGTGACATTGTGACACAGGTAAACATCCCTAGCTCCGAAGCTGCCCACTCCGCACAGGTGGCAGAGTCGTGCTGAGAAGGTGTGGCTGTGGAGGCGAACACACCGGAACCCACGCATAGCCCCACCGCTCCAGCCGCCTCTTCCCTCCGTGTAGACAGTTTCGTTTCTAGCACAGAGACCATTAACGTGCATTATCAGAGCATGGGAAAGCAAAGCGGTTAAAACCGTTTGGAGCCCTCTCTGCCCCCGGCACATAACCACGATATAGAATGTAGACAGAGAAATTTTAATTGCAGAGTCACATTTAAAGGGGGGGGGCAGTTACTGTCTGTGTAGATAAGGCTGGGCACATACTGTTCAGTTTCGCCGAGGGCCCCAAAGGGAGGGCACTCCATCTGCCCCTCCTGTGGTTGATGTTCTCATCTTCTAAACCCCTCCCTGAGACCTCTTCCTCGAACCACTTCCTAAAATAACCAGGCTGCAGACAGCCCTTATCTCAGATGGGGGAGTGGGGAGTTTGGAAGGAGTCTAGTCTCAGGTCACTAGAAAGGAGGGGGAAACGAAACAAAGAAGAGAAGAGGCTTACATAAAATAAAACGTGGCAGAAACGAGCCGGTTGGTTTTTTGCTGTTGGTGGTGGGTTTTTGTTTGTTTGGTTTGGTTTTGATTCATCATCTAATGGGGATATTAAAAACAGCAAAGCTTGTCTTTTCTATATTCCCTAATCTGTTGCTCGGGCTTTAAAAATGTCCACAAGCTCATTAGTTCAACATTGAGCCTTCTCTCGTATTTTTCCCCTCAGGGAATGCTGGCTGGACACACATCCTGACACATTTCCCTTTGTGAGACCTGGACAGGCCCCTGTGGCAGCCTCTCTCCTCTCTTACTGTCTCCTGACTGCTTCAGCACTTTAGGACACCCTTATATTTGGTAGTGTGTCCCACCGCCCACAATTACTCCTTTGAGAAAAGAGCTGGAATGAAGGGTAACATTTTGTATTGCAATACTGGATCTTGCTAAGTTGCTCTTTTGGTATTTCTTCTCATTTGTGACTTATTGTCTATATTCTACAAAGGGTTTTTAAAGAGATTTTTTTTTAATTTATTTTTTTTGTCCATGCACATCAGACAGCTCACAACAGCCTGTAATTCAAGTTCCATGGGGACCTGGTGCCCCCTTCTGGCCTTCTCAGGTACTGTATGCACATGGTACACATACTCTCACAGGCACAAGCACACACATACCAAGGTAAATAAATAAGTCTCTTTAAAATTTCAAAGTAAAGTTTCTATTGAATGTTTGTCAACTTTAAAATATTTGGGGGCTGGGGTTTAGCTCAGTTGGTAGGGTGCCTGCCTACCACTCAGAAGTGGCAGTTAGAGAATCAGAAATTTAAGGTCATTCTTGGCTTGGATTTATTCTTAGTAATAAATTAGAGGCCGGCTAAGGATACTCAAAACCCTATATCAACATTAAAAGAAATTATGTTGTACAAATTCACAGAGTAAATAGTTTAATAATTTGATTCGTGGATGTAATGTATGATGGTAAGATTGGGAGAGTCATCATTTTTTCTTCCCAAACATTAAAAATTTGATTAACATAATTATTTTTACTTACTGATACAATGAGGTTTCAAATACAGTATACAAAAGGGAATGATGAAATCAAAGTAATTAACATTTTTGTGTCCTTAGCACTTCTGAGATCCTTCCTTCTAGCTATTCATAAACTATATAATAGGTCATTGTAAGCCATAGTCTCCCATTGTTCCATGGAACACCATAACTTATTATGCCCATTTAGGCATGCAGGTGCCTATTATCTAACTGCCCACTCTCTATCTCCCTAGGCTTCTCAGCCTGTGGCACTCACTACCACACATTCTGATCAACTTTTGTTTTTAATATCCACACATGAAAGAAAAGAAAATAATTTTTCCTTCTGTGCTTGAGTTATTTCACTTAACATAATATCTTCCATTATCTATTTTGTTGAAAAAAATTACTGAATACTGTGGGTTGTTCTTTCAGTTTTTCATGCATATGTGAACAGTGTGAATATATGTTTATGCATATATGTATATTTATAACTTCATGTGTGCATGCATGTCTCTCTCCTCTTTTCTCCTCTCTCTCTCTCTCTCTCTCTCTCTCTGTGTGTGTTTGTGTGTGTGTGTGTGTAGGGCCCAGGTTGATGTCAGGAACCATCCTTGATCACCCTTGCAACTTATTCTTTGAGGCAGAGTCTCTCAGTCAAACCCAGGATTGGGTGATGTTGATGGTCTTGCTGGCCATCTTGCTCTGGGGCATCCCATCTCTGCTTTCTGAGGCTAAAATTACAGGTGGGCAACCACAACCACCTGTCATTTATATGGGTTTCTGGGAATCTGAATCCTAGCCCTCAGCTTAGCTGCAAGTGTTTTAACCACCAACCCCTCTTCCCAGCCCCAGAATACCATTTTATGGCTGAATAATATTCTGCTGCACAGCACATTCTCTCTAGTCTTCCATTTTTCTGTTGGTGGGCATCTATGTTGACTCCATATCCTAGCAAATGTGAACATTTAACATGCATCACTTTTGAACCATTGTAAAACTGAAAGATCTAAATTTGAGCCAATGTAAGTCCAAGACCATCTGGACTTAATAAATGGTAATCGTAGATGTTATTTGATGCATAACTTGCCAATTAAAAGAGATTTTTCTTTCCAGGATTGAGTTAAAAGTTCATAAACAATAGTGGCATGCCAAGACAGATGACTCTGTGGCTGCAATTTCAGAAGTTAATTTTTTTTATAGACTCTTGCTCAGTCATCCAAGCTGATCTTGAACTTATAATCCTTCTGTCTTACCCTCTCAAGTTCTGGGACTACAGGTGTGTGTCACTATGCCTGTCCAGAAATTAATTTTTAAATAGTTGGAATCGTTGAGTGATATCCCAAGCAGAGAGCATCTCGGACCAAGGTTGGTCTCCTCTGACCATTGGTTACAAGCATCCTCCTCCACTTCTTTTTCCCCTCAGAGCACATTCATCATACAGAACTCAGAACTCAGCTGTGCTAAGTCTCTAGCTGGGCTTTTGCTGCCTCCTGCAAGGCCTGGTTGGTGTGCAGTGAGTCCTTGTATATCACATCTCTTTTAGAAGGAAGCAAAGATTGAAATAATCAGAGGACAACACTTTTCAAAATTGCACCATGGATAAGCTGCTTTATTCAAATTACCCCTCAAAAATGAGGACATGGAGGCAAAGAGATAACTCAGCAATTAAGAACACTTACAGCTCTTCTAGAGAACCAGGTTTCAGTTCCCAGCACCCATAAGACATCTCAGAGCTGTCTGTAACTCCAGTCCTAGGGGGTCTAATGCCATCTTCTGGCCTCCAAGAACACCTGCGCAAATGCACATAAACACAGGAAGGTACACACACATACACCTAAGTGATACATCAACAAACACATTAAAAAAAAAAAGCAGATCACAGACAGATTCTTAATTATAGGGCATCATTTTTGCACAAACTGCATTTTTCAACAGCACAGTATTTGAGAATTATGCAAAACCCTCCAAGAAACTCAGCCAATGCTCTTTTTAAGTTACTAAATTGATCACTTGACGGGATTTGTTTGAAAGAAAGCCAAGAAATCATTAGTAGTATTTGACTTTTCCATCTGTGTTATTTAAAGTTTATATGTTCAAATTGGCCTATAGAAGGGTGTGTGTGTGTGTGTGAGAGAGAGAGAGAGAGAGAGAGAGAGAAGATATTTTTCTGATTTGGTAAAATAAAGCTATAAATCTTAGTTATTTATGTTAACTTTTCCTTGGGCATGCATATTGTCTATAAAAGAAAAGAAGGTCGTGGGGTCTCTTTCCTTGACTTTATTGGTTAGGCAGGGCCATGTGTGCAGAAGGAAGGCCTATGCCCTGAAACCTGCTATCGTCTGTGCCTCTTTGGACAGCTGTGTTCCTGGTGTCTGGGCACCTAAGCTTCCTGGGGAAGTGAGTCCTAACTGTGTTGGCTCACTTGAGCATGCTCAGCAGGGCCGCCTCAAGAGATGCCATCCCCACTGACCAGTTAACAGCCGGGCAGCCCCCCGCCATGGTTCTTGGCAGGAGCTGTTTCTGCCATCAGATGAAAGGCCACCTGTGTGTAGCACATTTTCTCCCATTTATCTCTCCAAGGCTGCTTGGGGTCTGAGAGAGGCTCTATTGTCCCCTTTAGGCGAGCAAGGAAATACTACAGTCAGTCTTAGATTAATGGCAGGAAAGGAGATCTGTCCTTGGGGCTTTTGTGTACTGATGAGGGTGGAAGATTTACGAGCAAGGAGGCTTGGTTCTCAGGGCATTCTTGTCCCCCTCTTCTGTACCCCTCTCAGAGCAAACCTGCTTCTCTTTGCATAAAGACAATCTACCCCGATGCTCCTTCTTCCTACGTACCTGCAAAACCTACTGTACCTTTTCTCCTGCGTTGTGCAGCCAGCACATACACAGCACACAACATCTGCCCTCTCCACGTAATGTCTTGGGTGTCCACGAGGGGCTCGGTTCTGTGTTTGGATCTGGAGATACCATGAGGGACTCTAGAAAGACACATCCCTGTAGAGAATGAGATCTGCAGTAAGACGTTTGAGATGGATAATGGTCTGCTTGGCGTTCCCTCTGGAAGCAGCAGAAAGGCCCGGATCTGGCAAGGTCTTCAGAACGCAAAGCCCAGCAGAGCAGGGGACCAGTAGTAAAGCCACAGGTCTGAAACATGTGCCACAGGGAGCATAGGATTTTCACCCCCTCTCCTACATTCAGGAGCCCTTAGGCCAAGAAGGGGACTCCCAGATGTCACTCTCCCCTGGCAAAATCTCCACTAGGGCCTCCTGGAGCAACCTCTCCAGGCGCCATCCTCCTCCAGCTGTGAAGATAATCCTCAACTGTACATGAAGTGGCCAGTTAGAAGCGAAACAAGGGCATGCAGGATCGTTTCCAGTGAGGTCTTTTTCTTTAGCAGCCCTGTATGTTTTATCTTATTTTGGCCTGATTTGGGGAACAAAGTCTAACTATATAGTTTACACTCCCGCTGCAGACTCCTGATTCCTGGGGAGAGAGAGAGAGAGAGAGAGAGAGAGAGAGAGAGAGAGAGAGAGAGAGAGAGAGAGAGAGAGAGAGAGAGAGAGAGAGAGAGAGAATACAATCTCAGGTGCGAATGTGCTATAGCTTTTGTGCGGAGGGCAGAAGATAATTTTCTGTGTTGGTTCTTGTCTCTCACCTTGTGTGAGGCAGGCTGAGTTTGTTGTTTGCTGCTGTGTGTTGTATACCAGCCTAACTGGCCTACAGACCTCCAAGAATTCTCCAGGCTAGGCCTCTCATCTCGCTGTAGCTTCAGTAGGATTATAGATGTTTGCTAACTTATCTGGTTTTATGTGGGTTCCGGACATTCAAGTCTCTTTTATGACAAATGCTGAAACACTGAGCCATCTCTCCAGCCCCTAAAATCAATTTTTCTATAGTTTATAGCCAGAGTTTGAACACCATTGGTGACTACCAACTCAGTTTCTCCAAAATAACCTTTATACAGCAGCCACTGCGCAACCATACAGCTTTACCACAAATCGCACTATCAACTACTGTTTAGTCAGTCCTAATTTAGGTGTCAGCTGCCAAGTGGATGTCATTCTTGCAACAACCCTGCAGGAGAACTATGACTATTGCCACCTCATTCCATTTTACAGAAGAGGAGATCAAATCTAAGGAAGGCTCAAAGACCTTCCTATGGTCACAGAGCTCTGAAATGGCAGACCCTGAATGCAACTCTCAAGCCTGCCCTTTGCACACTCCCTCAACCTCCGGTACATTTTTCTTTGCTTGTTTTTGCTGTGTGTTTGATTTACTCAGGCAGAGTTGTGGAGTGTGTGCTGTTGGCAAAATGTCTCCTGAGAAGCCCCGGTGTATAGAGCTTGTCCTGAACACAATGTAATGGCCTGGCCTAAACTTACAATCTTTCTCCAGTTATAATTTCAAGAATTTAGTTTGACTGCCAATAAATTAGGTTCTTGGAAGGTAAGGCCATATCTGTGTATTATGGTATGTACTTAACTTTCAAGATGTTTCGTATCCATTTCAGAGTCCAGCATAGATTTTATGACCCAGTACATGGCAAATGCTAGTCATTCTCTGGGTGGTGACAGCGAAGGCATCAACCAGAGGTAAGATTCCTAAGATTGGGCTTCTGCTCCGCTGCTGCCAGACCCGTTACAGTCAGGCACTGTTCTCTCTGACTCTTCTTTGGCCTCTATTTCCCCCACAAGCTAGAGAATCACAACCACCCTTTTGGTGCTGGCCAGCTAGATGCTAGACCTCTCCTGTCCCACAGGAATGGAGGCAAGGTCCGAGAGAGCCCTCCATGCAGGAAGTCCCCAGACCACAGTGGGCCATAGAGTTGGGGCATGAGATACGTCCACAGGCTGCCCTTCCACTCCTGAGACCAGCAGCAAGCCGAGGTCTCGGATGGGCCGCAGGCTTCAGCCTCTAACTTCTCAGGAGCTTTCTCAGTATCCAACTAAAGCTTTTTACACCGTGTCCATGAGAAACACAACAATCTCCAGACTGATTTTTAGGGAATCTCTCAGCAGCTCACTAAAGAAGCAAGAAGGTATGATGGCGTCTGCTGCCACTATTGTGCCGGGCAATGTTTCGTTCATTTGCTCATTAGTGTGTGTGTGTGTGTGCATGACATGTGGGAGTTGCCTCTCACTTTCACCTGTTTGTAGCAGTCTCTCTCATTCTGCTGCTCTGTGGACTACAGGCTTTCAGGTCCCTGAGTTTCTGGGAGCGTCTCCTGTCTCTGCTTCTAGAACTCCGTGGGAATGCTGGGACTGTGGCTATGCGCTGTCACATATGGCTCTAATATGGGTTTGAACTCTGGCCTTGGTCAGGCTTGTGTGGCTAGTGCCTATACCTGCTGAGCCATCTCTCTGGTTCTTGTTCATGTAATTTTGCAAACATATTTGTGTATACCCCATTGCCGGACTGGGTGGGCAGACGTCCTGAAGCACAAGGCCAGAGCCTGTGTCTGTTGTATCTTATGGGTTTTTTCTAGAAAGAAAAATAGGAAGCAAATGCACACATGAAGCTGACTCTGAGTTGTGAAGAAGAGCACACTAACCTGTGCAGTCTGGTTCTCATTAGACTCTTGGCAAAGCTATTCAGCCAACATCTGGAAAATAAAGGACTGTCAGTATGGGTTTATAAGCACCTCCTCCCCATGTCTTTCCACTTTCCCCTCTACAGATAGATGACCTGTGACCATCGGATAAGTTAGGGAAACCTACAGCCTGAGAATGGGGTTGGTTCGGGAGAGGTTTACTGGAGGAAAGGGCATTTAGACTAAGACCTACGAGCCAGACCAGGCAGGGAAAAGTACTTGCCAGCAAAGTACTTGTGTTATAGGCACCAGTTCCTGAGTTGATGCCCAAGACCATGCTAAACAAACAAACATCAAGATGGCTGATGCATGCTTATAATCCTAGTGCTGGGGGAGCAAACACAGGAGGCTTCTGGCACTCACCGCCCAGCCAGCCTGGCCCACTAGGTGATCCCAGGCCAGAGGTGGACTGATGGCAGGAACAACATTCACTGTTGTCCTTGGACCTCTACCACCTATATATACATATATGTACCTGTGCATGTGCATGCGCGAGCACACACACACACACACACACACACACACACACACACCTCTAAGACCGTTAGTGTCCAGGAAAGGCAACATGGTAGGAGTGAGGAGACAATGTGTTCCAAGGTAGACTCAGGCTCCTACTGGTTATACATTCACTCTGAGCCTTGGGTTTGGTTTGGGGCTTCTCCTCACCCAACTCCTTCCTGTCTATGAAGTGAAGACCTGTGACCGAATGGGAATTTTGTGAGGCAAATAGGAAAGCAATGGCCCTAGGGTCCGGATCATCTTGAAATTACTCATGGGCACATGTTGGGAAAAGGGATTCTGCTCATGTCCCTTGGGGTTCACTGTGTGTCTAAGGTGAGATTGCTAGAGCAAGAATCTCATCTGGCCTTGAGAAGGATGAGGGCGAGGTGGGCTGCGTTTGCGCTCTCCACTCGTGCCTGCGTTAGTTAGATTTCTATTGCTGTGATGCAGGCAACCTGGAGAGGAAAGGGTTCATCTCACACATGGCTTACAGTCTGTTAGGAAGGGAAGTCAGAACAGGGACTCAGGGTTGGAAGCTGGAATCGGGAAACGAGACAGAGGCCGTGGAGGAGTGCTTCTTCTTGGCTTGCCCGGCCTGCTCCCTTTTACAGGCCAGGACCACCTGCCCAAAGGGTGGCACCACCCCCAGCGTGCTGAACCTCTTTCCATTAACCATTAATAATAATAAAAAAATGCCCCACAGAGTTGCCTACAGGCCAGGCTGATGATGGAGGCACTTTCTCAGTGGAGGTTCCTCTTCCCAGATAACTCTAGCTTGTGTCAACTTGACAGAGAGAGAGAGAGAGAGAGAGAGAGAGAGAGAGAGAGAGAGAGAGAGAGAGAGAGAGAGAGAGAAGAAAAGACACCAACCAGGACATGTACACATTGTATGTCTCAAGTATGTACAGATTCATGCTGGGATGGAGGCATGGGGACGGGAGAAGTTGGTCCCGGGTGACCTGTACTGGGGAAAGTCAACAGACATGTGAGGGAGATGGGCTTATTAAACAGGCCTCTTTTCCAGATGTGCCTCCGAAAGCTTTGCCAAGAATTCTAACAAGAACCAGACTCTCCCGCGCTGTCCTTCACCTGCGGGTTCCAAGCGGCTAGCCGTCTCCCCTCAGCTCGGAGGCTAGGAGGGGACTGTTTGAAATTCTTCCCCGTATGAATTGGAGCTCTGGATGTTAGAGCAAACAGTTCAGATTTCTTTTAGATTTCAGCCAAAGAGAGTGGGGTTAAAATCTGCGTAGGGGGAAACACAGGGCTATCCATGGGGGCCTCAGGCCAGCCACACACAGCAATCCATCAGAGTTAATTAGCAAAACCCGTACATTGAAAGACAACCGTGGGATCCCAGCATTCAGAGAAGTGTTTGCTCTGTCCTGTGATGGGTCCTGTGGGCCCCCTGCCTCCCACCCCACCCCCTCATATCCCCAGATGTCAGCAGGAACCGGAGACTTCACTGAAACAGAGGGCACAAAGGCAAGACCCTGAGTGCCGCCCGGTGAAAAAGAGGCTTGCCCTTTGCACCTGAGCCAGGCTATGAAGCTCATTTGCCAACTTCTACTGCCTTATGGGGCAGGCTATGGGTGCTCCAGTGGCATGGGGTTCTGAACTAGAAGCAGCATCTACGCCTGCCCCTGTGGCCAGGAATCCGGGCCTGCCTGGCTTCTCCAGACCTCTGAGTTTTCTTTGTTGGACCTGTTTCTGTCTGGTTTGTGAGCTCCTGGTCTTGGCTTGCACAGCTTGGGGAGGACACATACTTCAGACACGTCCTCCAACAACTCAGTGAAGACCCTCATCTCCACCTTCCTGGTTTTAATCAGAACTGAGGAGAGAGCTCATTCTTTTTCTTTCTGACGTTATCTTTTCTCAAAAAAACAAAACAAAACAAAACAAAAACAAAAAACCTTTCTAGTTTTTGTAAGCCTCCCTTCTTCTGAGCAATGGGGATTTAGGTCACAGGAATACATATAGTGAGAACTTCTAGCTCTTTCTTTCCCCTGTGACTCTGCCATCCCAACACCCACACCCTGGGACTCACACACCTTCCCAGAATGATTGGCCCTTTGCACTAAGTTTAATCAACAACTAAGTTTGTCAAGACAAAGTCTACCTGGGAGGAACTCCCTAAAACCTAGCCTTTAAACAGTGGGTCATCATCTATCAACAAATGTGCTGAGGTTTAACTAACCTGAAAACTGTTGTTGTTTTTTCAAGTTACATTAAAAAAAAAAAACCAATTCTGGAATCAAAACCACTTTTTCATATGTTCCAAAGTATAGAACCCCAGCATCCTATTAAAAATAAAAATGCCTGCTTAACAAATGGAAGCCCATAAAGAACTATCTGGACAGGCATTCAAGTCAGCAAATACAAAGGGCTGAGAAAGGGCTCTGGGGCCCTAGCAGCTGCTTTATGCTTGCAGGAAAGTTCTGTACAAGTCATTAAGTGTCCTTATCTCTCAAGGTCCCCATCTGAATATGAGAATTATGTCTGTCCCCAAAAGAGATCTTAAAAGAATCCAGTGAGATGAGGTCTATGAATGTTCAAGGATGGTGCTAGTTCTGTGAAAACTGTCCCTAGCCTTATGCTTGGCTATTATTCTGCGCTTCTGAAACCTTCCATTTGTGTGAATGAAAACAAACAAAAAGCCCAACCTTACAATAACTACATGACTAGCAGAGTCCATGCAACAGGCACATTTCAAACTAGGTCACGTTACCCAGATAGATACTACATCTAAGTCAGAAAAACATCAATAGTGACCAGCATAGAAATGCAACCAGCTTATCTGGCAAGAGCAAAGCCTCAGAACTCGCCTTGCATTTTATTTCTCAATACAGGATGTAGCGGTTTGAATGAAAATAGCCCCCATAGATTCACGGGGAGTTGCATTGTTGGAGGTGTGGCCTTCATGGAGCAGGTGCGGCTTTGTTGGAGGAAGTGTGTCACTGGAGGTGGGCTTTGAGATTTCAGTAGCTCAAGCCAAGCCCAGAGTCACTCTCACTTCCTGCTCTCTGCCAACCAGGATGTAGAACTCTTAAGCCACTTCTCTAGGACCATGTCCGCCTGTGAGCCGCCATGCTTTATGCCCTGATGATAGTAGACTAAACCTCTGAAACTGTAATGTCATCTTTATTAAGAGTTGTTATTGTCATGCTGTCCTTTCACAGCAATAGGAACCCTAACTAAGGTACCAGGTCTCATGTAGCCCCAGGCTCTTGCTATGTACCTGAAGATGACTTTGAGCTTCTGATCCTTCTGCCTTTGATTCCATAGTGTTGGGATGATGGGTATGTGCCCACACTGGGTTCTTCATCTTTATGCATTATGGAGCATAAGGGTGTTCCAATGTCTTAAACTAAATGGAACAAGAAGAGCTTTCCAGAATTCTATTACCAGGAAATGATGAATTCATAGGATATTATCTATCTGTCAATCTACTTACACCCCCCCAATTGATCACACTAAAAACTGTCCACATTCTGGAACCAGGTTCCTTGGAGCTCCTTTGTCCTCCATCCTTCCCACCCCACCTTTAGTGACTCGGCGCCAATGACCTCCCCATCATTAACAGCCAATACGACACATTTCCACTGTCTCCATGTTTTTCCTATGTGCATGCTCCATACCCTTTATTAAGCCTGCCATCACGGCCTTGTCTGTTGCCGTCTCCATCTCTGCTCAGAGGCAGCCATTTTGCATCCCCAACTCCCTAGTAAATCCTTTGTGTAAGATTTGTTGTGTGGTGTGGCTTTTTGTAGTAGTCCTTGGCTCCTTATCACTGAGCTATTCCTTCACCAAAAACCATTTTCACTGCCTCCCCCCACCACACACACACCCTGCATGTGTGTTCAGGTGAATATGTAGAAGATAACTGGTGTCTTCTTCAAGTCAGTCTCCACCTTATTTTTTGAGACAGGGTCTCTCACTGCACCAGAGCTCTCAAATTGGTTAGACAGGCTGGCCAGCAAGCCCCCAGAATCTGCCTAACTTCACCCCTTCCCCAGCCCTGGGGCTACAATGAATGACACTATGCCTGGCTTTTACATGGGTGCTGGGGATCTGAACTAATGCTTGCATAGCAAGTATTTTGCAGACCAAGCCATCTCCCTGCCTTCCAACCTACCATCTGTGAGAGAAAGTTCCACATCTGAGTATCTGGGCCACATTTCAGGAATCATATTTCAGGAATGCCATCCATTGCCTCCCACGGTGATGCCCGGAACTTTGCTTTCTGCTTTGGAAGATATCCCAGCAGGCCAAATACCGTTGGGAAACCCAAGTCTCTCCATATCCTTTGAGAAAGCAACATTCCTCTCATCAGATTTTTCCATTGGCATCTCCTTGTAACCCATTAAGTCCATAGCAGCTTGTAGGAATCCCACCTGTTTTCCATCAGGACTTCCTCCATCAGCCAGCACAAACATGTGTGATAAGTTGATGCTAAAATCCCATACCACACTTCTTGGATTTACTATCGTCTAATAGATGAAGGAGAAAGCGTTGCCTTTTATAGCTCTGAGCCTCCCAGGCCTAACGCAGCTGCAGCCTGCTATGCATTCATTATCCACTGCTTCCCAACTCAGGAAACAGGCACCCCTGATCTTGAGTTCTACAGGAAGAAGGATCCCTTATTTGAGGCCAACAGGTCCAGTATTCCTGACTCTGAATGTAGAGCAACACCAACCAGAGAGTTTTTAAAAAATATCTAGGCTGTGAGATGGTTCAGCAAGTGAAAGCACTGTCACTATGCCCAGGGAAGCGAGTTCAATCCCTGGGGCTCACATTGGGAAAGAGGACCTTTGCCTACAAGTTGTCCTCTGACCTCCATTTACAGTGGCCCATGTTCAGAGTACACACACACACTAAATGTAATAATAATATAAAAAAAACCTCCTCAGGCTCAGCTCCAGATTCACATGGTGTAGAGAGAACCTAGGCAGCCATGCTTTCTCACAGCGTCACAAAAAGCCTCTGTGTAGTCAAGCTTGTCTACATCCACATCAGGCAGCTCACAATCACCATTAACTAACGCTAGGGGATCCAATGCCCTCTTTGGATTCTGTGGGCATACACACACACTATTGAAAGAAAGAAAACATGGAAAGAAAGAAGGAAGGAAGGATATCTATATAACAAAACTAGTGAAAAGTTCCATTGAAATACTGTGTAACAGCAGCAGACTGGCCAGGCTCAAACACAGTTGTTGTGGATATAAACATGGTTTTGTTTTGGTCCCAGGTGTGGGATGTGGGCACTGATTCAGATGGTCCACAACAGCAGTCTATTTGCTTCATGTGGGCTCTGAGAGGAGCTCTTTGCCAACTGCGGAGAGTTTAAATCTGAGGACTCGACTCTTGAGAGAGAATAAATTCCAGAGCCCGAAGAGCGTGGAGCTGAGAGAAAGAACAAGGCTGCTCCTGCTTCTTGTGGTTGCTGTTGTGGGTCAAGAAGCTGGAGATCTCTTGAAATGAGGATTGGACTGGCTCCAAGGAACCTGATGACCCTAACCAGCAGGAGGCAGCTAAGAAAGAAAACTGTTTCCAGTTTTCTCTCTCCAACTAACCCTTTCTCTCTCCTACCTGGTGTTGGGGTGTTGAAAGAGATTGGGGTGGAGTAGGGAGAAAAAGATAAAATAAATTTAAAAAAATGAGTTTTTTAAAAAAACTAATGCCTACACATGTAGGTAGTCAGACAGGTGTTAAATATTAATGAGCTGTCAAAAGTCATCTCAGAACTTCCATGGAACAATTCTGCCATTATCTTATGGAGATGACAAAGCTCATTCTTAAGTCAATTGTCTGCTGCATAAGTGCTGAGTGTTCTAGTTTGGTTTCTGTTTTGTGATAACCAATATGACCAAAACCAACCTAAGGAGAAAAGGATTTATTACCTCTTACAGATTTAAACCCATTGCTGAGAGAAGCCCAGGCAGGAACTGAAGAGAGACCATGAGGGAGTGTTGCTTACCGATTTGCTCTTTATGGCTTACTCAGTTTGCGTTCTTTTTTTAAATACAGTATTCTCTCTACATGTGAGCCAGACATCAGAAAAGGGCACCAGATCTCATTATAGATGGTTATGAGCCACTATGTGGTTGCTGGGAATTGAACTCAGGCCCTTTGGAAGAGTAATCAGTGCTCTTAACCTCTGAGCTGTCTCTCCAGCCCCTCACTTTGCTTTCTTATACAACCCAGACCCACCTGCCCAGAGGTGGCACCGCCCACAGTGAGCTGGACCTTTCCATGTCAATCATTAATCAAGAAAATGGCCCACAAACATTCCCATGGGTGAATCTGATGGAGGTAATTTCTCAACTCGGTTCACTGTGAGAAGGTTCCACATCTAAGTATCTGGGCCGGGCCAGAAATCATATTTCAGGAATACCACCCATCACCGCCCATGGTGCCACAGATGTTGTGTTGTGAACCTCTTCTTCCCAAGTGACTCTAGTTTGTCTCAGGTTGACAAACTAAGCATCTCACCCACCATTTCTCTAGAAGGTCTAGACAGTGTAGTGGAGCCATAGGCAGAAATCAATGCAGAGACTTCCAAGGAAAGATGGAATTCTTTGTAGGCTACTTGAAGGTTCACATGGAAAAAGCCAACAGGTTCAACAATACGAATAAATCTAAGAGGTCTTTTACTAAATGAAAGAGATCAAACTCAAAGGCTATCACTTCTACGATGCTGTTTTTGTGACATTTTATAAAAGGAAGAAGTTTAGGGAAAAAGAATAGATCAGTAGTTGATTGTTGAAGCCTAGAAGTAGAGGGACAAGATGACCATGCAGCGGCATAGGTGGTGTTTTGGGAAAAATGGAATTGTTCTATCATTTGATTATGACATCAATTATACAAAGGCATTAATGTGTCAAAATCCACAGAATCACACATTTGAAACTATGACTTTTAAATTTTTTATTTTTAAGACTTGTTTATTTTTATTTTATGCATATGAATGTATGCAGGTCTGTGTACCATGTGTGTGCCTGGTACACATGGAAGCCAGAAGAGGGCATCAGATACCCTGGGACTGGAGTTACCGACCATTGTGAGCCACCATGTGCATGTTTACAATCCAATCCATGTCCTCTGAAAGAACAGCCAGTGCTCTTAGCCCATGAGCCATCTCTCCAGTCCCCAAACATATGAATTTTGCTGAATTTTAATTGTGCCTCAAAATTTAAAATCTGCTTACAGCATCTTTGAATTGAAAAAATATAGGAAGAAGGAAATATGGCTCAGTGGTTAAGAATGTTTGCTGCTCATGAAGGGGCCCAGATTTTCGTTGCCAGTGCCCATGTCAGTGTGCTTACAACAGCCTGTAACTCCAGCTCCAACAGACCCAATGTCCTCCTCTAGCATTCATGGGCCCCTGTACACATGCATACAAACCCATAGACAGATAGACACACAGGCACAGACACACACACTAAAAATAAATCATTAAACAAAGGTTTAAAAAGAAAGTCTTAATCTTTTCTTTGATACATGTCTGCATTGTTTTCTATCCCCGAAATTGCATGGTCTTGTTTATGAACGATAATGTCTGGTGTTTTGGGTTTTTTGTGTGTTTTTTGCTGTGGTTTATTTTGATTGCTTGACCATTTTTTCATTTCAAGTGATTTTGTTTGATTGTTCTTCAGGATTTCAATTTCCTTGCTAATTTTTTGGGGGCTGGAAGGATGGCTCAGTGGTTAAGAGCACTGGCTACTCTTCCAGAGGACCCAGGTTTGATTCACAGCACCGACATGGCAGCTCACAAATGTGTCTGTAACTTCAGTTCCAGGGGATCCAACAGGAGATGCGGGCAAAACACCAATGAACATAAAATAAAAAAATTTAAAAACCATTTTTTAAAAAGGAAAAAAATTCCCTCAATTCTGAACTTTTATCTTCAATTTATTAACCGCCACATTCACTTTGGAGACCATCTTGTCAAGCTCTTAGATTTCCTTAACTTGTCCATCTGTTTAATTTTTTTTATATGATCGCTAATTCTTTTGAATAGTGAGATTGTAAATTCTTTCTCAGACCTTCTGCTATTTCTGTATTCCCTTATTGGGGAATTGATTGGTTGTTGTCATGGTGGTAGCTTTGTTGTGTTTTACGCATCTATTGACATGGGTTTGTTTTGACTTCCTCTTCTTCAGAGCCCATTTGGGATAGTCTGGTTTCCATGACTCTTCTTAGAGGAATATTTGCATGAAGTTCATCTATGAGGACTGGTAAAACTTGGTTTGAGCATCAAAGGAATTGCTGAAATGATCTCACTTTGGCTATGTGCCAAGTGGGCAAAGGAAAGGGAAAGGGGCTCTACATTAAGCACCAATGTGATCAGATTGAGTCAAAACCTTGGTCACCCCTGGATTCTATGACCCAGTGAAGCCTGTCTACTATCAGGGGCCTGTGGTTAGAGCCAGAGGCCCAAAGAAACCTCTGGCACCACAGACATAAAGACTCGTGTGGTGACATTTAGCACCTCATCTATTAGAACCCTGCGTCCATATTGATGCCACTGGAACTAAAGGTCCAGTTTCTCAGGGGAATTTAGGCTTACTAAGAAGGAAGCTCAGGCCTGTACTGACTCTGAGGCTGCTGAGCTGGAGACCTCAATCCCAGGGGTTTCTGGGATGCCAGAAGCTAGAGACTTAGTCACCTAGTACGCTCTAATTTTGTGTATGTTTTCATTGATTTTCAAGTTTTTTAAATAATAAAGTTAAAAAAGATATTAAAAAGAATATGGTATGTTATTTCCTATAAAACTAGGTTGTTCTAAAGTAGGAGGAGCCAGTGAATGGTAGCTGGCCTTGAAATCAACCACAAAGTTAAAGGAACCATATTTAGAAGGTAGACCAGTAGTCTCAATTCCAGGTCCTCGGAGTCCACACACTTAAAAAAGAAGTAAAGGGAAAAAAATTCACATTTTATTCCACTATAAGTTTTCCCAGAGAAGAAAAGAATTCTATTTTCTTCTGTTTATATTTAACTCACAGGGAAGTTTTAAAAGTTAAAATATAGTATGTTCGATGAAGATTCGTCAAAAGAAAAAAGTTGGCTGAGCATGTAGTTAGTAGAGGGCCTGCCTCCCATGAAGGACACCCTGGATTGCATCCCTAACCCTGAATTAAGTAGGCATGGTGGGATGTGTCTGTAGTTCCAGCACTCAGGAGGTAGAAGCAGGAGAATAAGTTCAAAGTCATTCTCAGCTACTTAGTGAGTTTGAGGCCATTCTGGTCTATATGAGACCTTATTAAAGAAATAGATGGGGCGGGGGGGATGGTGGAAGGAGAGAAGAAAAGAGGAAGTCATGAGGGAAATTGTTTGCTGGGTTTTAATGATGAACATTTTGTCTCTGGCCAGATGAAAGCATTCTTTGAGGGAGATGGAGGAACACTGTTCTTTGGCCTAGCAAGGTTTTATTTGGCTCGGGTAGCTTAGGAGCCCTTTTAGCTAATGTTGGTGATAGCTCCTCCCAAGTCCACCCTAGGTCTCTAGGTCTCTTTAGGCCTGGAAGACAGACCTGTATGTAAGTGGAAGATTAGGAACAGTACAAACCCGAGTTCTTTCTGATCAGGCTTCTGCTGAGAAGCTGGGATGTGTTTAAGAAAAAAGAAACACATTTCTATAGATGAAACTGAGCTTCCTTGGCACAGGATCAACATCATGACAAAGAGCTAAGGTTTTCCACCATTAACATGGGAGAAGGTGACAGGAGCTCCGATTTAGGTGAGAAGATGTCAGAGATTCTATCAGCAACTTGAGACCTACCTGTTCTCTGGCCAGTTAACATACTCTCCTCTTCTCAGCTGGCACCGAGCTCAAGAGAGCTTAGTGGGATTAGGAGGAAATATCCTGTTATTTTTAACGGAGCTGAAGTCTTTCATAAATCTATTGTCTCTGCCAGCAACTCTCCCCATGTCAAGGTATCTGATCCAAGAGACAAAGCATCTAGGGATAGGCATCTATGGTCACTGAAGGTCTTACTCAGCTGTGGTCATGAACTTTCCAGTGGATTTGAATTCTGATTCCACTGCTGGGAGTCTTGGTCAAGCCACCTTACCTTTTACACCTCACTTTTCTTTATAATGTGGGTAGGGGCTGGAGACATGGCTCAGCAGTTTAGAGCACTTGCTGCTTTTCCAGAACACCAGAGTTCAGTTCCTAGCACTCAAATCAGGAAGCTCCCCAACACTATAAAACCAGCTCTCACATTCAAGCACACATGCACACACATACACACACAGAGACATGTGCACACAAATAAAAATAAATCTGAAAGAATAATAAAATATGAGGATACTACCTATTCCACCAAACTACTGTAAAATTAGACATGAGCAAAAATCCCTGACTTAGAATCCTGGAACTGATTCACCTCATAGATGCTCAACAAATACTGGCAGAACATGTTCACATACATATGCACAAATGTATATGCCCAAACATAACATAATTAGAATAAATACAACATGCATGCTCTCTCACGTAATGCTTTTGAGGATGAGCAGTATGTTTTAATTGGTGGCAATCAAGGTTCGTTAGCTGCAAACAGAAGAGAGAGTCACAGCATGGCCGTCACTACTGTGACATGCAAACATAATCCTGCAGCAGCTAATTCGTGCCTCACAGAAGATTAGCGCTAGACCCTACACAGCCATCTTTCCAAAGTGTCTGGCTAACTTTCAGATTTCCAGTCATTCAGTTACAGAGGGGGAAAAGTGAAACCACAAATTTAATTAAATGTACACAGACCTAGGCATGTCACCTGTCTTTACTACATACACCCAGGAGAACAAGTTCATGGGGCCAGGCTGCATATGTATGTATGTGTGTATGTATGTATATGTGTGTGTTTCTCTGACAGCATTTGCTTTAACTGAAAAGAATCTTTAGATTCAAATGTGATGAAAATAAAAGTGTCCTCATATGTTGACACTGAAGGAGAAAGTGCTATGTGATTAGACTGGTAAATAAATGTACACTGTTGTTGGGTTTTTAAAAGTTGTATAATATAAGATGGCATTTCTGTTTCTTTTGCTGAGACTCTATATTAAATGGATGGTGTATCTTACAAGCCAGGGTATCTTATAATATATTAAATGTGGTAATCCTAAACCACCCCCATCCCTGGCAGGTGCTCTGTGTTCTCTTGTTGATGCTATCTGTGATGTTAGCTGACAAGGCTGCTTCAAAATTAGCAGTGGCATGCAAAATAGACAGCCAAGGAGAATTCTCCTTGGCAGTCTCTAGAAAAACAGAAATCAAGCCTTCAGTGGGGACAATTTAATAATAATTTTTCTGGAGAAAAATGTAGAATTCTGACAATATCAAGATTACAAAAACTGTAGAATAACAGGATCTCACTGAAAAATAGTCTGATAGTTTCACATAGAGTTTAACTGGCACATTCCCCAGGGCCCAAACTCCATTCTTTGTTCATGGATTCAATAATAATAATAATAATAATAATAATAATAATAATAATAATAATAATAATGGAGAGATGGCAGACTGGTTGAGAGCACTTGCCCCTCTTGCAGAGGACCTGGATTCAGTTCCCAGTACCCACATGAACTCTAGTTCCAGGGGATTTGACGCCCTCTTCTGGCCTCCACGGGAACCTGCATGCATGTGGTCTACATAAACTATGAAGACACACAGATAATACAAAGGAAGTCTCTTAAAAAAAAAACACGCTGTGTGTGCACCCACCTGTGTGAGAGAGAGACAGAGACAGAGATGTGGGGGTCAGAGGACAACTTTTGGTAGTCTGCTCTGTGCATCCGCTGTGGGGGCTGCAGATCTACATCAGTCCTTTAGGCTTGGTGGCATATGCCTTTAAATTCTGAGTCATCACACCTCAATCATCCTTTTCACATGTGAACCAAGGATTGAATATAAAGGGGTTAATTCAGTATGTGCCTCAATCATACAAAGGTTTTTTCCTCAAGATTTGCACTGTATTTTGGGGTCACCTAGACAGGTCAGTGAGTAAAGAGTATTTCGTATGCAAGTTTAGCAACTAGGCTCCTGTCTGCAACCCTCATAGACCTGGAAGATGCCCTCTGACCTGTATACACTCGCTGTGTCGGGCATGCCCACATACACATGTCATGCACACGCACACACAATAGCGTTAAATATATTAACTGTAATGCAATAGGCAACAGAATATCCTGTATGAATTTTCTACTTTGTCACACAGGTATTAGAAACACATAGCCAAGGACCGAGATTTAATAAAAATAATATTTTTGGGTATCGGGGAAGATGGCTCAGTTGGTAAAGCGCCTGTTGCATAAGCATGAGGATCCACGCTTGACCCCAGAACTCACTCAAAAACGCCGGGGTGATGGGAAGGTGTCGGTAAACCCAGAGTTGGGGAGGCAGAGAAGGGAGAAGCACCAGGCCTCACAGCCACGCAGTCTGGCTTTATTGGTGAGCTCCAGGTCGATTAGAGATCCTGCCTCAAAAGAGGTGAATGATGTTTCTGAACACAACACACACACACACACACACACACACTCACACACACACACACACACTCACACACACACTCACACACACACTCACACTCACACACTCACACTCTCACACACACACACTCACACACTCACACTCTCACACACACACACTCACACACGCATTAAAAACAATGACTCCAGGGCTGGTGAGCTAGCTCAGCCACACACACACACACACACACACACACACACACACACGCATTAAAGACAATGACTCCAGGGGCTGGTGAGCTAGCTCAGCAGGCTCCTGTGTCTGACAATCGGAGCTCAGTCCCTGGGAACCACACTGTGGGAGGAGAGAACCGACTCCCACGAGTTGTCCTCTGGCTGCCACAATCACGTTGTGGCATGTGCACACATAAGCAAACAAACGAATGAATAAAGTAATAAAATGAAAGAGCACGGCTTCTGTTGAATGAAGATAAACTCCTAAGTGGACAAGGCTGTGTGGCGATGAGATGACACTGACTGGCAGGGCAGCTGCCTTAGGCCAAGTCATCGTTTTGCTTCCGAGGCATGGAGACGGTAAAGTAATGCCTGATGCTGTTCATGAAAATCCTTTTCATCCATGGGAAGGCGGCAAAGACCCACAGGGACATTGGGCACTTTACAACTCAAGGTTATTTCATACGTAACAAGTTTCTAGAGAGAGGACTCCGTGGTTAGGAGCACTTGCTGCCCTTGTAGAAGACCCAGGTTCAGTTCCCAGCACCCACAAGGTGGCTCACAAACATCCAGAACCACAGTGCCAGGGAACACTTCTGACCTCTGAGGATGCCAGTCATGCACAGGATGCTCATACATATATGTGTACAGACAGAACACACCCACACACTTGAAAAGAAATACATCCAATTTTTCTTTCAAATAAAAAAATTCTCTTTGTTATATATTTTAAAAATGTACTTAGTAGCCAGGCACAAGGTCACCTGTCATCCCAGGACTCAAGCGGCCCAGGCTGGAAGCTTTCACATTCCAGGCTAACCTGGGCTGTATGAAGAGACCCTGTTTCGACAAAATACAACAACAAAATTACTTCCCTGGTGGACAGGATCTTCTCAGGCTGGTTTCCAGGGCTGAGGAGTTTGAAGGGCTCCTGAGTGTCATCTTTGCCTGGCAGGACCTTCCCCATCTGGTTTGGGTCAAGAGCTGTTTGTCAGAGGTGATTTTATCAAGAAAAGAATCCTCTTAGGTCCCAAGTGATATGTGCTGCCCTCCAGTCCTGTCACAGGCCCAGGAAGACAGGACATGGACCATCTTCCACCATGTCTGAGAAGCCCGAGGGTGACCATTCCCGATACAAAGCCTGTGATTAAACAACCACCGTCATATTCCAGGAAGGATTTTGAAGACTAGCCTGGCCTCCCATGTGCTGCTGGGGTTACCAAGCAGCTGCAGGCTCCTTGTCCTGTCTACAAAACTGTCTGGAAGCCGTGGAAGATGCCTGTCTGAGGGCTTGAGCGTCTGACCTCCCTTTCTCTTGTCCACGCACGTGTGCGCCGGGTGTGTGGTTGCCTGAATGGCGGAGTGTTCTAAACTACATCTGTTGCTGTGACATTCGCCATCATCAAAACTAACTTTGGGGGAGGAAAGGGTTTGTTCAGCTCGTACTTCCACCTCACAGTCTGTCCTTGAGGGAAGTCAGCGAGGAAGCAGGAGGCAGGAACTGAAGCAGAGACCCTCTGCTTATAGGCCTATTCCGGTCTGCTCCAGCTTCTATAGCCCAGGACCAACTATTTAGAAGGGGCACCACCTACAGTGGGCTGGGCCCTCCCACATCCGATCATTCATCAAGAAAATGCCCACAGACACAGGCTGACCTGAGGGACAATTCCTCAACCGACACTCCCTCTTCCCAGGTGATTCTGGTTGGTGCAGAGCTGAGAAAAATTAAGCAGCTCCCTGAGAAAGACTGGCATCTGCCTGAAAAACTCAGTGATCCGATTTGAGTAGAATTAAATGACCTCTGCTGACAATGGTCAAAGTGGGAAATTCAGTGGGAAGTTCTAAAGAAATGGAAAATTACCAGATTTGACAACACCAACCAACCTATTTTTATACAGCTTGAAAATGGTCAGACTTCTTCCACCTTCCTTCTCACTCACTCTAGGGAGAGCCTTAGACACTCAATTTCACGCTATGGACTTTAATTTCCCCGTCTGCAAATGACATGGACTGTGACCTGAACACCTTTCCTACGCTCTTTGTAAGGCTGCAGAGAGACAAGCTTCTGAAGCATGGGGTGAAGGGCCACAGCAGAAGCCATTGCTAAAGTCTGGGAGGTGGCCCATGGGACATGCGCAGCAAGCAGGAAATGTGAGCTCCCAACACCCACGATTCCAGACACGATATCCAGGATCCAGGTGTCTGTCTGCATGTGCCAAAGCAGGCGCCTGCTGTGTGGACAGATTCCCTGAGAGTGGTAGTGGGCGGCTATGGCATCCTCAGTAGCAGAACCAGCACACTTCGGCGCTAGAAAGCAGAGTAAAGGGTGGACCGTGGGCCTGGGATGAGGTAGGTACTGTAGAAGCTGCCTTAGGGGTTTGCCGTGCGGAGACTGGAAGCCCTGAGGATCCCTCTTCTCTGCTTGGATGGGTATAAATGAGTGTCTGTGCCTTTAAGATTATTTGACATCTCTGAGATGGGCAACAGACCTCCCCAGCGGACAGCCAGCAGTGGCTGTGGAATGCCGCCCTGATGATAAAACCCACTCTTGGTGTGTCAGTGGACACTCCCACTGACGAGCTTTGGAGAGAAATCACCTATTATGGAAGAGGCCGGGATCCTCGGGGCTGATCCTGCACCGTGTGGCTTAGTGAGACTTTTCCCCAGCTCTCAGCCGACCCGTAGACTCTGGATCTGGGCTGAAAGCTGATGGCTGGGAAGCAAGGCACCGCTGATGTTTTCTCTCAGCCCACTGTGTTGGGAGCGTCCTGATGGGCAGCCGGGTCTCCACTCATCTGCCCTTTGCGGTGTTCCAGGTCGTCTCCCTCCCCAGACTGAAATGTCAGGGCAAGTGCCCATTCTGTGTGTTCACAGAGGAAAGTTGAGTCTGGATCTCCTGCTCTACTTCCTGTGTAGTCAGCTTCCCAGTGAAGTCCCTCCTTCCAGCCACAGCGCTCTCTGGCTTCTGTTTTTTGATCCAGTCCACCCATGGGTCCAGCCCTTTGCTAAAACACACCTCAGGAGCCAGAGAGAGCAGGGCTGAACCTGGTTTGCTGTTTAGTAGCTGTGTGGCCTGGGGTGAGTTCTTAGGCCTTTCCTACCCTTCAGTTTTTCCCTTCATAAAATGGGAATAATGGTGATACACACATCAAGTTAAGAGAATGAAACAATCTAGATACATATTAATGGCTCTCAGAATGTGGTCCAGGAGTCTCCAAGACACTTTCAGAATGAGATGAAAACTGTTTGCAAGATGCCAGGCTTGAGATACAGCTCAGTTGGTAGAGTGCCTACCTGGCAGGTAGGAAGCCCTGGGTTCCGTGCTAGCACCTCATAACTGGGCGTGGTAAAACAGGCCTATAATCCCAGCACTCAGGTGGTAGAGACTAGAGGGTCATCCTTAGCTACAAAGTAAGTTCAAGACCAGCCAAAGTACATGAGAAACTGTCTCAAACTAATAAAATAAAATACGATTTTGAGCTAGGGAGTTTACTTGGCTTATCCAGGCGATCCCCACATAACCGCAAGAGCCCTTATAAAGCAAAGGTGAGAGCTATGTAGCTGAAGAGGATTTTTGAGTGTGTGGCCAGAAGAGGGCCCGCATCTGGAATCACAGGTTGCCAGACACCTGAAGAGAGTGCCGGAAACCCAAACCAGGTCCTCTGTGGGAGCAATAGAACTCTCACCTGCTGGGCCAGCTCTCCAGCCCCAGAATAAATGTGCCCCTACTCTCTCTGGAGATGGAAGGAGAAGCCACCAGCCCTGAAACTCGGGCAATCTGAAGAAGGTGTACTGTGTGCTGGATGTCAGTAGTATGAACAGAATATGTCACTCACTCAGTGTTTGGCTAGTTCCTCTTAAACTCTGTATTCTTGATACATATATATGTTGAAGATCGGTGGCTTATGTCTCCTGGTAAAGAAAAGCCTAAGCCCCAGGAAGGCCTTTAGGCCATAAAAATAGAGATGCCGAGACCTTTAACATTTTCAAAGCTTAGGCTGGGCAGACTCTCAACTAGCTCACCTAAGTTAACTCGTCCACCTTGCCTCATCCAGCCAATGTGGCCAACTATCCTCCTCCTGGCTGCAGGCCCAAAATCACATCTGTCTCCCTCTGTGTCTCCTGGTGAAAGCCTTCTTCTTTCCTCTTTCCAGAGTTCCTTTTTCTCTACTAGGAAATCCTGCCTTCCTCCTGCTCAGCTATGGGCTGTCAGCCACTTTTACTATCCAATCAGGATATTAACCAACCAGGGACAGTTTGGGAGGCAAGGTTCACACAACATCATCCTGAATACATGGGAATCTTCCCCTAGACAGTAGGGACCATGGGGGCCAAGCAACCAACACTTGAACACATAGGAGCTCTAGACCAACCCCAACATATATACACATGTATGTGTGTAATTACATGGGTAAAATGACATAAGAACAAATGAATGCTATTCATCATAGGCAAGCACCCTATCAACTGAGTCACACCCAAATTTTAGTTAATTAATTATTTTGCAGCGAGGAGGATCAAACTCAGGATCCCATGGATGTTCTCAAGTGCTTGACCAATGAGCTGCTCTGCTGACTCTCAACATCTTGATTTAATTGCGTCTTGACAACCTCCTTTGCTGTGAAGATAACATACCACAAGCTTTGGTCACTGACATGTGAACATCTTTGGGGCTATTATTCTTCCTGCTCTGTTCATAAATTATAAAAATATATCCTGGAAAGCACTTTCTTCAATTGCATTGCCTTGAGTCAAAAGGTTAGTAATATCATTAAAAAGCAAACATCTGCCTGGTGATGTAAATCAGTAAAACGATTTAGCAATTGACGGTACAGAGGGGCTTTTAGTAATGAAAATAAGATACCATTTTTAAAAGCAAGGAAATGGAATCAACCAAGACGTCCATCAACAGAAGAGTGGATTATGAAAATGAAACGCATTCGAAGAATGGAATGTGATTCAGCTTAATGAAAAATGAGACAATTAGATTTACAGAAAAATGGGTGGACTTGGAAAGAGAAAGAGTGAGGGTACCCAAATTTGGAAAGACAAAAATCCCCATGTCCACTCTCCTATGCAGATCCTATAAGGCTTATATACACATGTCTCTATGTAAACAGGCCTATGTGTGAGAATAGAATACGATTTAGAAAAGGGTCCTGAGAGAATATGTCTTAAGTGGTAAGAAAAGATAGAATCCAGGCAAAAAGACCCAGGAGCCACGAAAGAAGTTAGGCCATGCTTTTTTCTCACTTCAACTCTGTCGTAGTTTTTTTCTTTTTTCGTGATGGATAAGTGATTTCAGCTTTCTGGGTATTGAAGCAGAAAGAACCATAAAATAAATTTAAAAATCATTTATATTGGCTGTGTAAAACCCTAAGTGATGCTCTATGGCTTCAGAATGGACATTGTAACTACATAAGTCACTGAGAGGGGTAGAGTTCGGATCTGGGCAAGTGTTTAAGTGGTTTCATTAACACAGCTGGGTGGTATTTTTATCTGCGAGTCAGAATTAAGGAATTTTTTTTTGAAAAGTCCTTCATAGTAACCACCAATCTACTATCTCTGTAAGTTTGCCTTTTAGCTAAATACTTTGTATAAGTGGGATGATAAAATAGATGATGGTGTGGGATGATGAGACTTTAGGGGCAGAGGATGTGTTCTCGGGACTGAGAGCGTGGAGGAGAGAGCTCAGACTGCACTCTCCTGCCTCACTCCTGGGCAAGGACAGGGCCATAGTGTGAGGAGCTTTAAGCTGAAGGAGAAGGGGCTTAGGAGGACTTGGAGAGATACAGGACATGTGGTACAAGTGGCTTGAAGGGAGAGTGGCTCAGATGCAGGGTGACTAAAGGGAACCCCAGGGACCTTGGTGACAGCCTTTAGGGTGAGTTAGATGGTAGCATCCCTGGCCGGGACTGCACTCAGTTTTTCATTTGTTTATTTGTTTCTCAAAACAGGGCTTCTCTGTGTATCCTTGGCTGTTCTGGAACTCCCTCGGTAGACCAGGCTGGCCTCGAACTCAGAGATTTGCCTGCCTCTGCCTCCCCGAGTGCTGCAGGGATTAAAGGGTTGCACCCCCAGGGACTGCACTCCTACTTTTAATCTAATGTGTTGGGTTCATGTTCAGTGTCTGGTGAGGCAACCCTGTTTACCATGAAGCCAGGGTCTTTCTTTCTGGCTTTCTATCTTCCTGTGCTGGGGATTGAACCTAGGACCTTATGCACGCAAGGCAAGCATTCTATCACTAAGCATCTTTCTCCAGTCCTTCCTTACCTTTTTGAAACAGAGTCTCACGAAACTGCCCTGCAGGCCTGGAGGTTGACACCTTGCTGCCTCCGCCTCCCAGGTAGTTGTGATTACTGACCTGCAGCTGGGCCCGATTTCTAAGAACAGTGACTGTGCCCAATCGGCTCTTTTGGGGGCTGTTCTAATTGCTCATAGAGGAGCCTCCATCTAGGCATCCTAACCCCCATTCCCAGTTCTAGGGGCTGCCCTAGGAGAGAGATTACATGCATGGATGGACAATGTTTGTAATAAGGACCCTGGGAAAAGCCGAATATCAAATCGTCATTTTGCTGTTATTATGCAAAAAGTGAATGCTCTGCAACTACAGCCTGCAATCAAAATCCTTCCTCCTTAATGGAATTCTAATGGGGGTTTTCAGGCTTAAAGTTTGAATCATCCCCCAATTCATTTCCTTTTCAAGTTTTTTGTTGATAGCTCCCTTTCCCTCTAGGACTCCACGAGGCCCAGAAGCTGATTGGTCTGCTGTTAATGTCTGAAGGCGAGGCCACCAGATGTATTTTTCTTTTGCCTCCTGGGCCAGATCATGAAGGGGCAGGCAGGTAAGTCCTGGGCCCTTGGGCTTAAGAATCAGTTGGTGCTTATCCAAAAGGGAGGGGCCTGGCCACATCCGGCAACTGTTCCATCAGAGACTCTGCGGTTTAAAGGCCTGATTTGTGTTTTTCTGAAGTTACCAGGGATTCACCAGAAGGTTGAAATTTTGCAGCAGTTAACACCCTTTAGTACGTGTTTCTTCTGTGTGGCTCTGTGGCTTGGAAAAGAATTCAGGTGTCCCCCACTGCCTCATGTCAGGCTTCGAACACCTTTTGGGATGGTTAATCTTGTCAACTCTACAAGGTTTGTCATCTTCCAGCAGTGGCCCAGATACACAGAAATCCAAGGAAGAAGTAGTTTTACTTGATTGCCCGCCTCTGCCTCTTGCTGGTGTGCCTCTCCTATTGGTGTTTTTTTTTTTTGTTTGTTTGTTTTGTTTTGTTTTTGCTGTAGCCATTCTTTGCTGCCATCAGAACTCAGCCTTCTATCCCTTCCAACATGGACAAAAAAAAAAATTTTTTTTTTAATGCAACAGGGGCTGGAGAGATGGCTCAATGAGTAAAGGCACATGTTGTCAAGCCTGAGGATCTGAGTTCAATTCTAGGGACCCATATGATAGAATTAAAGAAATAGCTCCCCAAAAGTTATCATTGGTGCCATGGTACACACACACATAATAATAAATTAAAATGAGAAATACAAGAACAGAAATCTAGGCCTACTATGCCCAAGCTTTAGCCTTCTGGGCCTTTCTGAGAAGTGTTCTGACATGTGTCCTCTGTTGACCCTGGAGTGCTCAATGAGATGACACTGGATCATCTTGCCCTTCCAAAGCTTTATTGTCAAAAATACGCTTCCTGGATGCTTTGAGTCATTTGTGAGACTTACATCGTTGAAGACTCACAATTCTTGTCTTACTGGCATGGCTTGCAGGAAGTGCGTCCTCATCCTGCGTCAATGCTCCCAGGAACATCTCGGAGCAGAGGGAGGGCTTTGTAACATCTCACCTGCTATCCATCAAATGTTTCCTTTAACCTCCAGCGTCTGAAATTAATGACTGTTTTCCCTAGACACCTGGAAGCCAAAACCATGACACTCAGTTCTAGCAAAAATCTTATGATTTTGAAGAAAGGATATTGTGATCCTGGATAAAAAAAAATCAAAGCAAGCCAGGCAGTGATGGTGAACGCGTTTAATTTCAGCATTCAGGAGACAAAGGCAGGTGGAGCTCTAAGTATGAGGCCAGCCTGGTCTACAGAGTAAGTTCCAGGACAGCCAGGGCTACACAGAGAAACCCTGTCTCAAAAAACCAAAACCAGAAGCAAAACAAAACAAAACAAAACAAAACACAAACAAACAAGCAAACACCCCTTACCTATTCTATGTGTGTTCATGCGTCCACGCAGAGATCAGAACTGGACATCAACTAGCTTCCTGAATTGTTCTCCACTTTATTATTTGTCCCAAATATCCCTTATTTATTCTCTGACAATTTCAAACCTGTATAAAATGTATTTTGAGCATGTCCATCCTCTATTCCCCCTGCTGCTAACGAGAAAGGGAGATAGAAACTGGACATAAGGCTTAGGACAGGAGCCCCAAAAGCCATGTGCTGGCTAGAGACACTTGGCTCTCTGATCAAGAATGTCAGAAGGAAGCTCTACTTTCTACTCTCCTAAATGTGCACCCCTCCCTGTACATGGAGGACTCACACTTGACACCAGTATTGGTCCCTTCTAGTAGACAACCTTATAACTGAGGCTCTAGATTTCCATGGTGAAAATGGGTTATATGTGTTTCCCAATTTGAACCCATATCCTAGGTTATTTTCAGAGGGAAGAATGACATTGCCAAAGATAAGGTCCATTAAGGGAAAATTAGTTTCTTCTGGTCAAGAGGAGGAAATCACTGGCCTATGTGGAAACCTAACATTCTAGTTAGGCTGGTCAATATCCTGGCCAAGGAGCTGCCTCTTAAGAAGACAGGCTCACATTTAGCCATGTTAAAAAGATAGGTGTAATAATTATCCCTTTAATGAGATAATGCACTTTTCCTCCCCACACCCTAGAGCAATACCTACAGGCCACTGCCACACAGCTTGGTAAGTCTGTTCAATTTTCTGAATTAGTCAGAAAAGCATAACTTTCTTTTCTTCTTTCTATCTATGTTCTAAGCATGCTTTCCCTAACCTGTTGGGCTTTCTAATCCATTTTTCAAAAGTCCCCCTACCGACTATGTGGCCTATGTGGCTGCCTGCCACCATGTGACTGACCTTGCTTGCTTAACTAGAGTGTGTCTTTTTTTTTTTTTTTTTGGTGCTGTTTCTTCTCTCCATCCCCCCTTTCCTCAAGGCAGCTGCTGAGCTATACAGCTCACCTGTCCTGGGATTTTTCTTTCAGACTCTAATAAAATTGTCCTCCAGGGTCTGTTCGAGTCTTTTCTTAAATTCTTTTGTTAATGAGACTAAGAACTCAAAAAGGTAGACAGTTTTCCCGGTATCATCTGGTGACCACAAAAGAGTTCTCACAAACTTTTAGTAACGCCATTCCCTCCAAACACATTCCCACTCCCACCTTCACCTCTCTCTCTCTCTTTCTCTCTCCCTCCCCTCCCTATCCCCTTCTCTGTCTGTCTGTCTGTCTGTCTCTCTTTCTGTCTGTCATAACTGAGTGAGCCCAATTACTGCTGCCTGGAAAAATGTTCCCTTATCTTGCTGGCTTGATCTTGTGTGGGTCTTGTGCAGGTCACCATAGTTGCAGTGATTTCATAAGATCAACAGTCATCATGTACAGAAGGCAGAATTTCACAGTGCTCTTCTCTATCCTACTCTTACATTCTTCCACCCCTCCTTTCCACAATGTTCCCTGAGTCATTCGGGACCAACTTGAAAGTTTTGAGACAGGGTCTCTCATTGAACCTGGAGCTCATCTGTTCTTGCAAACCAGCAAGACTCAAAGAGCCTTCTGTCTCTCCCTCCCCAGAGTGGGATTGCAGATGTGTGCTGCGCTCTGCTTTTTACGTGGGTGTTGGGAATATGGACTCGGGTCCTCACGCTCGCTTGTCAAGCACATCAATTACTGAGCCATTTCTCCATCCTGCCTCTTCACAGACAGAGTAGGGATTAACACAGTCACCCAAACTGATGGGCTGTGATCCAAACTTGGTACTTGGTCTTCTCATCCTAAGCTTCATTCTCTCCTTCTAGGTACACCAGTCATAGATAACTCAATATCCTGTGTTTAGAAAAAAAATGAACAGTCACTTTCTGTTATCCAGGGTTTTTCTTTGTGCAGTTTCAGTTACCCATAATTCACTGCAGCCTGATATTAAATGGAAAAAAATCCAGAAATAAGCAATTCATGTTTTAAATCTCATATAGTTCTGCTCTGTTGTGTCCAGGCTGTGCCTTATCCTCCATTCAGTGTATCCACATGGTATGTATGCCTCCTGCCTAGCAGTTAACCAGAGATTACCATTTTGCTAACTTGTAAAGTAATTCATGTTGTAAATGATTCAGCAGTCTTACCTCAGAGTTTTTTCTTTTTTAAAAATTATTATTTTTTAAAGATTTATTTATTTATTATTTATACAGCATTCTGCCTGCATGTGTGACTGCAGGCAAGAAGAGGGTACCAGATCTCATTATAGGTGGATATGAGCCACCATGTGGTTGCTGGGAATTGAACTCAGGACCTTTAGAAGAACAGCCAGTGGCCAGTGATCTTAACCTCTGAGCCATCTCTCCAGCCCCAAAGTTTTTTCTTTAGTGATGATGACTACTATGTATATTTTCAGATGAATCTGGACATGCTGCTGGCTCCTCCACTAAGTTACACACATCTTTGACCCATGTTTACTGGATATTTGTATGGCAGTCATGTTCTGAACTTTTTGAACATTGTATTTGATACTAGCATGACACCTACAAATAGAAAGCCTTCATAGCAAATCTATCACTACCCCAAGTGTCTGAGGACTTCTCTTTGGTTGTTATACGAAGCCCGAGGTAGTGAGAGGCACTGGGTGGCACGCCTGGGTTCAGTTCTGGGCTCTCCCGGCTACAAGCCGAACAATTTGTGTGCTTTACACACTTTGGCTTGGTTTGGGGATCCCCCATATGGGCTCCTCTATCTACAAGCTGTGTTAACACACTTTGACTTGGGGTTGGTTTTCTCATTCACTTTGGGGCACTAACACTAGCACGCATCCTATGACATTTAAAATCACACGATGTACATAGCAAAGCAGGATAGAAAGACAAGGAGAATTTAGAGACAGGAGGAAAGGAAAGGAGCCTCCTCACCCAGGAATCTGTTTGAAGTGTTGGCCAGTGTAAGGACTATTCTTGTTTGTCAACTTGACTACGTGTGGAATGATCTGAAACCAAACAGCTGGGTACAATGCACCTGAGGGCTTTTTCTTAAGTAAATCATTGGAAACCAGAAGAGCCACCTTTAATCCAGATCTTTTGGGAAGGTAAGATCCATCTTTAGCCAGGGCCACATTTTCTACTGGCAGTCTATATAACGGACATGGAAGAAGGAAGCTCTCTCTTTGACTCATACTCTCACTCTCGCTGGCAAGTTCATCCCTTCACTGGCTTTAGAGCCTGCTTCTTCCAGATCCCAACGTACACTGAAAACCACCTCATGGATTGAACAGCTACTACGTTCTTAGACTTCCCAATGCCATTGTCTGTAATTAGCTGGCTCACAGCCAGTAAGCCACTCTAATAAATCACACACACACACACACACACAATTCCTTCTATCAGTTCTGTTCCTCTAGAGAGCCCTGACTAACACAGCAGCAAAAAGGCAAGACTGTAGGACAATTCAATTGCCCAGAGCCTTTCCCCCTTCCTAGTCATAAACCTGCAACTTTCTAGAAATCTCGCTGGAAATCCTACTTTCAGGGAAAAGGCATACTAAACCCTGCAGGCAACCTTACCAGAACCTGCCTTCACTTTATCAGATTGTAGTCCATCTCCGGAGTCACCTCACTTACCCATCTCATTTATCAAAGGGGATTAGAGCGGCAGTGGATGGGTCTTTGGAAATGTAACGTGAAAGCCATCCAAATGATGTGTATGGCTAATGCTAAGACATTTAGTTGCTTTCTCTCCCTTGAGGAGCCTATGCTCACACTGGGCAGATCTCGCATTCCCTACTCTCCCTAGGGAAGCACATGCCACCCATACCCCGGCTCCTGTGCCTTAGGTTTTGTCTTCCTTATGTTCTGAGTGTCTCTATTATCTCTTGTGCTTCAGCTTATATTAAAATAGTGTTACTAAAACTTTCCAACTTCTCTTTATCACAAATCAATTAATCTTGAAATTCTTTTGAGTATCAAAGCTACCTGAGTCAAGGTCCCTAAAAGTCTGGAGGAACCTCTCAGGCTGTTGATGATGACAGTGTAGAGCTGTGTTCCTGTCCCCTCACCACTGACATGTAATAGAGCTGACTGGTTGTAGAGATACATTCTGAGGCAGGCTGCCTAGGTCCTGTTAGACTTGTTGCTTATCAGCTGCATGGACTTGGGGAAGGAGTTAGTACCTACTTTTCAGGGATAAATGTGCAAGCATTTACAAATGTGCTCAAGACTGTGGCTGGCATATTATATGCCTATGATGAATGTTAGCCTGTGAAGATAGAAATTATATTTTGAAACTACCTAGTAGAGGGCCAGTGAAACTTTTCAGTGGGTAAAAGGCACTTGTCCCCAGTCTTGACTGGAGTTTAGTCCCTGGGACCCACATTGTTGGAAAGAGAGAACCAATCCCTGCAAGTTGTCCTCTGACCTCCACACACATGTCATGGCATGCAACACACACTAAATAAATAAAATATGAAAGAAAAAACAAACTAGTACACTGAGCCTTGAATTAATTCTTCAAAGAACTACTAGCTGTCAAACATCAATGCTGTCAATCTTCCAGCCACAAGACGAATTATGAAACCGGTCTGGTTACACATGAAAACAGAAGTTCTGAGAACCAAGACATGGTTCCAAGATTGCCCAGTCAGAACTTGCACCATGCCTCACAGTCCTTCGCGTGTAGGTAGGGAGCTAGACACGGGCATGGAAGAAGAGCTCTCCTTGTCATTACAAGGGTTGGCTTCCCTATGGTTCTCAAAGGCCCCTCTCTCCAGTCCCAAGAGGCTGCCTACCCCCAACTGCCAAGGTGAACAGAGGAGGAGCCACCCAGCCCTCAGAGCAGGAGGCATCTCTTCTCCCTCTCCACCTTCAGCCCAGGGGGCCTCAGGTGCTTGTGGACGCCTCCAGACAAAATTGCTAGGGATTTCCATCCCCAGTAAAGACGCAGAAAAAACACAGCCTACACACACCACATACCCCGAATACCAGACATTCCTCAGATGCTCTGCTGTGTAGGTGATGGCCACAGATGTCTATAGCTTACTCAGGCTTACTACATGGCAGGAGACAAGAAAACGTGTGCCCCTGTTACTCATCCCCAAGGAGAGGACTGGCACCCTTGCCTTCTGCTTCTACTCCCTGCACTGAGCCTGTTAACACTTTCCGTACATATCCACCAAGTAAGCCCGATTCTTGAACCTAGGCATCACCAACATCTCATTCTAGAAGTGCATGGAATTCTGGAGACACAGATCCCTGCTTAAGAGTGGGCATTGTTCTTGCAGAGGACCCCAGTTCAGTTCCCAGAACCCACATCAGGTTACACTTTTCAGAATAATTCAGGTAAGTGCTAGGGAAGCTGCATAGCTTTGGACTGGTAAGCTTCTGCATTGGAGTTTGGGAGGCGGTGGTGGTAGCTTGGAATTTTAGAAAGAAAAAAAAACACAGTATCTCATTAAAGAAATGATTATTCCACCACCCATCTGTAGCATGGTTTAAGGCAAACCTGTCTTCCTATTGGTGGTGTCTTGCCAAGCGACTTACATGGCCCAACTGAAATGTTAGGTTTGTCTCCGCCCATGCCAGAGAATCTATCTCTTGACTGGAAGGAGTTTTTGTTTTGTTTTGTTTTTTGTTTTTCTACTCTTAGAAACATTTTGGAATATGTCATTAGGCTTAGCAGACCAATAGCTTCTACAAACCTGAAAGCTAAGAATGTTAAGACCACATCTAAAACCTACAGAAAAGCTTTCCTGACCTGATGCCTTGACCAATGCGGTGATTCACAACCTCCTTTGTTCTGTGACCACAAATATTCCTGTAACTTGCACAGTAGAACATGACATTCAGGGATAGACTGAATTTGTGTTCCTGGGCCATGGTTGTTCAAATGTGGTTCAGAATAAGCTACTTCTTACTTCCTGTTGTGTGACTTTTCCTGCAGAGATGGGAACAAACTTTAATTCTGAGGCACTGACAGCAGACCAAGTATTCTTCTCAAGTCCAACTTGATGAGCCAATGAGCTGTCTGTAGGAACATGGGTGACCACAAGCAGCTGCTTCTCAGCAAGGCCCCACTTGATCATGAATGACAGCCTCATGGAATGAGAATCATGCAGTCTTCCATTTAGTCAATCTTCCATGTTCAACATAGCCCAAGATCACCTGCAGCCAGGGGAGGGAGAAGTAGGGAGTGAGGAGGCCAGGTAAAGGAGGCAGTAATGGCTGAAATAAAAAGTGAAGATCCTATGAGACTCTTCCCTTTCTTCTTCTATTAAAGAGTACCAATAACTCCATTACCATTGCTATAGACCTGCCTATCAGTATCTCTTTACTTCATTGCCATGGCTACAAGGCACAGCTATTTCTCCTCCTAGATGCTAATGGGCTGATCACATTGGACATAGATTAAATAGTCGTACTATAACTCTCCCTTTGGAGCAAGAGGTATATTTTCCATCCACAATTGTTAGACCAGCCGATGAACAAGGTCACAAAAGATATGAAGTCTTGATTGTTTTCACTCTGCCATCTTTGGGATGGCATCTATCTTGAGGCTGCTTATCCATATGGCTAAAGTGGCTTCTTCCTTCATCACTGCGATGGCAGAGAGTCCAACACCTCTTGCAGACATTTCCTTTCCCCTCAGAAGAATCAGGGTGTACATATAGTTCAGAGTTGACCACCAGTAGAAGGAATGATGTCTTCCAATCGGAGCACCCTTGGCTTCAGGTCACTGTTCCACTTTGAGAGGAAGTGAGGAGTTAAGCAGAATGTTCACCTTGCATTCCTAAAGTTCTTGAAAGTACTTGCTCAAAGCCATGTTTCTCTGAAGCCCAAAGCTCTTGTATGTTCTTTTTGCTTTCTTCTTTTGTCTCCAGACAGTGAAGGAAGAAAGCCTGGGGTGTTGAACTTGCAAGTGCCTACGGCCCAGGGGCCTACAGGGCTTCTTCAAAACCTGTTCTCTCTGCCTCCCCACTTTTCTTCCAGATGGCCCTTTGTGGGTCCAGGTCATGATCTTCTAGGATCAGCTCACATTCTTTGAAGTGTTTTCTATATTTCAGTAACAACTTCCTTTGGGTTGGATCCTGTGCTGACTAGTTTTTATGTCATCTTGACATAAGCTAGGGTCATTGGGAAGAAAGAAACCTAAGTGAGAAAATGTCTCCATAGAATTGGAGGGAAGTCTTGTAGGGCATTTTCTTGATTGATGACTGATGTAGAAGGGCCTAGCCTACCGTGGGCAGTGCCACCCTGGGCTAGTAATCCTCGGTGCTATACGAAAACCAGGGTGAGAAGCCAGGTGTGGTGGCCCACAACTGGAATCCTAGCACTCAGGAAGGCAGAGGCAGGCAGATCTCTGTGAGTTCAAGGCCAGCCTAGTGTACAAAGAGAGTCCAGGACAGCCAAGGCTACAGGGAAAGACCTTGTCAAGAAAGAGAAAGAAAGAAGGCTAAACAAACTCTGGGGAGCAATCTAGCAGCAGCACTCCTCCATGGCTTCTGCTTGCCTCCAGCTTTCTGCCTTGAGTTTCTGCCCTGACTTCTTTTATTGATGATACAGAAGTGAAAGTAAAAACTCCTTTGCTCCCTAAGTTGCTTTCAGTCATGGTGTTTTATCACAGCGACAGGAACACAAACAGATCCTATCTATCCTGGGTTTTGCTTGTCAGTGGCTAGAGTGACAAGGAGGTGCCAGTATATTAAGGAGCAAGCTGGGTTTATCTGAAGTTGTGTTAGGAAAGGATCCTTAGGAAAGCACTCTTTGGAGACCTTCTCTTGGGCACTCCATGTTACTCCATGCTAGCTAGGATGGGGCTGCATGAGGGATAAAGATGAGGAAAGAAGGAGACAGCTGTGGTGGGTGGCAGCTGTTGGAAAACAATCTCTATGTTGTGGATTCAAGTTCAAATCAGAGGGCTTCCAAACAACTCATAAACACTGGTTACAAACAACCTAATGTTCACCACTTAGGCTATCCATCTTGTCTAAGTTTCATAGCTTTGGAAGCTGGTGATGCTATGTGTGACAAGGTGTGCGCCCTGCCTGGATGACCTAGAGGGGGGCTGTTTCAGAGATGAAATACAGGTAGGTAATAATTCTAGTGATAGTTTAGAGTAGGGCTCCAATAAATCCACGGTATGGAGAGCATTTGTCCCTAGACCATACAGTAATTTAAACAAAGGAATTCCCCAAGGTCAAAACTTTGACATTACAGCAAGCATTCCATGACCCCTTTGGAGATACCGAATACACAAGAATGTCTTGAAGCCCTCGAGAAATTCCAGAAACACACAAAGCTATTCACCTACACTTTGCTTCTTAAATTTCTCCTAGAAACTTCTGGTTATTCTTACCCCCTCCAGGGAAACAGGGACACTCTATTAGTGTCCCACAGAACCACACTGCCCCCTGGGGCCCAAACCTTTTGGGACAGCACAATTCCTCTGCGTGCTCGGGAAACAGCCTGGCACTGGCCAATTATGCTGCCATGTGTACATCAGAAAATATGGTCCCCTTCTAGGACACGATCCACAGGGCAGGGATGTCATGTCCCTGCCATATCGAGCCTGCAGGCCTGAAGGTCTTGAAGCAAAGTAGCAGTGGTGTGAGGTTCATTACACTTCTCTTCTTCCCTTTGGGATGAAGCTCCAAATTCCAAGTTTTTGCGCTAGCAGATGATCTCTGTTTCTGAACTTTACAGTTTTCATCTTTTGTGGTCTTCTCTCCCCATCCTCCGTTGCAGTCCCCAACATCTCCCACCGCTGCTATCAGCTAGCCCTTGGCTAATTGCTTCTCTGGCTGCCTTTGATGGTCAGCCCCATCCCATCTGCTGCTCAGCCTGAGCTGCTGACCCTTCCTGAAGCTTTGGGTCCTTCTAGCACAATGGAAGAGGGACTGGCTTCCCTAGAGCTCATTTAAGGTCTGTGGAGGGAAGTAATGTTTTCTACAGAGTCCTGGCACCTGAGAAGACCCCAGCCCTTGCTTTTCCCTTCCTGCCTCTCTGACAATCCCAATGATGTAGGTGCTGGGAATGCAGGCATACAGGTCTAGGCCTCTTTTCACCCTAGGTCACTCAAGCCCCAAATGCCTGTAGAATATGATCAGCCTTCTGATGAAACCTGAAGCAGTTCTGCAATACTTGAGATCTGAGCAGAAGAGAATTAAACCTCATTTTCTAACCTATAAAGTTCCCGAAGCGGAACTCTAAATATGGCCTCAAGGGTTTGGACCTTGTACTGACCTTCTTCGGTACTGCCCCTGGATAGACAACCCTATCCTCAACCCCAGTCTACCCCTGGGTACAAGGCCAGAGGCCTTCTGTCTCTGGGGGACACAGGGCAAGCAATCTCTTGTGTTTAGGATGAAGATGTTTAAACGACAATACCCAGGTGAATATCTCTCAGTCATAGTTACCATGACACACTGGTGTTCCAGAGGACCCAGCTTTGGATCCTAGCACCATGTAAGGCAGCATACAATTACTACAGTGCCAGGGAATCCAATGCCCTCTGGACTTTGTGGTACACTTAAGCTAACTCACACATACACTCTCTCTCTGGTCTGCAAAAAAGGACTCCAAAGTAGGATTGTAGGAACATCCTTTTGGAATATATCACTGGCTGAGAAGCAGCAGAAGGCTCTTAGTCAGTGACCTCTGGATGCTCCCACCTTGCCACAAACATACATGGAATGGAATGGTTCTCTGTTCCTGTGGTCTCTCCCTCCCAACCCCCACATCCCTCATTGCTCAGGAGTTTCTAGAATGAGCCAGGCTTTGCCACACGTATGTATGGTTCCCTGCAGAGTCCTTCTCCCCACCTCTGCCTGTATGATTCCTATTCTGCAGGTCAGGCTTTCACTGAGGAGCTCCACAGACTGACTGCTAAAACATGAGTTTTTCACGGACCAGATAGCCTGTGTATGCAGCAGAGATCAAGAGCCCTAGTCTAAAACAAGGTGAAAGGCAAGGACCAACACTCAAATTTGTCCTCTGACCTCCACATACGCATGTAGCATTATGCATGCACACACATGCCTGTGTGTGCACATACTCACAATTTCTTTTAAAGTTTGAAAAGTCAGATATGAAAACCTACTGAAGAAACTTAAATTGAGTCACCATGTAATAGGGGAGACAACACCTAAAGTAGACATCATATTCTACCAAATAAAACCCCTTGTGCCAGAAATAGGTTTTGTTTGGGCCAAAGGGGTCCCACAGACATACACCCCAAATATTACAGGCTAATGTCAATGCTGTTGGTTACCCTCAACAACTTGACAGTAATACTCTATGGCTGAAGACACTGCATACTTATGGCATAGAACATAGAGAAATCTAGCTGGCGCCTACTTGGAGGCTTCACCCCTACTGGCTAGCACTCATAAAGCTAGATGTGCCTACACACACTGCTGAAGAAAAGCAGTCAATTTCACCCAGCTATGAATTGTAAGTCAGAGTTTTGATCTGCCTGTAAGATAGTCCACTGGTATAATAGTATAAAAATGTCAGGGGAAACAACAAACCACTTTTTTTTTAAATTTTATTTTTATATCAATCACAGGTTAGGTATTTTGCATCCCAGGCGTAGCCCCCTCCCTCATTCCCTCCCACCCCCCCCACTCCCTCCCTCATCTCCCTCCTCCCCGCCCCCTCCAAGTCCACCAACAGGGGAGGACCTCCTCCACTTCCATCCAACCCCAGCTCATCCTGTCTCCTCAGGGCTGGCTGCAATGTCCTCCCCTGGGATCTAGCCAGTCTGTCACTCCCCAGCTTGTATGGGGGAGGGTCAAAGAGTCAGCCATCAAGTTCATGACTGAAACAGTCCCTGTTTCCCTCACTCGCGTCTTCAGTCTGACACCAAGCTATCATGGGCCTCATCTGCGCAGGGGTTCCAGGCCACATCCACACATGGTCCTTGATTGTAGAAACCATCTCATACAAGACCCCTGTGCCCTGCTCAGTTTGGTCTTTGTGGAGCTCTTGTTCTCCCCAAGTCTCACCAACCTCCCCCAGATCTATCATTACTTTTCGTCCTCTGCCAGAGGCTTGATCGCGAGTCTTAATATCTGCTCTGATACATCGCTACATTGACACCCCCCCCCCAGAGGTCCTCCTTGGCATGCTCCTGTCTTGTTGTTTTCTCCTCCACTCAATGTCCATCCCATTTGTTCATTCAAACAAGCATTGATCATACCAACCTGGGTCCTCCAACAAACCACCTTTTGATTGGATTTAAGGTCTACTACTTGAGATGATACTCTTGATGAGCCAAGAACCTGAAACTAGATAGATCATGGGGCCACGGGGAAACCTACTATGATTATTCTACAAAATGAAGATAGCACAAATAATTCCTCGTGACATATTACCGTACCCGCACGTCAGCCAACACTCACTGGAGAATCTCCTTTTTGCAGTAGATGATAGCATATACAAAGACCCTCAATTGGACAGTGTGTAAAGAGTGGGATGTTTTGGAGTGCTCAGCCCTGAATGAGCTGTCTATGTCCTTCCTCTCGAGGTTCAGGAATCTATGAAGAAGAGGAGGTGGAGATATTGTAAGAACTAAAAGTGTGGATGACGCTCCGTAAAAAACAAGGTCAGATGCGCATATGAATTCACAGAGACTATGCCAACACACACAAGACCTGCACAAGCTCAAGCCAGACAAAATGTGAGCATGTAGGAGGGGAAATCAGCACAAAGTCCTACCCCTCACCAAGAAGCTATTCACAAATGATGGGAGAGGGAAAATCAGTTTTCTTCAGAGGAATGACACTGAATAGATCAACCAGATTCCCATGCTCAGGAATATTGTCCAACACAAGTCAGCTCCACAGCTTTGATTATGAAACTAGATGGATAGGAATAGGAGATCTGAAAGGAACCAGCAACGGGAAATAACGTCATAAAAATACACTGTAAAGGGACTGGAGGGAAGGCTTGATGACAAAGAGCATTTCCTGCTCTTCCAGAAGACTGGGCTTTTTTCCCCAGCACCCAAATGATGGTTCACAACCATTTGTAACTCAATTCCTCCAGATACAATACCATCTTCTGATCTCTGTAGGTACCAGGCATGTGGTACACATACACAAACACATGCAAAACACTTATACATATATAAATAAATATACATAAATCTTTAAAAATAAACTGCATCATCATCATCATCATCATCAACAACAACAACAAAAAGTCAGGCAGTGGTGGCACATGCCATTAACCTCAGCTCTTGGGAGCCAGAGGCAGGCAGACCTCCAAGTTCAAGGCCAGTCTGGTCTATAGAATGAGTTCTAGGACAGCCAAGGCTACATGGAGAAACCCTGTCTCTAACAATAACAACAACAACAAATATTATATATATATATACATATATATAATATATATATACAAATATGTGTGTGAATGGTATGAAATTCTCAAAGAATTAAGTTTTTCAAAGGTTTGTAAACAAACAAACAAAGCATGAACTTTGGAAGAAAAAACCTGGAACTTTGTCCTTTATTAGTTGGGTGACCACAACAGAGTAGCTAGGAGATCCCAGCTCTATTTGCTAAGTGAAGTTGGGGGAGTTACCTAACTTCTCTGTGCTTTGGCCTTGTAGCTACAAAATGGGGACTAGACTAGCTGTGCCTCTTGCTATGAGGAATAACAGGGTGTTAGCCACCTAACATCTGCTTCCCTGTTCCCTGTCCTCACTGGTGCCGGTTCCCCACTACGCATCCCCATGGCAGAGAGCTCTGGGACCCCAATATGAGGTGCATTCCTGACTTCCTCCTCTCTGCATCACTCCATGCCTGGACTCACTGAATTGCTCCTTGCTCCCCTAGGTCATGGTCCCATTAAACCCAGGCCATTGCATTTACAGGCCTACAGCCTGCAGTCTCACTGACTCCTTCACCCACCCCCCACCCCCCGTGAAACATCAGGCAAATGCCATCCTCTAGGAAGCCTTTTCCACCTTCAGGGCCAGAACCCGTTTTCTCACAGCTCTGGGGCAAGCTTCCTGTACTGTGGTCTCCTCAGGGAAGCCTTTTCCCCCTTCAGAGCAGTATCCTATGATTCCCATTTTCCTGGATCAAGCGCATATTCCCCCGAATCATGATAGTCTCTGGGAATGTGAGTTGGGCTCCAGTGTCCTGGCCACAGCAGGTGCTGGAGATTGCAGGTAAGGTCCCTGTTGGCCTATTGACCTGATTTGACCTGTCCTTGCGTACAGAAGATGTGAATTCTGAGAGGCAGCAGCCAACTGCACCCTGCCTCCCTGAGTCTTGGGCTGTCCCTTTGAAGAATGGCCGCCTGTGGCTGCTGAACACTGAGGGCTGTGTCTGGCAGCACAGGACTGGCACTAAGGAGACTCAGCAAATGGCAGCCTCTCTCTCACCCCATTTCCTGGTTTGCCCTCCCCCCTTCCTGGCTTCTCACTTTTGTCTTGGTGGTTGTTGGCTCTAAGCCCATTTTTATTCTTATTAAGTCAGAGACATAAAACCTTTATTACCAATTGGTTTAGAGAGTGTGGGTTAAAAGGCATCAGCGGTGGCCATTCCAACACCACTTTCGGTTGTGATGGTGATTCTTTGACACCCCCATCTTGCAGATTAGGAATGCTTCATATTTTTCCAAGTCTGTCTGCCCTGAAAACAAGGACCCCTGGCCAAGGATCCACCTCCTCAAACAGGAAAGCTGGAGGTGACATTTTTGGCCTCAGCTGTCACAAATGGAACCTAACCTTCCTGTGGTGGCTCTCTAGGTCAAGTGCCTCGTATACACTCTTCTGTATTTAGGTGTTCAGTCTTCCAGTGACATGCCAGGTCAAAGGCTGAGCTGCCTCGTTGAGGGCACACTTGTTTCAAGGGAAAAGGAGACCACATCCTGTGTCAGTGAAGCTGAGTGGAACTGGATGGCACCCTGGGGCCTAGCCCTCCCTCAGCCATATGTACACACACACACCCTTGGTTACTGTGGAGATGGATGATTGGCACTCAGGGCAGAATTTCTCCCCCATGATGAAGACATACCCCCCCCCCACTGCCATAAAACCTTCACACAAGTTTATTCCTTTAAAAGTTTATTTCTGATGAATAAAAAAAATAATTTATGTGAGTAGATAAATTAATTCATGTGATTAAACATTGTGACAAGGGCAGAGCTTCCCTTTCTTGTCTCGGGTAGACATGGCTACAGAGGGCCTCACATGCTGTTGCTTCTTGGTGGGCAGGGGGCTGGGTTCCAGGAAGACCAGATACAACCTAGCCCGCCTCACAGAAAAGTGACACCTCTTCTTCACACTCCTGTCAGAGTACTGGAAGGCCCACCTTTGTGCTCACTCCCAATGACTATAACCTTAACACACCAAGCGCAAGCTCAGAGCGATAGAGCCCTGGTGTCGGGGTGTGTGGAGGATGCCTTCCCTGGCAGCGGTTGCTGACTCTGTGGAGAGGGAAGACCTGAGCTACCAGGGCAGCTCCCAAGACCTTTGGCTTTCAGGACTCTGGAAATGGTTGCCTCTCAGCCTGAAAGCAAACATTTCCTCCCAATTCCTTGCATCTTGCTCAACCTCTTACATGTATCTGTTTCCTGTAGTGGTCTGAACAGGGCACATGGACAATCCGTGCTGGGATCTTAAACTTTGCATCCCAGAGGCGCTGCCGTAGCCTAGAACTGCAGAGCTCAGGGAGGCTTGGGAGACCATTGCCAGAGAGGAAAGAGGAGTGAAGAGAGCGTGTCTCACCACCTCCACCCTGGTTCCTTCATGAGGTTTTGGTTCTGGAGTCACTTAGGTGGTGGGAATAAATACATTTCTTTTATATGGTGGTACATACTGGCTAAATTTCATGTGTGTTGATGGGAACAATCCCAGGACCGTGCACCTACTAGGCAAATATTCTAACACTAAGCTACACCCACTAGCCTTTGGTTTTTTTTTTTTTTTTTTTTTGAGATAGGATCTTGCTACCCAGCCCAGGCTGGCCTTAAACTTGTGATTCTCCTGCCCACATGTCCCAAGTGCTGGCATTATAATCATACGCAACCACACCTGGTTATACTGTTTTTTTTTTTGTTGTTGTTGTTGTTGTTTTAAACAAATTAGGAATTGGTTTCAGTTCTCAGGAAACAAATGAATCTGATGAAAAGCTTAGAGGATTTTCTGGACTGAGTGCATGCCAGCACAATTGCTGGTGTCTTAGCCCTGAAAGCCCATGCACAGACTGAAGCCAGGGCAGCCAGGAAACCACCATGATAACTGGAGGCCTGCCCAGGTCCTAAGTATCTGCTTATGATGACCTCTACGACCACCTCCAACTGGCCAGTGGAAGCGCTGCCCATAGCTGTCTGACTGAACATGGCTTCTACATCCTGACTCAAAGACCTCTGAAAGGCAGAAGCAAGCCAAATGTAATTTCCCAGCCACCAGGGACACTGTTCTTTTGATCATCAAAACTGGAAATTCTGGACAGAATGATTAGTCTAAGGATTCCACAGCCAATGTCAGCCTCCCTCACGGAACAGAGAGGTCGGAGACCACTTATCTGCACACCTAGCCCCTCTCACAGAGGGATGAGTGCCATGCTCTAGGCCTTGGGCCACCTTGGCCTTGAAACTACCCCAAAATGCAATCCACCGCACCCACATTCTTTCTCCCTTAGGAGCCAGAAGTCCCCTTGGTGCCTACGGGAACAGCAGCAGCAGCATGTGAGTAATGCCCACAGTCCAGCATTCTGTCCATTTTATGATACCTGGAGAGACGCAGCTGGCCACAAGGACATTCACATACATGGACACAGCAAGGGCAAGCAAGGGCTAGGTGAGAAACAGGACCGTGACCATGGTGAGCGGTGCCTGGGAACCATCTCCCCCACAAAGTCCCTAGCAGCACAGCACTCCAGGCACGTGCCCACTGCCCTGAAACACTCTGCATGGCTAGAAAGACAGCCTTTGGCTTTTCATTCCTTAGAGGTCTTCTCCCTTATCCTTACTGTGGAGGTTTTAAATGGCCCCTCGGCAAGGCCAGAGAACTCGGCCTGTGTCCCCGCCCCACGCTCCCCCCCCCCCCGAATGTCCAAGGGGACAAGGGACAGGTGGAAGGAGGGACGGACAAGGGGCAGCTGTCTGGAAGCATACCCTACAGGAAAGAGAGTGAGTGGACTGCAGGCGGGCCTCCTGTCCTACCATGAGAGGTCACTGTCACATCTTGATCATGAACTTTGGGGTCTGGATCAACAGTTTTGGAAAGTACCCAGAAACGACATGAAGAGTTATACTCAAAGAGGATGAGCAGGACCATTTCCGTTTCCAGCACCCCTGCCCCCGGCCCCCAGTGCCCAGGGCTCTCCAGCAGCCCTCCCTGTTGAATCTGATGCAGGGTGCCGTTCCCTCACACTACACTTTGTCTAACCTTTTACCTGTCTGAAAGGAATTCCTATGTGCAGCAATTATCAGTCTCCACACATCTGGGAAGCTGTCAGAATGTAATCATGTTTTAGAGCTGCAGCACAGAAGAGTCATATGGCAAGGTTAAAGGTTGATTCTCCCTTTTTTCCTTTTGAGGACCAGAGTACCGGTATTTTTTCTTTGGTTAAAAAAATAATAATAATATCCAGACACAAGTGCTGAGTGCAACATACAGTGTAGTACTGGTACCATACCATTAAGGGAGGAGAAAGCCTGCCTTCAGCAGCCATTATTCTTGAAAAACTTCATGCCTCTATTACCCCCCCTCCCCCCATGTATCATGTATCTACCTGTCTTTTGTAGCCATGGCGAGTCTCTAACTTACTATGTAGCCAAGGCTGGTCTATAACGCACTGTGAAGCCAAGATTAACCTTGATCTTCTGATTCTCCTGCCTCCATCTCCCTAGTGCTGGGATTACAGGCACGTGCCACCACACCAAGCTTATATGACACGAGTGACGAGACCCCGGGCTCTGTGCACACTAGCCAGGCAAACACTCTACCAACTGAGCCCCAGTCCCAGCATGACCCTACTAACTCTACATGCTGACACATGGTATTAGCCCCTTGGCCTCAGCCCATTCATTCATCCTTCATCCATCCTCTTAGGTAGAGGCTCAACTGTAAACTCAGGGATCTATAATGTTCTTTCCAGAAGAGGGCCCTGAGAGGAAAGACACGAGGGGAAGAAATATGTAGGGTCGAAAGCTCGGCACCCAAATGATGGACTGTGACAACGCCCAAGCAGTGCTGTCACACAGGCCCGTGTGGACCAGAGGAAACATTTAGATTTGGGGAATATTAAGATACAAGGTGGGAAATACCCTCTTGGGATCAAAGGTGAAAGTTCAAAACAGACAGCTTCCCATCTCGAACTGGGCCCCTCCGAAGAGCACAGACTCTGACCATGGGGCTTGACGATGGGAGATTCCTCATGCCCTCCTAAGTCCTACCTGACCCTTCCTCCGGGAGGCGCTGCGCTGAGAGCTATCAGGGACACAGTTGGTGTGTGTGCGTCTGCATAAACGGAAACAGCCTTGCGGAGGAAGGAGCCCAGTCTTTTATTCCGGCCCCTGCCCACCTGACCCTGGCCACTTCCCACAACTCTGCCCTTTGGATTACGGAGGGGAAAAATAAAAATAAAATAACTTCCACTTTTCTGGGCCACAGAATACAAGATGGGCGTAGATTGTACGAGGAGCTTACACACTGAGGCAAGAAAAGCGTGCAAATGGGACAGGGGTTCTTCACCCCCATGGGTGAGTCAGTGCTCCGAACTTACAAGGACCTCTGTGACCTTAGACCCCAGAGTCCACCTGGGAGTGTTTCCGGCTTTATTAACAGTGTCCACACTGCAGCTTCTGTCTTCTCTCTCTAGAGAGAGTATCTGTGTCCGTGACACTGACGGTTCCTGGGAGCCGTTATCGGTTATTATTGATGTCCTTTTCCTAGTGTGATTTCACAGAGAGGCCCTGGAGCAGTCTGGGAGGACAAAAGAGTAAAGGTGTCTGAGAATGACATAATACTGACTTCTCTCTTTTTGGTATCAGTCCATGAAATGCGCGCCCCTCTCTCCTGAGATGCAGCGAGGCCTGAGGGGAGCTGCAGGAGCCGAGGGTGGGACACTGTACCGTGTGACACCATGATCATGCAGCCGATGGTGACAGAAGTGAGAAAGAGACTCCAGGTGGAGGGCCAGCAGTTTCCAGGAAGTTCCTGGCTCTGGGGAACACTGGTCTGTCCAGTTCTTGCTGTGGAGGTGGGAACCACCTCCTGGGGCTCGCCATCGTGGGCGGGGCTTAGCCCTCATCTTCCCTCAGCTCGGTGGGCAGGAACTTATACTGCTGCTGGCGGATCTGGGCCAGCTTCTTCCTGGCTTCCTCCAGCTCTCGTTCTTTCTTTAGCATTTCTTCCTGGGCTGCGATGATCTGGAAGGAAACAACAGTAGGGTGGACCTGAAGCTTTTGTGGAGGACTCTTGTCTTCCACAGCCCCTCCACTGATGGATGCAAAAGAACATATTTCTTTTATGTGTGTTGAGGGTGTGTGCATGTGCCACAACACACATGTGGAGGTCAGTGGACAATATGCAGAAGTCAGTTCTCTGTTTCCTAGGGACTGAACTCAGGTCTCCAGGCCTTTACCCACTTGCTAAGACATAATACTGGCCCGGGGACAGCATTCTTAGCTCTGGAAACTAGCCTACACCACAGCTTGGTTTTGAGACCAATGACTGCAATTGAGCAGAAAAAAAAAAAAAAAAAAACAACAAGCTGACTTCTGGGTAGGGATGTAGCAGCAAACACCTCCTGCATCTGCACCAGGCTTGGTGTCTACAGTTGATTTAGATTGTTCCATCACCTGTGTGGCTCACCTGTCAAAGTCCTGGGTTTACAATGAGGGGTCTAAGGCTGGGAGACATGGGCCATTGCAGTGACTCAGCTGGCAGAGAAGGGTAGAGCTTGTGTGGAATGGTAAAGCTAGGAGCCTTAATTACTAGGTGCCTTCATACAGAGTTGGCCCTGTTGGGGATGAATTCCCGGACTCAGAGTCCTAGTTGGCTAGACCCCAAATCCATGGAGGATCAAGCCCTTGATATAAAATAGTACAGTATTTGCATACAACCTATATATCACCTCCTGTATTTACTTACTTAGCGAGTGTATGCATCTGCACATATATGTGCAGGTTCATGCGTGTACATACGATACGAGCACATGTGCATGTGTGAGTGCGTGTGTGGCTGCACATGTATGTAGAGGCCAGAGGTCAACTTTGATTGCTGTTCCTCAGGGAGCCATCAGCATTTCTCACTTTTAGAAGGAACTGGGCTTGCTGGCTAGCACGCCCCAGGGGCCTGTCTGTCCCTGCCTCCTCAACATTGGTCTTACATATGTACACACCATGCCTCTATTTTTAAACATGGGATCTGGGGATCCAACTCAGGTCCTCATGCTAGCATGGCAAGCACTTTACCCTCCAAGCCATCTCGTGTGTATTTTAAATACTCTCCAGATGACTTATGGGCCTGAATGTAATGTGAGCGCCATGCACACAGCTGCTACACTGTATTGTTTAAAGAATGACTAGTTCAGTACAGTTGCAGCTTTTCCTGAATAGTTTTAAGCCACATATTGGTTGAATCCAAGGATGTGGAAGCTGTGGACAGAGACAGAAGACAGAACGCATGTATCTCATGCTGTGAAGGTCTAAATCTGAGGCACGTTCGTTAACTGGTGCCTGAGAGTAGGGTAAGTTTGTGCTCAAGAAAGCCAAACAGGTTCCCCTCAGTGGACCCTTCCAGAGTGTCTACTATGCCAACAAGTTCAGATCAAGATGGAGGTACTAGGTGCAGTAGTATTTTCCAGATTCAACTGCTCAGGGACCCTTTTATGTGAGACTTCTAAAGGAACAAGTGAATAAAAGGCACTTTCTGGTAAAAAACAAAACAAAACAAAACCAAGCTGGTATACAGCCAAGACCTGGAGTAGTTTGGTAGGGTCCAGGCAGGCATAGAGAACACCTACCTGGGGTTGGTAAGAACAGCAGCTCCATGTAACTGATATATCTAAGTCACCCACAAACTGCAGGCCTGGCTCCCTGGCGTTTCCTCTTTATTTCCACACAGGAGAACATAATCCTGCCTAAGGCAACCCCAAGTCCTTTCCTAGCGGTTCTAGGAGAGAGAAGGGTTCATTCTGCCTGTGGAGGGATTGAGCAGGTGGCCATCCCAAAGACACCACTGCTGTACTCTAGGCTACTTTCTGTTCCTTTCTTTATAACAGAATACCTGAATTTTAGCTAGGTACATGACTATCTAGGAAAGAACTCCACATTTCCAATTCTCCTGAGTGGTTACTACATGTTGACCAATGGTACAGGGAATTTTGTAAATTCTGGCGCTTGCTCATTTCACTCTTTCTGACAGATGGGACACTGAAGTTGGTCATCTTGGACCCGGTTGCCAGGGGCAACATCTAGGGAGGGAGAATGAGGTGCAAGATGCAGTCTGGGTCTCAAACATGGCAAAAGCATCATAGCCTTCCTACGGAAGAGATGGGCTTGCATCCCGTTTAAGGCTGTTTGGTTGAGGATCTATCATACTATGACTCTCATCTTGGCAGCTGCACGCTACTGCATGTTTAGCCACTCACCTGAGCAATGCCGCCCACAAACTTTGTTTTCACGACGACATCGTCATCATCAGCTTTGCCGAATGCTGCCTTCTGGGCTGCACGGACAAGATTGTCTGAGGCTCTTTTCACAGCGTTTCCTGCTGCCTAGATAGGGAACAAGACACACATGACATCATTAGCAAGAGCAGACATGAAGTTCATGAGACCAAGTTATAACACAGACGTTATCTGGAGCCAGCGAGATAAGTCAACTCCTCCAACACTGACATCAACTGAACCACAGATCTTTCAGTGGTCAACTGAGATATGGTTCCTGGCTCCCCCAAACTAATGCTTTTTCTTCTTTTTTTCCCTCTTTCTCTTCTTCTTTTATGCTTTTAAGTTTATGTGGGGTGCATGTGTGTGGGTATGGAGGGCAGAGAATGACCCCAGGGATGCCACCTACTTCCTTTGAGACAGTGGTCTGAAACTCATCAGTTAGGTTAGACTTGCCAGCTTGTGTTGCCCATCTTTACCTTTGCAGCATCTGGATTACAGGCTCAGCTTTCTTATGTGGGCTCAGCTCCTCATACTTAGAGTGAACGCTTTATGACTGAGCGAACTCTCTGGCCTGAGCACATGCTTTTGAGAGGGAAATATTGACCACACAAGTGGCCCACGCTTATAACAGAAATATACTCCAGGGTTGCCCCCTCAGCCTGGAAAGCCATCTCCCTTGGTCCTGACTTCGCCTGTGTTTGAAGTCATGGCCTAGATTTCATGATTCTCTGCATGCCATGGTCCTTGCTCACATTCTCTTTCTCAGTGTCCTTGGGTGCTCCTTGCTGACTTCTTGCCACACCTGGGTCTCTCTGACAGGGACAACTCTATTCTGGGCACTAACAACTTGAGGGCAGGGGCATAATTAAACTCCTCGAACACGCAGCTACAGAGGCTGCTCATGGTTGGAATTCACTGGTTTCCTCAGGGAATGGAGGGCTATGATGAAACTTTATGGATATGCTTTGAGTCACAGTGAGGCTTTTGCTTTATAAACAAGATGAAGAGACTGCTGGAGTTGCACCTTGAAAAGTCTGTCATCTCCATCTTTTTATTATAGATTCTTATCCACTCTAGTTTACTCTTTTGTGTGCATGTGTACACATGTGCGTATGCATAGAGGTCAGAGGTTGGTCTTCCTGCTTCTGCCTCCCTCGTGCTGGGCAAATGCCACTATGTCTGGCTCTTATGTGGGTGCTGGGGTCAAACTCAAGGGTGCAGGCTTGTACCCGCAAGCACTATACCCACCAAGCCATCTAACTCAGCTCCTAGTCTATGCTTAATCCTCAGGGGGTGGGACCATGAGGAATTGTCTCCTGCCAGTTGGGGTTTGGAATTATCTTTTAGTGGTGATCAAAGCTTCAATAAACCCCCAATGTTCCTTGCCCATCTCTCTCAGAGTCAAGAATTTTAGGTGCAAGGGATAGCCATGCCTTTGGTCTTCAGCCTCCACCTCCCAAGTGCTAGTCTCACAGGCTTATACCACCACCACCCTTGTTTTAAGTGGCACTAGGGATTAAATGCCTGCTAGGCAAGCAACCTGCCAGACAGCCATATCCCTAATCCTGAAACCTAGAGCTCTCTTAAGTGTTTTATTCAGAGCATCTGCCATATGTATGAGTCCCACTTCCAAGGGAAAATAAGGATTTAAAAAATCCTACGAGATTTTTGAGTCCTCAAGAAACACCTGGACTTTCTGCCCTACGTGATTTTATTCATGATGTATGTACCAGATACTTTTAAGCAATAAAATTATCTATATAATAATACTTATCACAGTAAAACTCTAGAAAACTGGAAACATACAATGTCGGAAGCATGGGAAAAATGGGCGAAGTCAGCTGATGTGAAACCATGCAATCACTAAAAACGGGACTCATGAAAAATGGAGCCTCCGCCTCAAGGAACATAGGTGCATGATGACACGTTAAGTCACAAGAAAGCAGATGTATCTGTTATGACCACAACCAGACACAATCAGCTCATGTACATGACAAGAGGAACAGGAAGCAAACATCTGATGTGTGGGGGCTCCGCGGCAATGCAATGATTTTTTTCCATTTCAAATCAAATGTTCCCTTCAGTGGGTTTAATATAGTTATTTACAATTCCATTTTTTTATATAGTGTGTTCGTGTGTGGTGTGTAAGCTCACGAGACCTGGGAAGACAACTTGTGGCAGTTGGTTCTCTCCAACCGCGTAGATTCTGGTGGTTGAATTCAGGTCATCTGGCTTAGCAGCAAGCACCTTGACTCACTAAGCCATCCTTACAGCTCCCAAATAGTTTTACAGTTTAAAACAATCAGAACAATGCGTATGTATGGGGAAAGACTTGATTGTTATAAACATACTTTCTGGGTTCTGGGAAGGAAACCGTAGCAACTTTCTTAAATCCCCTCTGTGTTTCTTGTCCTGCTGTCCACCTGAGGGCCTCCTCTGAATCAGGTACCATGGTGAAGAAGGGGAACCTGAGATGCTCACAGCCTTGACACACAAAAATAAAGGCAGAGGTGCCCTATGACAGGAACCATAGTTTCTGTGGCCAGGCCAGGGGAGGGAGTCAAGAAGAGTCACCAAAAGAGGTGACTTTGAGCTGAGTCACAGAAAATGAACAGGACTTTCCTGGATTGGGCTGTTGAGATGCCAGACCATTTCAGGTAAGTGATGGCTCACAGGCACCAGCCCCAAAGGCCCGGCTGCTATGTGGATGTGGTGGGCGGTGGTTGTGGGATGCATGGATGCAGACGGCGGAGGATGAGGCTGGAGACTGACACAGAGCTGGCTGATGGAAAGCCTGGTGGGTCATGCCAAGGAAGTGAGACGGTCCCCTTTGGCGATACTTACCCGCTCCAACAGGAGTATTTTCCCACCAGCATCACTGACCATTACCTGTAGCCGCTTCATGGCCTCTGAATCCTGGTCGGCCTTCACCTTGCAGGCCACCAGCAGCTGAGCAGTTGAAGCTGCAACCTGCTTGGCGGATGAGATGAGCTTTTCCTCACTGGCATGTCCCTGCACAGAGGCATTGGCTGCCTCACAGAGGCTGCTGGTTGCTGCCGCTACCATCCGGGCCTGAGGACAGTCAACAGAGAAGTGAGCCAAAGCCCAAACCTCCCTTGGGGATATCCACAAAGCAAATGAGGAGGAAGAAGGCGACTCACAGCAGAGATTAGCCCCTGTGACCACTGTCCGTCGTCAGCAGCATTGGCAGGGATGGAGCCCACCTGGTGAATGGAGGAGAGAAGTCAGCCATGAGCAAGTAGCTGCATCCATCCCAGACACTCCCGTGCCCTGCAGCTAGCCACACAGCAATGGACCAATTATTCCTCTCACGGGACCAATTATTCCTAGCTATAGAACCACTGGGTCAGTACCTCCTAGCTTATCTGGACTGGCCCCACATATACATAGGACAATGGCTCCCACTTGGCTGCTGGATACCACTTTTCTAGGAAACGATGGTTTGGTGCTCTCTCTGATGCCAACTTCCTCTGTTGACCTTTTTTTTGTTGTTGTTGTTAAAAACACTAAGGTATCCCCCTTCAGAGGTCAAGGGCATTTAAATCTCTCCTGCTCACACCTTGAAAACCCTGGTGTGAGATTCTGGGAGAAGATATGAAAATAAAATATCTATGAAAATAAGGGAGATATTTTTAAAAATACATTTTTATTTTGGTAGTGGAGAGGACAAAGTAGCTTGAAAAAAAAACAGTCACCTCTGCTTCCTCTTAGAAATCATAGTAAACGGGAGATTTTTTCTGTCCAGATCTAGAAGGTATTGCTGCAGGAGGTAAGAGATAAGTAGCACCTCAATTTGAAAACAAGACTGGGGATCCATCAACAATTACAGATACCTCCTGAGTATCAGGCAAACCCCCAAGATCCTCATATAATCCTATAGTTCCCCTAAGATCATCCAAACTTCCTAACTTTATTTTTTTATTTTAACATTTTTATTTTATATTCATCACAGGTTATGTACTTTGTATTCCAGCCATAGCCCCCTCCCGCATTCCCTCCATAACCCCCTTCCCTCCCTCATCTCCTCCCTGCCCCTTTCCAAGTCCACTGATAGGTGAGGACCTCCTCCCCTTCTATCTAACTCTAGCTTATCAGGTCTCTTCAGGAATGGCTGCAAGGTCCTCTTCTGTGGCCTAGCAAGGCTGCTCCTCCCTCAGGGGATGGGGGGGAGGGGAGGTCAAAGAGCCAGCCATTGAGTTCATGTCCAAAATAGTCCCTGTTCCCCTAACTAGTGTATCCACTTGGATATTGAGCTACCATTTGCTACATTCAAGCAGGGGTTCTAGGTTATATCCATACATAGTCCTTGGTTGGAGAGACAGTCTCATAAAAGACCCCTGTGCCCTGATATATTTGGTCCTTGTTTTCCTAACTTTTAATGCCTATACAAATCAAGTCCCATGGAGGACAGAAAACCTACTACATTTGAGGTCGATTCTCTGGTATATAACATTCTGTTTAGCACAGTCTGTCTTTTACTATGGATGAAGGGAGATGAATACTTCAATCTCTCTGTGTCTCTGTAGGTTGTCCAGTCAACAAGAACGTGATGGAAATGCATGGCAAGATGAACACAAGGCAGGACCTACAGTGATTCAGTGAGGAGCCCGTGGTCAGCCCACAGGCTTGAGTGGGAAGATGTATATCCAATGAGCCATTCTTTACACCACAATGATGGTTTAAAGAAAAAGAGCAAGCATGTAATTTAGACTAAGATGTCTACAACTTCCTGGTAGAAGATGAAGAGCCACTGGTCAGGCACAGCTTCTCTGTCTGTTCTCCAAAAGTCAACCCAACTCTTTGCACACAAACAACGAAGTCCTCATAACATGCACACAAGTGGCTGAATCTTCCTCAGATCTAAACTCAGCAGGCTTCTGGAATGCCTCCCAGAAAGACCCAGTCTGGATAGAATGGCCCCATGTGGGGGAACGACGGTACACATGGCATATTTTAAATGTTGAGAAGCAGTGATGCGCGCATGCCAGTGCATGACTGGGCTAGTGACGGTATAGACCGAGGGAATCTGAGACTTAAGTCTAGACTGGCCTTGGGAGCCACAGGCTCAGCAAGGCACTAACTATCAAGCCAACCAACATTCACTCAGTGGTCCTCAAACTAAGTCGAGGTATTTGGACTTGGGAAGTAGGATTGTAGAGCCCCCGAACTATGACACTTAATAGGAAATGCTGACAGTTTAGGCAGCCTAACGTACAGTGGGACTATAAGTGTCTCTTTCAGGCCCCCATCACTGCCTGGAGTGGGATGTTTTCCTTAACAAGAAGCAGATGAGGGGCCTAGAAGCCAAAGCTTTCGCTCAGCTGGTGAAATTTAAGCAGGTCTTCAGGGAAAGACCTGAAACCCAGCAACAGGATCCCAACATGCACTTCTTTTCGCAAGCCAAACATTTCTCCTCTGTCCCTCAGTGGCTCTCCCTCCATGGGGACAGCCCTCCTTTGTGGAGGCGAACCATTTTGCTGCATATTCTGTGTTAATGTTCTCTTACACTAAGACTGTTCACTGAAATCATCTATATGTATGTTTGTGGCTTGGTCAACCAGGCTTACCCACCTTGCCTTGGGCCACCAGCTCCCTCTGGGCTGCTGAGGCTGATTTGACCAGGGCACTTGTGGCAGCAGCAATGGATTTAGCAGCTTCTAAGATCTGTTCTTCAAAATCCAGGTTTTCGTCTGCCTGCTATAAAAAAAGAAAACCAAGTCATATGTGACACATGTGGCCATAAGGGGCTCTTTCTGCCAAGCTACTTACTGCTTGATCACCGGGTTCTTCTGGTGCCTATTGCTTTTTGTTGACAAGCCACACCCAGGGCAGGGTGGCCTTGCCCTCTGCTGCCTTCCTTTCCCCTCCACTAGAAAGTGAAAGCTGTTAGTGGTAACATTCTGCACACATTTGAAATCAGAAAGGTCTGAGACAAAGTGCTTTTCCAAACCACAATCTTCAAAATGCGCCGTGAGCGAGACACTTAGAAGGTTCCAGAAATATCAGCAACCCAACTCAAAGTCATCAACTATCAAAGTCAAACGAACGGGTAGTGACATATTTGGCCAGAACCTTAGGCTCAAAAATGGGTTTGAAAAAAAAAAAAAAAACAACAAAATAAGTGGGTGGGTGGGGGGGGAGAGAAGGAGGAGATGGTTATTAGTACGAAAAGCCCGATTGAGCTTCAATGAAAACAAAATTAACTCAGGATTTCTGGGGGCGAGTTGTATGTCAGCCACATGGTACCTGGTAGTGGAAGAGAAAGCAAGGCAGCTTCAGGGTGAGGTTTGTTCAGTTACCTGGATGCCCAGGCTGGCTCTGCCTCAGGAAGAGCCCTGGACACCATTGTGCAGGCACCAGGAGCAGATCATAATTCACCACCACATCCCCTGATGCCAAAACCACCCAGGAAGTTGGGAAGGCACTTTGGGGAAACCAGGCAGGTATAAAGACGGTGGTCCTAGGCTGCGTAGGATGCAGAGCAGAGGGACGTCTGAGGCCCACTGGGTTAACATTCTGACTCTAAGTTTGGTTTGACCGTCCTTGGTCATAGCCAGTTGCAGATGTTAGGCATTAGGAGAAAATGGCTGAACACAGCAATGCTTCTCTTTGTATGTATACTAAAATCAGAATCAAATTTACCCCGTAAATAATCGTATGTTTACAACTCAGTGGCATTAAGTATATTCACAATGTTGAGTAGCAACAGGACGTTTCTACGGACCTACTATCTGGCCAACCATTTTGCTGCATATTCAGTGTTAATGTTCTCTTACACTAAGGCTGTTCACTGAAATGATCTATATGTTTGTACAGTGATAAAACACCAGGTTTAGTGAGGCGACTGGCCACCGAGGACTACAGGATACCCAATGGTGAAGAGAAATTAGGGCAGTGTGGCTTCAAGGTGGGGCCCGGTGGGCCTGAGGTCATGTGGCAACTTGAATAATCTGAACTAGCATCTAGACCTGCATCTCTCTGAACTCAAAATTATCCATGTTTGCCAGATCAGGTTACCCCGAGGGCACCACAGAAAAAAGACTTGTACCAGATATTCACAGTTGGCCTGCAAAGTTCTTTCCCTAGAAAGAACCCCTCCAACTTCTCCCTCTTCCCCCACTTCTCTGTGTATATATGTGTTTGTATGTAAGGGAAAAAAGAACCTTAAGTGTCACACTTTGAGCCTACCCCCCCCCCCTTTTTTGAGCCAGGCTCTCTCACTGGTGTGGGGCTAGTCAGTTTGGTTGAGCTGGCCAGAAATCTCCAAAACTCTTTACCGGAGCTGGGTTACAAGTATATACCACTGTACCCAGCTTTCTTTCTTCCTAACGTGGGGTCTGGGGCTCTGACTCTGGTCCTCACGCCTGCACAGCAAGTGTTTTACTGACTGAGTCATCTCTGCACCCCAGATCTCTATTTTTAATAACTATGTCTTGAGCCTTAGAAAATATTGATTACGATAATTTTGTACAACTCATACAATCGAAATAAAAACCGAATGCACTGGAGGAAGCTGTGAGGAAGGAGAGCAGCATGCTGCAAGTCTCCGGAAAAAACTGGAGGCATGTTCCTTATTTCTCACAACAGTCTCGCTCCAAGGGTATTCAGGAGAGAAAGAGACTGAGCTTCACAGGCTCATTCTGGGTGAGAAGAGCCAAGAACTTGTTTACTGCAATATCAAAATGACTTATTGTAAGACACTGGCATAAAAGGAACTCGTATGCATGGGCCCCAGATACACGACATCAAGTTTCTACAGCGGCATGGAAATGCACATGAGTATATGTGTTGTATATATTCGTTTAATGACCTGGAGAGTAACAGGTTTTCTGCACATTCCTTCTGCAGAAGAAAGTGAAGCATGTAACAGATTAAGCCGTCAGGGGACTCACCAAAGGGGACACTTTTCCCATTTTGCTGATGAAGAAATGGAAGCCTGTGGTGGTCCCCATGCCTCCCAGACTCTTGCCTCAAGGGGCCTCAGAGCCCAAGCTCATGTTACAGCAGTAGTGCCTAGCACCAGATTCTGATTTAAGCCTCACAAAAATGAACTTTCCTTATAATTCAATGCACATAATTTCTGCACACAAGGATCTCTGTCACCACCCTCTTCCCCATCTTCTGTTGCCCTGCACATTTTAATTTTTACATTAAAAAAAACCACATAGTTAAACATCGAACTTGGAAGTATTTTTGGCACCCATAGATTTTTCTACAATGGCAACCATTTTTAATGTTTTGTTTTGCTTTTCTTTTCTTTCCATTACATCTCTGGACTTCAAAATAGACACAGTAGGCAATCATATCTTCAGGAGCTGTTGCTTGGGATACAAAGAGCTCCCTTATGAAAGGCAGCCTCTTAGATGCTCAGGCCCGGGCAGGGTCTTTTTAAAGAGCCCTGGATCACTATCTCTCCACGAGCCAAGGTTGGGAGGAAACAGCACCGTGAACTGCATGGATCAGCCATCCTCTAGCCTCATGAACAGTGGGATCTCCCACAGCGGGCAGACCTCCTGAAGGTGGAGCACTGGCCTGTGGTTTGTCTACCAGGTCTGGTGCCTACCAGCTGGCAATTCGGAGACTGCAAGTAGGGAGCATAGGGCAGTAAAATGGGAAGAAGAACATAGCCTCTGGGCATGTAGTAGAAAAGAAGAGGAAGGCTTGTTCTCTGAAGGGCTACCCTATAGAAGAAGAATCACAACCTGTATGTAAGGGGTGTTCTGAGAACAGCCTCCCTCAGCGTTGGGAGAAGTGAGTGTACCAGTGTGAAGTGAGAGCCAGGGAACACCAGAATCGAATTTGCAGAACAGGCACTATGAGTTCTCAGGCGTCCTCCCTTCACACAAAGCTCTCGTTCCTGTCTCCTCTCCAGGAAGGCTGAGTTATCACTTTCCTCTTTAATTGAGACCTTTTGCTGACCAGGACAGCAGACCTGTCTGTAGACTTGGAAAACTAAGGACTTTGACATGCTTACTCCTGAGTTATTTTCCCCAACAACCGGGTCTTAAACATGCCCTTAAAGAGCGTGACTGAGTTGGTGAGGTTGGTAACAGAGCTTGCTGCCAAACCTGGAAACCCGAGTTTGCTCCCTGGAACCCATATAATGGAGGAGGAACCATCTTCTTAAAGTTGTGGTACATCCTCAGCCCCCAGAACTAACTAGGTAAATACATTTAATTAAAAAAACAAACATGAATGCGCTCACGCATATGGCTGCTTATGTTTCTTTATGATTACTGGCACCAAAGGAAGGCAAATCACCATGAGAAGCCACAGGCTCACCAGAGAGTCCTTCTGCAGAGTCACCCATAGACCTGGATAAAGATGTACACTGTGCCACAGTAGGTCTGGGTGAGGCTCAGGAATCTTCTAAGAGAAGAGGTTAGGAACTCTGTAGAAAACACAGGTCAGTTAACTTCATTCTGCCATCCTGTGGTCTGCTTGAGGCTTTATTCAGTTTGTGTTTCTCTTGCACAAAAGCAGGCAGAAGAGCACATGTGATAAATGCCAGCTGAATGACTCAATGCCCTAATTCAAAGGAAGCCTTCCAAGGACCACAGTTCAGCTAGGAGACAATAACAGAAGCAAGGGCTAGGGATGTAGCTCTGTTAGCAGAGGGCTTGCCTAGCATATATAAGGCCCTGGGTTCGAGCCCTAGCACTTCATAAATTGGGTACACTTGCAATCTTAGCATGCAAGAGGTGGAGTCAGGAGGGTCAGAAGTTCAAGGTCATCCTCACCTATATGGAGCATTAGAGGCCAGTCTGGGTTACCGGAGACCAGTTTCTGACATTTAGCTGTGTGCACACAGATATCTGCAAACATAGGCATTTTACCAAGAAGCACTCTGACTTAAATTTGTAGATATGGAAAGCACCACCTGATGAAGTTACTCACTGACTTGCTCTCATTCTTGGTGCCGTGTCCCCTTTTCTAGTCTCCTCTATTGTAAAAGTCACTGGCTGGCTCATCACCAGCTCCTTCCTAGCCTTGTCTTTTCTGGATAGTCTGGCTGTCTGTAGCTGAAGATGGGGCTGTCTGACAGCCCCATTGTCAAGAGAGGTCTGAGTACCCTTTAGTGACACTGTCCTGTTATTAGCTGTCTTCAGAGACCACCATCTAAAGTCACAGAACTGCTTGGCAACGCTTCACTTGGGGTTGGTTTCTTGCCAGTCTACTTCCCACACTGGGAAGTGAACCTGAGACCCCGAATTCTGCTCTGATATATTTCAAACTTCAGAGGCTCGAGTCCCATTGGGTGAGGAAAGGGGAAACAACGTAGAAAGAGTAACCCTTTTCGTTTTTATCTTATGTTTCAGTCTTTTGGGAATCTCAAGAACTTATTTTTACAGTGACTCATTCATCTTTATTCCCTCCTGCCCAGCGGGCAGGATGCTGGAAGTAAGTATTTCATCTATGTGAAACATGAACAACTCACAGCAGATAGTCAGGAGTAACAACTAAGTTCATTATCATTTCTACTCATCCCAGCTCCTGGTACCGGGGATTGAACCCAAAGTCTCACACAAGTGAGGCAAACACTCTACCACTGAGCTACATCTCCAAGCTCCTCATATTTTACAAAATGTCTTTTTAGGTTCTTTAGATGAAGCAAGTCTATTCGGATCCTGTGTTATACACATGGTTCCAGTTACAAATGAAACACAAAGCAAGGACAAAGGAAGCTTCAAGGACACACAATGGAGACAGGCACTGCTCCTGGCTTGTCCCTTGGCACCAGCCCAGGCAGTAGAGAACTCAGACAGTGGTCAGTGTGCAACACTGCTCACATATCACCTCCGGTCTGCACCACCCTTCTCTGCCAGCGGTTCACCAGTTTTCTTTGGTCTCTACCTAAGATATGTTTCCATTTCTTAATAAAGTTTTCTAAGATGCTTACTGAAGTAAGCAGCAAGTGCATTCTCTGTTCCATCCTCAGGAGTCCTGTCTCCTTCCTGCTCTGTCTTTAGTGGCCTACCCACACTCTCTGATGTCCCCTGGGCAAGTGTGGGCAGGGAGAGCATTTGGTTCCACGGTCCTTCTTGTCAGCCCCTGGGACCCCTTCATCCGGGACAGCCCTGACCTCTCCCTCAGTCTTAGACCATGTCTGTTAAGAGGTATCCCAGGCTGGCCTCTAATTAGATACGAAGAAGAACCGGAACTTCCGATCTTCTTGTCTCTTGGATTAGAGGCATGCACAACCAAGCCCGGTTCCTGGATGCTGGAGACGGAAACCAGACCTCATGGATGCTAGGCAAGCACTCTAGCAAATGAGCCATATCTCCAGTCAACAGAGACCAAACTTGAAAAAAATTATTCTTCTTACTACTGTGTGTGTACATGAGTGTGGATACACACGTCATGGTGCACGGGTGGAGGTTATAGGCTAGCTTTCTGGAGTCAGTTCTCTCCTTCCACTGTGGCCTCTGGGGATTGAATTTAGCCTGCTAGGCACACTTTTACCCTCTGAGCTATCCTGCCAGCCCAGCCCAGACTGGATGCTTTGAGAGCTAAGAAGTACCATGGCCGTTTTCCACACAAGCAGCGACATGGACCTAAGAGCTACTCAAGCTATTTGCCCTTCACTCGGCTCGTACCTTGTCTCCTTCTGTATTACAGTCCTGCAGCACAGCCACTGCTAAAACAAGGGCACGTTGAGTCAGAAGTTCAGTTTACAAATACAGTTTATTTATTTAGTTATTGAAGTATGAACGTATTATAATTTAAATATTCTCAAAGGGGAAAAAAAGGAGGCCAATACCTAGGGCTCCCACAACATGCAGGAGGTCTGTTCCTGCCAGTTGGATGCCTAAGTGGAACAGGCAGCCATGTTTTTCCTTTCTGTGCTGAACCTGGCTACTACTGGCTTGATTCTGGTTTTGACCAGAGAGGTACTTTGGGGGAGAAAGTCTTGGCAAAAACACGTAATAGCTATGTCTGATTGTGTTCTGAAGGACCCTTGGATAAGTTGACTATAGAATACCCTTCATCCTTAATAGTTCTAACAAAAAGCAACTCTCCCAGAACAATTGCCCCCTGATTCCTTCAAAGGCCTGGTCTCAGGGGAAGCTCAGGGCGACAGAAGCCACTGTTGTGCAGTTAGTTATTGTGGCTGAATAGGTATCACATCTGCCATCACACAGACAGTAAAGAAGTGAGTGCATGTAGCATCCACTGGAAAAAACCCAAGTCTGCATGATTAGTATCTTGGGAACAGTTTTCCCACAGAACACATTGCTTTATTACATATATATATATTTTTTGCTATTTATTTTCAAAGTGAAAAGTAGTAACACTGAGATGATCTTATAATTACTCTCTGAGTGATGAAAAAAATTCTTTAAGATTTTGTCATGCTCTCAAAAAGCGGAAGGGAAGCACTTTGACATTGACATAGGAAGTACAGACAATAGAATCCTTCCAAGTATTAAATGAGATACATTTAGTTCATCTTAGAATCTCTGGTCTGAGTCTTTTATTCATCTAAAAACCTGAAAAGGGCCTGGAGAGTTACCTCGTCTCCTGGCCTGGGACCAGTGACTGGCAAGCCTGTAGCTTAGCCATGTAGAAAACACCATGTTTGCTTTCCCACTTCACAGAACACCTGCCTGCCTTCTCAGCTTATTAATCAGTGATGCAGGAATGCTGGCCAACAGCAAAGCTACTGAAAAAAACAAAACAAAACATGAAAATCCTATCACTTCCAGCATGCGTGCTTCACCTGAAAGACCTTTTGAAACTATGCTTTAAACAAAATTGTAATAGTCTCCTACCTCTTTCCTATGGTCATTTGCCATTTCAGGTAAACAAATACGAGTGGACCTAAGACCAAGACCCTTGAGCTGTGGAAATGTGTGGTAATAACAGCTGCTCTTAAAACCTACTTCACCAAGCACCTGTAGACACACACACACACACACACACCACACTCACCATTGGGGAGGAACCCCATGAGTCCAGGACTGAATTTCCTCCTTCTGTACTTCTGTCTGTGACCTATCACTCCTTGTTTACCTTGTAGTGGCTTCTAGATACTTCCAATGTCCCTTTCTGACAACCCTCGTCAAACTATTGTCCTGCCTCTGTGAGGGAAGGGGTCTTGCGCATGCCCAGTCACTACTGCTCATTAAGAGTTCCTTTTTCCTCAAACAACAATGATAACAACAAAATAAAACAAAAACCAACCCATAACTAGGCACAGAGCACAGCTGTGCTATTTCCAGAAAACTGTGCTTATAAAGTCTTTAGGCCAGAGAACTCAGAATGAACTCGCATATACCTCACAGACTCATTTATGGGAAGGAGTCAAAGCAGCCAGAGAAGGCTGATATGTACCCGAAAGAATGCTTTCTAGGTCACAGCCAACTTCCTGCCACAGCAATTAGAATATGGGTTCACTTTCTGACTGCTAGGTTCTTCTAAATGTTATCAACCTCTGCTTACAAGTTCACCTACAACAAAAACCTCAACATACAGAACACAGTCGACGAGTGTGTTAAAAGTCAGGATAAAAATGAATCAGGAAGAAATGTCTAGATGGATGTGTTTGCCAGCTACAATCCTGACCTTTGTTTTATATCAAAGACATGGGTTGGACTCTTCCATTTTTCCCTACTGAATACTTTTCTTAAGGATTCCTCACTGCATAAAACTAAGCGACAGGCGCATCTCTAGCTCCCAGGAACTACAGTTCCTTTCGATGATAAACTGATCGTGTAGCAGTACTGGCACAGGTTGCTGCTGTCTGAAACAAAATGTCCCTGCCCCCAGGAGGCTCATGGGTTTGGACATTGGTCTTCAGTGCTGCTCAGGAAGGCTAAGGAAGTTTTAGGAGTAAGCCTTGCAGGAGGAAATGCTGGCCTTTGAGGAAATACTGATTCCATTTGCTGCCCTGTCTCTCTTCTTCCTGACTGCCTCACCGTGATGGACTGAACCCCTTCTAAACTATGAGCCCAAATATACTCTCCTGCCCGAAGTTGCTTTTTGTTGGGGTATTCTGTCACGGCCACAGAAAAGTAACTAAGACACGGATCTTACAGGCTACAAGAAGAGATGGAATAAAACAAAACAACATATGTGCTCTGTCATCTAAACCTATTTGTGATTTTTTCATGTATTCTTTCCTGTTGCCTTCTAAACTTTGATAGGACCCCCGGAGACAGGGCAAGACACTGTAGGAATATGCTTGATATATAGTTGGATTAAATAACAACCTAATATATCAAACATATCACACAGAGGCCTGCAGAAAAGGCATCCAGGTTTGACTGAGCTTGAGAATAGGTACAGTGCTGAAGGCTACGGCTGAGGAGTCAGTCACTCTGCAGTATCTCCCAGCCTGCCTTGGGGCACAGATGTGTCAGTGGTGTGGAAAGGGCGCCAGTAACAACACTGTTGGCACTTGCTCTGAGACCAGGCCCCTTTCCCCAAATGAGAGGGGAGTCTACACATCTGTCCAACACTCAATCTGAGCCATTACGGGTAAAAGGAGATGCTTCCGTGGTCAGGACCCAAAGCTGGAACTACACCAGAACCATCTTCAGATGCCAGGGACTAGTCTCCTTTTAAAACAGGCAACCTGAGGACCAGGTGATCAAAACACCTGGAAGACAGCATCCCCTCCTCCCAAACTAGCCCTCACAGCAGTGCAGGGGCTCTGCAGAGATGAAGGAAGGCCACAACCATGGGCATGTATGGGCATGTATGTGCATTAGTGGGGGGGGGGGAGGCAGCCACCGTCTCTGCCTCTGCAGCAGGAATGCAAAAGCTGCTGTCACTTACCCCTGAGGACTTTTTCCTTTTTAAGGTTACAGGAGGGGATGGAGAAAAGTAACCTCAAAATATTGGTTGGTTTTGTTACTTCAGTAATAGTTTTTTAAGCTGAGGAAAAACTATTCTGTAAAGCTAAGGAGGTTATTATACATCAAGGAAGAAGTTCCCCAAAGTGGATGGCCCTCCTAGCAAAGTGAAATTTGCATGCTTTGTGATGATAAGATCCTCTGAGACACCTTCATGGATAATGCCCATGTGGCAGGGGCCTCTGGTCACCAGAAGGACTTCTCCAGTGTTCTAGAGGTGCCGGCCACTCTTCCCAATAGAGGGAGGGTGCCACTGTCAAATAAGGAAGTAAACCAATGATCCTCACTTCCTCTTCAGAGAAGGGCTCCTCAGCTCTCCCATAAAGCACCCCCTGCAAATACTAACACAGTCCTCACTGGCCTCCTCCAGCATCCATCACTCATTTTTAATGTTTCTTGGTTTTCGGCATTATTTCCCAGAAATTTGAAACACTGGACCCGTCAGTCCCAATCTCATCACGAGTCTGCCGATTTCCAAGCATTGTTTTATGGGTTGTACCCATGGTAAAAGCCCAGAAGGACCCCAGAGAAAGATGGGGTGAGGGCTGGGAAAGGGGGTACTTGAACAGAAACTCTCAGGATAGAGGGCTATGGGTGTTAAACGAGCAGCAGACCCCCTCACAGACTACAAGTGGCACCTGACCGACACAAGGAGCCTATCCCTGTGGAAGGGCCTCTTGGGATATACTAGACAAGCATAAGGACATGCAAATTAAGCCCAAAAGCTCAAAACCTTACTTTAAGACTCAGCGTTAGGGTACTCTTTTCAAGTTCTATTACCTTGATTTGCAAAGCAAGGAAAAAAAAATCTAACCAGAAAACGCAGTTGATCCTAACCCACTCTCGGATCTTAAACTCTGATAATATCAGATCATCCAAGACCCCCAGAGGCCCGGCAAACACAAAAGTCAGAGGTCAAAAATCTCGAATTACACCTTGATGAGGACAATTGGAAATGTGTTTGCCATCGAGGCCAGTGCTTAGGAGACTGGTCTGAGCCATGATACACACGTGTGTCTGTATGGGATTGTGCAAGTCAGTACAGTGTCCTCGGAGCCAGAGAGGGAGTGCGTTTCCTTAAAACTGGAGTTACAGATGGTTGTGAACCACCTGTCATGGGTGCTAAGAACTGAACTCGAATCCTCTGAAATAACTGAGTCATCTTTCTACTCCACAACCTCCCTTTATTATGTTATATTATATTATATTATATTATATTATATTATATTATATTATATTAGCAACAGTCTATTGTTGATCCTGGACTTACTAGTCTAGTTGGCCAGCAAGCCTTAGCAACCCTCCTGTTTTTGCCTACCCCCAGCCTTTTATGCGGGGGTTTAGAAATCCAAACTTGGGTTTTTAGACTTTCCCAGTAAGCACTTTCCTGACTAAGCCATTTGACCAGGCCTGTTTTATCTATGAAAATAAGACACTCAATATTGTTATTTCTCTGTCAAAGGTACAATGGACACCAGTGAACTGAAGGCTGTCAATCTCCTATCTGCTCACAGGAACTTTTGACAGAAAACATCCACCACCAGCTTTACATAGTGGAATGAATCAGAACTGCAGAGGGGAGAGAAGCTGTAACATGCTGAGCTGCATTGCAGAGTCACCACTGGAGGACAGACTGCAGGCAGACGAGTGACCACCAGTCACACTCACCTTTGGTTTTGCTCTTGGCTTCAGTTGCTCTAACTTCTTGGCAGCAGCTTCAATGGACGCCGCAGCTCCCAGTAACTCAGTTTCTGCAATGACGGTTGGGTCTTCTGGATCCACCCACTCTGTTCCTAAAATCAGTCCCAGGAAAGTCATTCTTGGTACCCGCAGACATGAGGGTACTGGCGTAATCACAAGCAAAATCTAAATATGCACTGGATGGCCTATGAGCCAGTTCTCTGAACAAGGGACCCTTACCCATCTAGCTC
>CM053749.1:48622005-48666081 GCA_028658305.1 Pachyuromys duprasi | reverse complement strand
CATCTGGATATAGGAACTAAGGGAGTGCTAATCTGTTTTTCTAAACCAGCTACACATGTAGCCCCACCATAGGAATGACTGTCAGCAGTCGCTTCAAAGTTCCATGGCTCAAGACTTGAGCCCCACTTTGCCTTCTGATTTATGCTCTTGAATACAGGGACATCCCCAAGGTAAGGATAGATAGGCAACAGAGCTTTGACATTCTCTTCAGGGAACATGGGCTGGGGGGGAGGGGGGAAGGGGGAGGGAGGGAGAGAGGGAAGGAGGGAGGGAGAGAGAGGAGAAAGGCGGTTCCCTTGGTGCATAAACTGCATCTGTGTGAGCAAGAGGTATGCAAATGATGTGCTTAGTGCAATTCCCTATATATGAGAATATTATTATTACTATTAGTAATTACTTATATGAGTGCTTATCTCATTTTATCTGTGTGGTGTTTTGCTTCCACGCATGTTTGTGTACCATATGCATGCCTGGTGTCTGTAGAGACTAGAAGAGGACACTGGATCCCCTGGAAATGAAGTTACAGATGGTTGTGAACTGTCCTATGGGTGCTGGGAATCAACCTGGGTCCCCTGCAAGAGCAACAAGTGCTCTTAACCACTGAGACGTAACCCCAGCCCATAATTATGTTGTTTTATTTTGGTATGACCAGAGATTGAAACTAGGGCCTAGCATATATTAGGCAAGCATTCTCCTACCAAGTTATATTCCTAGCTCTCCTCTCCTCACCTTTTACTTTTTCAGATAGAGACATGGAAAGCTGCTTGATGTGGCCTTCAATGTGCTCTGTAGCCCAGCCTCACAGTTGCAATCCTCTTGCCTGAGCTTCTAAGCATCTGGACCTACAGGCCTGTGGCCTTGAGGCTGGGTTCGTTAGCATATTATCCAAATGACAATAAACAGCAATAGCTTCACGACTACCAATATGGCTAAAAGTAAACGGTTCCCAAGAGAAGGGGAGAGTTCTTGATGGATTGTTTCACTCACATCGAGGCCTTCAATAGGAAGATGAGGGCAAAATCATGCTACTTTACACATTTGAAAAAGAAAGAAAGACAGAAAGACAGACAGACAGAAAGAAAGAAAGAAAGAAAGAAAGAAAGAAAGAAAGAAAGAAAGAAAGAAAGGCAGGAAGGCAGGCAGGCGTCTATGCTCTTCCCTCCCGCTATACTCCGGCTTGCATCTCCTGAGAAGGTACCCGTCTGGTCTCTCTCCAGGAATGACAGGAGGCCAGGACCTACCTTTCATGGCCTCCGCTGCCTGGATGAGCTCTGTCACAGCACCAGCAACTCTCTTGGAGAAAGCAGCCAGCTGGTGCTTGGCTTCTGGGGTTGGCTTCTGAAGGATCTGTGGGTGGTGAACATGTCAGATGCCTGAGGACGGGTGACGCTTGGTGGGGGTAAACTCCTACTGGTGGAAAGGAACACCTCTAGGGGCTTCAACAGACTCATTAGGCTTCAATGACAGTGAAGATGGGAATCTGGTACCTTGATGGACCCCTTTGACACAGTTAGCAAAGATCAGAAGGCTGAGCCATACTTGTCCTTCATTTCTCTTGTTTTTAGGCAAAACAAATACACAAATGTAAAAATTACGTGTAAGAACACAGCGAGTGAGAACAAAAGCCTCAGGCCAACAGTCAACTTGGACTTAAGACAAAGCAAACATGGAACCAGAGAGCATGTGGGATGGAGGCAGGGTTGCAGGCAAAATCCCCACATGAGCAACAGCTAACGGATTAGAAAAGTCATTTGGGGGCCAACAACCTGGTTTTAGGATTCTGACCACAATCTTGCTTGTGAGACATTGTCTTGATATGCTTTCTTTTGACCTAGTTCAAAAAGTCAAAAAACAAAACATACAAAAAAAACCCCTATTTTATTAATTTGTTTTTTGAGACAGGGCATATCTATGTAGTCCTGGTTATCCTATGTAGATATGGCTGGCTTTGAACTCATGGAGATCCAGCTGCCCCTCTCTCCCAAGCGCTGGGATCAAAGGTGTGTGCTACCACACCTGGCCTTATTTATTGACTGATTGATTGTGTTTGTGCACCCACATGTTCATGTGGAAGTTAAAGAACAACTTGTAGAAGTTGGTTCTCTCCTTCCACTATGTGGGTGGGATCCAGGGATCAAACTCAGGTTGCCAGGCTTGGTGGTAAGCACCTTTACCTTCTGTGCCCTCTTACAACCCCACAGGTTTCAAGGATATATTTTATTAAAGTGGTTATTTAATAAGGTACCAGAACTGCCAACCAGCATTGCAGGGCAAAGTCAGACAATCTCTTCTTGCACTCCTTCAAAAATGGAACTATGAATTGAGGCAAGGGCTCCTTACCACCTTCTCCTAAGGAGTTAAAAATTCTGAGGCTCATCATTCTGGCCCTTCCTCATTTTGAAATTCACTTCTAACACAGTTTTCGGCTTCTCTTCTCCATGTTCCACAATGAACTTTAATGTGGTCAGATCACACCTGAGGTGTCTGCGGGACAATCATGGAGCCCCAGAGCTGAGGAGTAAGCATGGGCTTTGGAGTGAGACAGACCTGTCTAGAACTGGCCTCACTGGTTATTGGTGTGACTAGTGCAACCATCAGAACCTTGTCTCTCCTCTATAAAGCTAGGATAATGTCTGTCTCTGAGAACTGACACACAGACCAAATCGAGAACACATGAGCACTGTCTCACTCAGGGACGGAAATGAAATAGGCATTCATTTATTGTCAATTCTGTTCTGGGTGTCTTACATCCTTTAAAAAAAATCTGATCTGGTAACATCATAACTCAGAAATATGGCTAAGATGGTTCTTGGACCTTAGGCCTAACTCCTCTGACCATGCTCCTGAAGGAAATGCAGTAAAAAACTGGGCAAGAGGAGTTATTGGGTTACATGGCAACCAGCCCCAAACATACCAACGTAGAGATGGCATTACGTTATGTACTCTAACCTATGAGCCAATCATTCTGAGTATTATTTCATATACATCTCTCTCCATCTTCCTTACTCTGGTAATTATTTTTAAAAACCTTTTTATAAGTGTGTCTGTGCGCGTGCGTGCGTGCGTGTTTGTGAAGTGAATGTAAGTGCAGGTGCCAAGGAAGACCAGAAGGGGACGTTATATCTCTAAAGTTGGAGTTATCAGCAGTGTGGGTGCTGGAAACGGAACTCAGGTGCTCTGTAAGAGCAGTGCACACTCTTATATTTATGGTTGTGAGCCTAGCCTTTAACGGCTAGGCCATCTCTCTAGCCCATAGCACACACTCTCAACCACTGGCCACCTCTCCAGTTCTTCTAGTCACCCTTTAGATCTGTTTTATTGCTTATTACTAATGCTCTATGAGTCTACTTGCTCTATTATTCTCATTCTTTCTCTCAAAGACCCAAACGGTTGTAATTTAAATGATGCAGTATCAGTTTATAGACACCAGGACAATGCTGAAGGGCCTGTTACTAGATTTACACATAAGGTTAATCAAGTGATTTCTAATAAAAGTACTAAGGCACTTTGAACTTGGTAAGAACTGACAATGTGCTGGAAACACACACATGTATTTATATACATGTGTACTTATATGTATAAATGTTCATGTACATATACACACATATATTAATATATCAGAATGGGAAAGAATGAACAAATAAATGAAAAATAAAGATCAACACAGTAGACAGACAAGTCCTAATAGAACAGCTTCCTTTGGTATTTCCAGAAAAGGTCTAGAGTCCCGGAAAGGTTGAGGGAAGATGTATCTTTTGCCTTCTAACACAGCCAGTGGCAGGCCATCCAACAAAGTGTATCTTCTGGAGCTAATGGTCCCGTCTAACCCAGAGACCAACTACTTATCTGGTCTCTGAGCCTTGTGTAGCAGTCTTTTCCTGCACAGAGTTGTGGTGACATCATGTATAAAGACCCTAACAGCATTTCTTAGGTACAATCTTGATATCAGGATTTAAAAAGAAAATTCTCCAACTCTTTCTTAAGCACCATTTTTGTCTAAAGTAATGCTCTAATGCTCTGGTTGAATAATGGTTACGACTCAGGCTGTGACCTGCTAACCAACCCACAGACATTGTTAAATTATTTCTCTGTTGTGGGCAAAGACGATGAATGTGAGTTAAAGTGAGGTAGGGTCATTTATACTTAGTGGTGAAAGGCCTTTCCCCTAAGATAAGGAGTTTGGTAAGGGGACTGGAGATGGCTCAGTGGTTAAGAACACTCACTGCTCTTGAGGACCTGGGTTCTTTTACCAGAATCCGCAGGGTAGCTCACAACCACCTGCAACTTCATTTCCAGGGGGATCTGATGCCCTCTTCTGGCCTTCAAAGGCATTGCATGCACATAGTGTGCATGGTGCAGACAAACGCATAAAATAAAAACTAAATAGTTTGAAGAATTAAGGAAGGAGGCTTATTCTCACACTTCCATCAACACTGAACTAGAATTCTAAGCTAGTACAGTAACGCAAGGAAAGGCAATTGATGATCCACACAGAAAGGGAGAGTGCAGTTGTTTCTATCAGCAGACGAGCGTTCCTACAGAAAGCTCTAAGGCATCTGTAAAGCAGCACCAAACCCAAAACCCTTCCATAACTGGTAAGTGAGCCAGGAAGACAGGACATAAAATCAACATAAATATGCAAATTAAGCTTCTACACACTGGCAATGGAAAACAGGAGTAGTATGAATGATAAGCATATTCTAAACTCAATTTATGTAAACACACCAAAATCCAACCAATTATGTACTATAAATATCTCATATCTTAATATCTTATTTCTTAATAGGATTATTTAATGTGTCTCTGTGTGTGTGTGATGGTAATAGGGAAGAACCCTGGTACAATGAGACTGTGTAAAACAGAGCGTGAACTTGGTGCTCAAGGTGAGAGGTTAACAGGAAATGAAATACAGTCCCCAAAGTGAGTGATGACTTGGGAAGTCAGAACCACTCAGTTACCTTCGTCTTTCCTGCCAGCTCATCCTCCAGGCTTACCAGCTCAGAAGTGAAAGGTGTGTTTTTGCTTTTACATTACTCAAGCCTCATTGTAAACTTCCTCCCCTGACCTTTGCAGGGCTGGTGTTTTCTTACTTGTAACACACATTTGCTTCCCTTGCTGCGTCTGTAGGCTGTGGCAATCAAAAGACAAGCCACACCCTGGAGAAGCCACAGAGCATGCATCTGACAAACTGTTTCAGGAAAACACATAGAACTCTAAAATCTGAGTAAGAAAAATCCACTGAAAGGGAGAAGATCTCAACACACATTTTTATCAAAGTAGACTTATAGAAAGAGGGCCAGAGAGAGGGCTCAGAGGTGAGGCACTGGCTGCTTTAATGATTCTAGGTTTCTTGTTACTCCATATTAAGTTGAGAATTTTTCAACCCAGACGTCCCTCAATGGAGGAATGGATACAGAAATTGTGGTACATTTACACAACGGAATACTACTCAGCAATTAAAAACGAGGACATCAGAGCTGGAGAGATGGCTCAGAGGTTAAGAGCACTGGCTGTTCTTCCAGAAGTCCTGAGTTCAATTCCCAGCAACCACCTGGTGGCTCATAACTGTCTATAATGTAATCTGGTGCCCTCTTCTATACATGCACACAGAACATTGTATACATAATAAATAAATAAATAAATCTTTAAAAAACACAAAACAAAACGAGGACATCATGAAATTCGCAGGTAAATGGTGGGATCTAGAAAAGATCTTCCTAAGTGAGGTATCCCAGAAGCAGAAAGACACACATGGTATATACTCACTTATAAGTGAATATTAGACATATAATATAGGATAATCATACTGTATACCTAAAGAAGCTAAGCAAGAAGGAGGTCCCTTGGTAAGATGCTCAATCTTCATTCAGAAAGGCAAATGGGATAGACATCAGAAGAAGGTGAAAACAAGGAACAAATCAGGAGCCTACCACAGAGAGCCTCTGAAATACTCTACCCAGCAGGGTATTAAAGTGGATGCTGAGACTCCTAACCAAACTTTGGGCAGAGTGCAGGGAATCTTATGAAAGAAGGGGGAGATAGAAAGATCTGGAAGGGTCTGGAGCTCCACAAGGAGAGCAATAGAACCAAAAAATCTGGGCCTAGGTGTCTTTTCTGAGACTGATACAACCAAGGACCACTTATGGAAATAACCTAGAACCTCTGCACAGATGTAGCCTGTGGCAACTCAGTCTCCAAATGGGCTTCCTAGTAAGGGGAACAGGGGCTGTCTCTGACATGAACTCAGTGGCTGGCTCTTTAATCACCTCCCCCTGAGGCAGAGGAGGGGGGCAGCCTTACCAGGCCACAGAGGAAGATTATGAAAAACAGTCCTGATAGGCTAGGGTCAGATGGAAGGGGAGGAGGTCCTCCCCTGTCAGTGGACTGGGGAAGGAGCACGGGAGGAGATAAGGGAGGGAGAGAGGGAGGACAGGATTGGGAAGGGATGAGGGTGGGGCTACAGTGGGGATACAAAGTGAATAAACCGTAATAAATAAGAAATTATATTAAAAAAAAAAAGCACTGGATGCTCTTCCAAAGGTCTTGAGTTCAATTCCCAGCAACCACATGGTGGCTCATAACCATCTATAGAAGATCTTCAGGTACACAAGCACACATGCAGGCAAAATGCTGTATTTATGTGTAAACAAACAAACAAATAAAATCTTTAAAAGTAAGGAAGGCAAAAGAGCAGAAAAAAAAGACACTTAGAGTTAGACTGAAAAGATGAGAAAACAAAACAAAGAAAGCTAAGAGGGCAGGGAAGGGGAAGGGCGCGATCTGGGGAAAACTGGACAAGGGATTAAATATGGCCAGAACTTGTTGTATAGAATTCTCAAAGAACTAAGAATTTTTATTAAAAAGATACTTAAACACGACAAGGCAGCAGACTCACAGTGGCTGTGATGCTGTGTACAAGACCTGTGAAAGATCAAGCCAGTCAAAATCTAATTATGGTGGGGAACTAATATATATATATATATATTAGTTCTTTCAGAATTTTTGGCCAATGAGTTTTGGCCAATGAAGCATAGAAAATACAAACACATCTGTAATGATGAAAATCAGGTCGTCAGCTACTTGGAAAATCTTAAGGAGAGCAGTACATATTCATAATTTCAGTCATGGTGGTGCTTTCATAGACTGTGAAATACGCGCTTCTCTCTATTCCTCGTGTCTCATTAAAGCTGAGGGGAGTTACAGGTGTGGGAACTTGAGGCACTTGAATCATCAAACTGTAATGACTGAAGATGTCTTTGGCTGGGAGAAGAGCCCTCGAGGTAGACAGAAAGTGCCACTTCTGGGAACAGATGGCCCTTTAAGGCAGAGAGCAGCGCCGGGTTAAGGTGTTTTAGCTCTAGACAGCCAGGAGAAGAGTTCTTCTATTTTCAATTCTGTGATTAAGTCAACACGATTTCTGATGTCAGGGTACAGAGAGACCCATATTGAAGTTCTGCCAGGGAAGTGAAGGTTCGCCCTGATCCAGATCTCCAGCTACAACAGCATGGGGCTGGGAAGCTGGTGCCTGCATCTCGCCCTGTGGATCGACTCCGTGTACAACGCAAATGCAGGAGGCCAACGCACTCCCACGGGCACTGAGGAGCTTCCCAGAGCAGCCATGATGGTTCTGCCTAAACTAGACCCTGTGTATGTTGAATGAAATTCTTTGTTTGTTTTTTTCAGGACCGGGTTTCTCTGTGTAGCTTGGCTGTCCTTGACTCTCTTTGTAGACCCGGCTAGCCTCAAACTCAGAGATCTGCTTGTATCTGCCCTCTTGAGTGCTGGGATCATAGGCATGCGCCACCGCACCCGGCTGTAAAATAGATTCTTTTAAAAAGGAAGAAGCGGGGGTTCTCTAGGCAGGTGTTCTCAGTTTGGTATCTCCTTTTAAACAGTTTGAGAGACATTCTATGTGCTCTGCTTCTTTGATGGTGTGTGCAAGTGCAAATATACCTTTAAGGTACACTCAAAAAACCCTCTTATTTATTTACATGTATTTGTGTTTGTGTCTGTGTGAATATGCAGAGTGTGTATATGAATATGTAGACGCATATGAATATGTATGAGTGTCTGCCAGAGGCCAGGAGAGGCTATCAGATCCCCAGAGACTGCAGTCATAGACAGCGGTGGGCTGGCCATGGATTCCGGGAATCATATTCCTGTCCGCTGCAAGAGCCCATCTCTAGCCCCATATGCAAAAATTACTGTTGTACAAGATGGGATGAGTTCTGATTTTATAACACTGGCTTTATGCCACAGAGCTGGTTCTTCTGTGAATGGTCTTGCTCTGGCACAGCCAGTTCTCTGAAGAGTCTCAGAGAAGCAGCACATTCCTATGCGTACCGTAAGTATGGCTGACAAGGACAACAGCTGTCTGGAAGAGTCATGGCACACCATCAACAGGTACACCGATGGTCTAGGTAGTCTGCAACATAGATGACTGGGTCTCAACTCCATGGGAATCTCAAGGAGAGCCTTTTGGAACACTGACCACTCGCACCATGAGCAGCTGCAGGAAAAGCTCACACAGCCCATTCTTAGGGGGATCCCCGGGCAGTGGTGCTCCCTCCTCATCCTAGCCTCCAGCTGATCCCCGAGCAGTGATGCTCCCTCCTCATCCTAGCCTCCAGCCCACACTAGCACGTGGCTGATGAAGCTTCCTCCTCGACACATGGTGTCATCGCCTATGCCTGGCGACCTTCCTCCTGCTGATCATCCTATGGTTGGAAGCACCTAGACAGCCCTTATGCAGGGTGCCGGGAGGCTTGGCCTGGAGATGCTTCCTGGACCTTCTCTAACATTCTCAGAGATGCTGGATCCCTTATCTCCCACCAGGCAGAGGTGTATGTATGTTGTGTGTGTGTGTGTGGGGGGTGTATGTGTGCAGAGGATACCTCCCTGTAGTCAGTTCTCATCCTCCATCTTTACATGGGTTATATCAAACTCACATCTCCATGTATGTGTAGCAAGCACCTTTACCCAGCAAGCCATCGTGTTGGTCCTTCACATACCTTTTATTATAGTATACTGCTATAATTGTTCCATTTTCTACTAGTGATTGCTAGCAATTTCTTGCTGTTTCTGATCTAAATTAAACTATCATAGCCAATATGCATAGGAAAAAGCATACAACATATAGTACATAGGACATATGCCCCAAGGACAATGAAGGATGCTGCACTGTCCCATACAGAAAAAGAAGGCCCTAGAAGCCTTTCTGGCTTTATTCTGGAGGCATGGTCATGGACCAAGTCTTCTCTACTTTGGCTACAGAGGCTCCTACCTCTGCTTAAGGTGTTCTTTCTTTGGCTCATTTGGAAGCCCAAAGTTCAAAACCCCAGACAATCGTTTAAAAAAATGTTTTTTCCCCCTGTAACAAGGTTTCTCTGTAGCCCTGCCTGTCCCGCAACTTGCTCTGTAGACCAGGCTGGCCTGGAACTCACAGACTCACCTGCCTCTGCCTTCTGAGTGCTGGGAATAAAGGTGTGCACCACCACCAGATTATTTTTTCCAAACTAAACCAGTAACAACAAACAATACTTTAGCAATGACTGTTGTTCTCTCGATGAACATAATGAGTTCTTAAAAGACCTGAGATAGTTAACACCCCAAGATAATTTAAGAAAGCAGTGACCACTGGGGACAACAGGAATGAGGACTTGTTCCCAGGTCCTTTGCTGAACTGAGGCTAACCCTAGCAAGGGAAAGACTTTAGTGGGTTTCTGGTCACTTATGTGGTATGCCAGTTCCAAAGAAAACCAAGGAAACCCAATGCTTGGTAGTTGTCTTCAAAAGACAGGATTATATACCTGAGGTGGCCTGGGACTTGCTTTTATTTCTAGATCTGGGGAAAGTAGAGCAGAGATGGGAGGTAACAGGTCATCCATTTCCTTGTGTTTTCCATGGCTCTTGAACAAACTGCAGCCCACACAAGCTTCTAGATATGGCTAGACACAAACCTTAGGCTTATGTGCCAACCATAGCTATGACATCTGTTGCCCAAACTCTCTGTCTTTGCCTTTTTTTTTTTTTAAGATTTATTTATTGTTTATATAGCATTCTGTCTGAACATGTGCCTGCAAACCAGAAGAGGGCACCAGATCTCATTATAGACGGTTGTGAGCCACCATGTGGTTGCTCGGAATTGAACTCAGGACCTTGGGAAGAACTGCCAGTGTTCTTAACCTCTGAGCCACCTCTCCAACCCCTGTCTTTGCCTTCTAATCTTAGCTCCACAGTGGGTAAAGCAGGCTGTGGCCCTCTTGGCATGACCCATGCCATTCATTCAAGGATGGCAGAAGCCACCAGCAGGCCATTAGCAATGGTTCTCTTTAGCCAGTCATGGAGGCCTGTGTTCTCTATATTTTTAGAGTGCACTTGGGGTCTCTGCAACAACATCTCCTAATATGGTGTGTGCATTCACACACTTGTGTGTGCATGTATGTGTGTATGTGTGTTTATATGTGGGTGCACATGCAAGTGTGTGTAAGGCTACAGGTCAACATCAGGCATCTTCCTCACTGCCTTGTTTATTGAGACGGGGTCACTCAACCTGGAGCTTGCTGATCTGGTTAGACTCTGGGACCCTTCTGTCCTTACTACACTCCTACCCCCAGCACTGAAATTATAGGAATGTATATTGACTCACTCAGCTTTCTGTTTGTTTGTTTGTTTGTTTGTTTGACATGGGTGCTGGGGATCCAATTCAGGTCCCTCATGTCTGCATGGTAAACACTTCAACTGAGCTATCTCCCCAGTCTCAGAGACATTTCAATACTTTTTAAATTTTTCTCTGACCTTCAGCTTATCACCCCTCCTTTGCCATTGCCTGCTTACTTCCTCCCCTCACCCTACCCTAGGCAAGTTCTTTCTGCCTCTTTGGTACCAGAGTGAACTCAGATCTTTGGCATCTTCAATGAGTCTTCCTGAAGGCCACATTTTCTGCCCAGTGTGCTGGATCAGACCTGTCTGCTCAGCATAGTCCTAGCCTCATGAGAGACACCACTGGCAAGATGCTCTAAGAGGGGTATCCCTAGAGAAAGGAGGTCTTTACCTACATCAACCAGAGAGGAACAAAGAGACACAGCTCTGCCCCACCCTGCCCACACCCCTCCTTACCACCAAGACGTGTTCCAGAAGGTCCAGGTAGCCCAGGGTGCATTCCGTGCCATATCGCAAGGCTCTGGTTCGTACCTCTTCACTGACATCAGGGTAGAAGGATGCTTGCTGGAGACAGATTGGAGGGTGGGAGGAAAGGGAAGAAGATGGGGAAGAAGAGGAGGAAGAGGAGGAGGAGGAGGAGGAGGAGGAGGAGGAGGAGGAGGAAGAAGAAGAAGAAGAAGAAGAAGAAGAAGAAGAAGAAGAAGAAGAAGAAGAAGAAGAAGAAGAAGAAGAAAATGTTGACATTTTAAACCAAGAAGAGCCACTTAAAAGTTCCCAGTGCAGCAGTGCTGGGCACCCTGGTCTCTGAGGCAGAAGACCTCATCCAGTGATCTCTGTGAAGACTGTCACCCCTATCCTCTGGGTGGGAGAGGCGTCTCTCCCTCCTGCCCTCTTGCAGCAGATCCTTTAACAGTGTGCAGGCTGGCTCCCTGGGGACAATGACAGAAACATTGTAGTCTGCTATCTTCTGCCCTCTCTCACCCTCCTCCATGCACTAAAACATCCAGGAAGATTCCAGTTGAGGCTCCCAGCAGGAGGGTGCAGAACAGAGCTCTGTCTGGCTTCCTGTCAGCAGCAGCAGCAGAGACGTTGCTGCTGCATCTTCACGCCTGCAGGCTAATGAAGCCCATGTTCCCACTCACCCTCCCAAGTTACAGTCACAGGGCAGTCTCCGTGACCAGAGCCCTTGGGTTCCTGGGAAGCCTCAGCCAGCAGCTCCGCAGTACCCTGAAGCTCTGTAAATAACTCATCTCACATTATACAAATGCAGAGATAAGCAAGCCAGAACTCTGGTAACAGTGTCTCAGGCCTTTTCCTTGTACCGAGACCTGCCATCCTCAGTCATCCATGACAAACTGTTTCAGACGGCATTGGGACCTTCAGGGCTGCCAGATAAAATGCACCCTGAGTTGATAAATGAGGAAAAGAATGTGTGGGACATCATTCTATATTTGCTACAAAAGGAAACCGTATCTCTTCAGCCATTCTTTCACAGTTTTCATTCTGGAAAGAACGTGGGAGGCTTACAGGAATGCCAGAAACAACACTTCCAATAAGCCATTAGTTGAGACAAAGGCAGAGCCAGTTTCAGCGTGGCAGGCCTATAATTTCAGTCACTTGGGGGAGTCAAGGATCCCAAGTTTAGGCCTGCCTGGGCAGCTGAGTTTCTGTTTCAGAATATTTGCCCTGGCTCCCCACTCAGGCCCAGAAGTCATGCACCAATAGGGAAGTTGGCCCTTTCATGTTACTTCAAAAACCTTCTGCTTATATATACACATATAAATCCCGTGTGTTGGGGAATAGAGGGATGGCTCACCACTTAAGAGCACTGGTTGCTGACAGAAGACTGGGGTTCAATTCCTAGTACCCACATGGCAGCTCAAAACTGTCTAACTGCCAGGGGATTTGGCACCCACTCCTGGCCTCAGTGGGCTTGGTGCACACAAAGTCACAAGCCATATAATAGGAGAAAAGGCCAAGGCTTAAGGGGTGCTGACCAGCCTGGTTTTACAGTCCAGCCCTTTCTTAGGGACGGGCAATGGGGTGGCAATGCCTGTGTACCCTCCTTTACCTTGGGGGACATGTAGCTGTCACTGAGGAGCCAGATTAGACTAACCTGAGGACTAACAAACCTCAGATGCAGAAATCGGGAGTTGGGGGTTGGGTTGGGGGATGTTTCATTATCACCACATCTCTGAGCCTCCGACGAGGAGTCACAGAGTCATGCGCTACTGTGGGTGACACTGGCCATGGCTATCTTGTGGCCTCACCAGAGAAGGTTACCAGGTTGCTACCAGGTTTCCATGAAGAGTTGGGGGAAGGGCGGTCTTGCTAACTGTGTTGGCTCTGTAACTTGGCAGAACCTTCAGAAGAACAATCTGGCAATAATGAAAAGGATATACAATTTGACTCCCTGATTCCACTTAGGGATTCTTCCTAAGCAAACAATCCAAAGCACAGATAAACCAAATAAGCCCTGAGGTGTTTCTTAGAGTATGGTTGTAGGTGAGCTGGCAAAACGCCCAGCTGGCATGCAGGAGGCCCAGAAAGCTAGCACCCCATAAAACAGGTATAGTGGCACATGCCTGCAAGCCTAGAGCTCAGGGTACAGAGGCAGGAAGGTCATAAGTTCAAGATCATCTTCAATCTGCGATACATTAGAGCCTATCTCAACAACAAAACAATACAGTACAGTGCACAGCAATGAACACTGTAGACAACCTCCCTATCTGATACCAGAGGAAGGGCAGCACTGGCTAACAGAATATCTGTAGTCATGAACAAATTGATCAGAATGACCACAGTGACACCTTACATCAACTATAACAAGCAATAGAGAATTGAGTCTAAGAAAAATACAGACACACAAAAGCAGGCCACAGAAACACCTGTGCAAGCGAAGTCACCAGGGACTGGTGAATCCTGCCTTCTTTTAAGATCAGGCTGTATGGGACATGCTTCACCTCTACATTTGCCCTTACTCCCAGCTCAGCCCCAGAAGTCATGTCATGATCCAATAGGGCAACTAGGTTCTTTGGTGTGACTTCAAAACCTTCCTAATAAGGACAAAAAAATCTGTGTGTTGTGGCTGGAGTGACGGCTCAGTGGCTAAGAACACTAGCTGCTCTTCCAGAGGACTGGGGCTCAATTCCCAGCACCCACACAGCAACTCATAACTGTGTAACACCCAGAGGATTCAACACCCTCTGCTGGCCACCGTGGGCACCAGGCACACACAGAGTGTAGAGGCATACACTCAAGCAAACACATTCATACATATAAAACAGAATAAAGACATTCTGTGTGTGTGGAGGTAACGGAGACCCCTGGGTGGCAATCTTCAGATGGTACTCTCTATCTGCCTGCCCCTGCCTCCTGAGTAGCAGGATTAGTGTGCGCCATCATGCTTGGCCCCACTTTAGCCAGGGAACTCCAAGGAATCATCTGTCTCTGCCTTTTCAGTGCAGGAAATATAAGCAGCTGCCTGGCTTAAGAAACTCAAGTTACTTTAATGCTCTAGGTATTTTAAACATTCCTAAAACCACCTTATCTCAGAAATCACTTCCTCTTAGGTACAGATTCTGTGTCCAGAGGCACATACGCATCACTGTATCATGCTACATAGAACCTACTTTGGCTCCTTGTTCTTGTTTGGTGGAGCCCCTTTCCCTACCACCCAGGACGGAGTTGAACTGAAACACCTCCATTGTTCAAGAAAACCTTGGAGCTGCACCAAAGACGTTGGCTGATTCTGTGGTCCCAAACTATTTCCAGGCGGGAGCCCAGATATTCTGCGCATGCGCACACAGGCGACATCCTGCGGCGCTAAGGCAACTCGCCAAAAGCTGGCACCTACACCAGTGCTCGCCCCCTTCGACCTCACGAACACTGGAGCACTTTATGTCCTTAGCGAAATACACTTTATAACCCACCTAGCAGTCAAGTGTGAAGGGCTTCTCTTTAGAAATGGATAGCTCTAACACAGTGAGATTTAGAAATCGCGTCAGTTTACATGCATTACCGAGGCTTTAGAAACTGCTAAGGTGAGTTTTGGAGCTGGAACTCAGTAAAGCGCTTACGAGGCAAGCACTTTGCTCCCTGAGCTTTTCCCCAGCCCAGAGACATTTTTTTCTTGACCAAACCATTCAGAGCCTGGTTCTCTGTATTTGCCTTATTGCCTGAAGCCCCTTTCCCAGCACAGGCAGGGGTAGAGGCAGAGGTGGATCTCTGTGAGTTCAAGGCCAACATGGTCTACAAAACAAGTCCAGGGCAGTCAAGGCTACACAGAGAAACCCCGTCTCGAAAATAAACAAACAAACGAAACAACAACAAAAGATGGGGTGAGGGATACAACTGTCCCCAAAGGAACTGCCAAGCATCATCATCATCTTATGCATGTTTTTCCCACATGCATGTCTGTGCACCACATGTATGCAGTGCCTATGTAGGCCAGATAGTGTCTTGCTATGTAGCCTGTGTTGCTTTCTAACTCACAATAATCCTCCTGCCTCCTCCTCCAAGCAGTAGGATTACAGATGAAGTGCAAGTCACCATGCCAGCATCAGCAACAGTTATTTGCTCAATAAATACATCCTTGTAGGTGTTTCATGCTTCAGCAAGGACACTTGCTTTCAAGCAGGACTCAACACATGAAATAAATATGTTAGACCTATACTATAACTCTGCAAAGCCAAGATGCAGGATGAGCCAAGGCTACCCACACAGCATTCTCCCTTTTCAACCTGACCTCCTGCCTCTAAGACAGACTTAAAAATCTGAGCTACATTCCATTCACACCTTAACCAGGCCTTTTGTGCTTCTGGTAACACTCGAACTATTATCGTTTGAATGTGTAATGCCACCAACAGGCTTGAACACTTGTTCCTTGGCTACTGGTATGCTGTTTGGGGAGGTTTTGAGTCCTCTGGGACACAAGGCTAGGTGGTAGGTTTATGTCACTAGGTATGGGCCTTGAATCTACTTCTGGTTCCAGTCTAGCTCTGCTTTCTGATCCCTTGAGATATAATAAGCCATGTCACAAGCTCTCATTGTCACGGACAGCTGCCCTAGCCAGGATCAACTGATATCCCCTGAAACCGTGAAACAAAACAAACATCTCTTCCCTTAAGTTGTCTGAGTGGCAGCAGTCGTGGTGAGGAGTGCTTGGGGCACAGCAATGAGAAAAAGTAATTAATGCATGGATACAAGTGTCTATCAGGCTATCATCAACCACAGCAACCTCGACCTGCATGCCCGGGAGGCCATGGGCAAGCATAGGCTGGCTATAGAATCAGAGAGCTGGTTTAGTTCTGGTTCTGTCAGTTCTGGTTTTAGTTTTGACCATGGCTCCAAATCTGCCAGGAGTGGGGGTTGTGGGGGCGGGGCCCTGTTTGATCACCTGACAAACTGAAGTCACTGTCACTCCTGACCTTCTCATCTAGAAACAAATGAGAGAAGCCACAGGACACCTCTGTGCAGGCACCAACATACCTGTGATGGGTGATCTCGACTGTCAACCTGATGAGACTTAGAATTGGCATGAGACACATTTCCAGGCAGGTCTGTGAGGGAGATTCTAGACTGGGGTAACTAGGTAGGAGGACCCACTCTAAATGAGGGTGGTGGTATTCCCTGGGCTGGGATGTTGGGCTGAGTCGAGGAAAGAAAGTGAGCTGAGCACCAGCACCCATCTCTCTGCTTCCTGACTGCAGAGCACTGTGTGACCAGCTGCCTTATGCTCCTGTTGCCATGACTGTATCTTTGACCCGTGAGCCACAGCAAACCCTTCCTTCCTTGTTTTGAGGGAATCCTTTCCCCAGGCTGCTGTAAACTGTGCTCTTTGCGTGTTTGTCTATTGTAAAATTCAAGGTGTGAAGCTGCTCCCTGCTCATAGTTAGTCCAGCTTATGTCCTTCTCCAGGACCATGAATAAGTCATTTTTAACAGAAAACTATCTGTCTATCTATCCATCTTCCACAACAATGCCCAGGTCTTTACCTTGCATGCTGTCAGCATATCTGAGACAGCCTTCCTACTCAGATTGGCAGTTGCAATCACATCCTCCTGTCTACATGAGTTCCCAGCTGCCACGGCTTTGGCTGTTGCCATGGTGATGCCTTTCGTCATTCTTATCGATTCTTCAGGTGATGATGTCTTCTCAGGTATGTCTTTTGACTGGAATACCTTGAAGTCAGAGGCAGAAGAGGAGTAAAATAAAAAAGGAAAGGCCAAGAATAAGTTACTCTTTCCAACCCGGCTGCAGTTAGTGTCTGGGAACCAAGCTAGCAATAGGAAGAGACTGTCACATGGCAGGAAATTTGAGGGCAGTAAAGTGGGTCTTGCTTTCAAGATCCTAGTATGGACAAGCCTCTTACACTGACATTTGACATTCATGGAAACAAAATGGCAAGGAGGAGGGTTTTGTTTGTCTGTTTTTTGTTTTGTTCTGTTTTTTTTGAGACAGGGTTTCTCTTTGTGGCCCTGCTGTCCTAAAACTTACTCTGTACACCAGGCTGGCCTCAAACTCAGAGATCTGCCTCCTGAGTGTAGGATTAAAGGCTTGCACCACCACCGCCTAGACTGAAAGAGGTTTACAAAGTGCTAACTTATCCATCTGCAAACACTACCACCCCATATTTCTATACTGTGTTCTTCAGTTCTGATGTGGGCTCCAAGGCAGGCCTAACTTGAAGACAACACTTTAGAAGACCTCCTGCTCACTTTCCATAAATGTGGGTGTGGAGAAAGTAAAGCATTCGGTCCTATGATTCTTAGCCTGTCTTACAAATATAGCTACAGGTTATACAGAGGTGTTCAAGTCAGTGACTCTGATTTAAAGACACACGCACACTCACATTTATAGAAGCATCAGTGAATTCATGTTAATCAAGGCAAGCTGCTTCTGCTTCACACCCACCTGGTCTTTACTTTGAAGGACTAGCCCTGTGACTGTTTGCTGTACTTGTATCTGTCCCTGCACAGGAGGGGTTGGCCCATTTCAGACCTAAATAACCACTTATCAGCATGGGAGATTTCCCTGGATAAGAAGGGGGACCCATGTTGCATTCTTGCCATGTGACAACCAGGCAAACATCACTGCTCCCTGAGAAACAGCAGTGACAATTAAGTATGTCAGGACTGTAAATAGTACAGTAGGATGATGGCTATAAAGAGTCCTCCAAACTACTGTGTTCTTCATGAAGAGGCTCCGTGGAAAACACTCTATGGGACTTAATTTACATTATTTTTAACTTATTTTCCACTTTCACATGTGAGTGGGGGCAGCATGCATGTTTGTGTATAACATGTTTTTGCCTGTGTGTGTGTACACAAGTGCATGTGGCTGATGTCAGGAATCATACTCCTCACTTTATTCACTGAGGCAGGGTCTCTCAGGCAAACCCAGAGCTCACTCATATGGCTGGTCTTGCTAGTTTGCTTGCTCTGGGGATGGCCTGTATCCACCTTTCAAGATTGGAATTGCGGGTAAGCCACCATGCTGGTATTTCTATGTGTCTCTAGGGATCTGAACTCCTGTTCTCATGCTTGTACTCAAGTGTTTTAACTGCTGAGCCTTCTCCCCATCCTTTCAACTTAAACAGTGTGGACGAGTTCTAAGCCACTGTGTTATACACACAATGACCAAGTATCTCTGATGTCTCAGGACCGTCTAAATGCCAAATCTTCCCTTCCATTGCTACCACAGGGCATCTACAGCTGTCTGAATCTGTATCCAGACAGGCCCATCCCATGGCACCCATACAGTGCGCCTTACAGAATAACCTGCCTTTCACTTGTTTATGTATTCTTTAGTTTCTCCTTTAAAACTATGAACTAACTGCATGTCCTAAGCTGGCTCCATTCAAGGCAGGACAAAAGAAGCCAAGGCTCCTCCTAACACCAGCAGAGTTACTCATTTCTGGTACTGTCCCTCATGCTGCCTTTGCAAATGACTCTGAAGCAGAAGCAAACTCCCCCAAATGCTTGCATATCCCCTAAAAAGTACCTCTGTGATCACACTTACTACAAAGAATAAAACCACTCATTTCCTGTGCGTTTCTATTTGTGGGGATTAGGAGTTGATACACAGCTGTGCCAAGCACAGAGGAAACAGAATATCTCTATTTTCAGGTGCCAGTAACTCTACAGGGCTGGAAGGAAGCAAGAATGAACAGAGCTGGTGTCTCTAATGAGGAGCCGGATGCTGAAGAATATCTCACTTGAAGGCACTTAGGCCCTTCCCCAACAGTGAACCTCAAACTGCCCCTCCGCATCTGGGCTGTTGCCAACAGCAACATGACAAGAAAGAATGCATATGGTCACCATAACCTAAACACAAGGCTTGTGCAAAGTGTCATACTGACTTTTCTCTTGGCCAGAAATCTCTAATGCTCCAGTGTCATGCTGTCATTTTGATGGAAAGAGGCTTGGACTGTCCTAAGTGATACACATCAATCCTAGGGATGTGGGGCTACATAGATCAGTTGGTAGAGTGTTTGTCTAGCATGCATCAAGCGCTGGATTTAGCCCTTAGCACCTTCATAAAACCAGGCATGGTGGTACACACCGGCAACTTAGACAGCATTTAGGAAATAAAAGCAGGAGGATCAGAAGTTCAAGGTTATCCTCAGCTACATATAAGTTTGAGGCCATCCTGGACTACATGAACCCTTGATTCACAAACAAACAAACAAACAGCCCCAATAGATCCTAGCCACACTCAGTGTCATATGGGTCATACAAATACCACCAGAAGGCAGAAGATGAGTAAGCCTCTCTAGCCCAGGGCTTCTAGGCAAAAGCTCTTTACATTAAAAACTACAGAGAAGCTCATAGGGCGGTGATGTCGGATACTGCTGGGTACTCACCGTCAGCTCCTGTTTTATGTACTCGATGGTGGCCTCAAGTGCCCTTGTGCCCCGGGTGGCCTCATCTTCCACGGCCTTCACAGTCTTAAGAAGGGAGGTGACATTGGTCACCATCACCTGCGAGGGAGGAGACAAGCACAATGTATGCTATCTGAACCTCAGTTCCTGACCCTTCCAATTCCAGGCCAAATGGCATAATGGATATCTCCTTCCACACAAGGAAGCAGCTCAGATGTTCATCTTCCCAATAGCCTGGCATATGAGTCCCTCATCCTCATATCCCTGCTTGCTCGGCCCCAGCTGGAGACCCACTCTACCTTGGCGGCTCCTTTGAGCAGGTACATGGAGGGGTCATCAGCTGGCTTGCTGGCAGCTCCCTTGGTAGCACCAATGAGATCAGAAAGGGCCTTGGCCACGTCCTTGATGGCATTTATCAGTACCACCTGAAAGAAGAGGAATCTGGTGAGCAGAGGAGGATGACCTTCACTGCTGACTTCTGCTAGGGTGCAGGGATGAGGGAAGGAGGAGTCTCTGCATCAGCAGCTTTACATCCTTCACCATGACAACACCACCCAGGAAGCCACCCTTGGAGATTCTGTGGCACAGGGAGGCTGATCACGTTGCTGCTGCTAATGATGATGGTGATAAAGCCAGTAGAGAGGCTGGTCCCACTCTTGCTGCTGAGACTCAAGCTAAGACTGAGGTTGAGAGCTAAACGCATAGCATGACACTGAAGTGGAAGTTGATGGCTGTTGCTGACGCTGAGGCTGGGATCTGAATACACAGCCTCCTCCCTGCCAATCTGCCCACGAGCTGCCTCTGACTGGAGGGAGGCTGCTGACGCAGACACAATAGGCACTGTCACTCACCCCTGAGCACAGATAACAGCATGCCAACTTCATGCCTAGCAGTAAGGCCTCCACGGTACTCTGCCTGCCTCTCTAGCTTTGGTTCCTGTGATTCTCTGCCCCACATGACCTGTTTAGACACATGGATCTTTCTATTGGGAAGTCTCACCCAATCTCTGCTTAAGGTCTTCACTCCTGATCATTTCTACCTGGAACCTGGCTCTTTCCATCATCTGGGTTCAGCCTGAATATATGTACTAAAAGACTTATCTTGACTAACCTAGCAAAGGGCCTAACTCCTGAAAACCAAACCACGGTCAGATGGCCCCATTTTATCCTATGGAAGTACCAGTCCATGGCATCATTTAATTTATTCACTTATCTACAACTGATCTCCTCCTGTGACCTGGTGAGGCTAGAACAGGCCTCATTTTGTTTTCATATTTTGTTTCATTCTCAGAGCATGTTCTGGCACACAGCTGGCACCCAGTAAATCTTTAGGAATAAATGAAGACACAGGTGGCCGTTCCATCCTGGATAGGATGCTATCTCTATTCGAATGCTGGAGTTGGAATCTGAAGTATCAGTCAAAGGGAGAACTGACGTGAACTGGCTCATTGGACTACAGCCAGGAGTGGTGGGTGTGGGAGAGACTCTGGTTAGTGTGATGCTACATACCCCAGCCTTAACCTCTACACTGTTGGGTTGGCTCATCTACAAGTAGAATTAGCGGTGCTAGCTTTTTCCACTGTATCCAGTCACCATGGGGACCAACCGGGATAATGAACATAAAAGCCTTTGGGAGACTCCAGAGCTCCTGACAGGCAGAAAGATTGTGACTTTGCAGCCTTCTGCTATCTTCCACAACCTCTGCTGTATCACCTTGTGCCCAGGGCAGAGGGACCCCAGCCAACCTCCTGCACCCACAGGCTGGGGCTTGTGAAGGCCTGACTCTCTCCTGAGCCTACAACAGTGAAGAGGTACAGCAGGAGAGACAGGCACAGCAAGCCAGGGCCGTTGTTCACATCGGCATCCAGGAAGTCCCGCCCCATCCTGGTTGCTAGACTGGTGACTGGCATGCAGAGGGGACACTGTTTTCTGAGCAGATTTTAAAAAGTACTTGTATATTTAAATTTTTAATTGATGATTATTATTCTTGTGTGTGCCGCCATGCAGGGGGAGCAGTCACAGAACAACACTGCAGAGTCGGTTTCTTCTCCCACCTGTGTGTAGGTTCTGGGAGTGGAACTCAGGTTGTCAGGCTTGTGAAGGAGGTGTTTTACCTGCTGAGCCATCTCACTAGTCCCACATTTTAGAAGTTGATGCTTCAAGGGACTGGAGATGGCTCAGCAGCTAGAAACACCTGTTGCTCTCTTGGAGGAACCAAGGACCAAGTTTGATTCCCTAGATCCCCCAGCAAGTAGTCACAATGGTCTCTAACTCAGGATGCAGGGCTTTGGCTGCCTCCGGCCTCCTTGGGTTCCCGTATTCCCATGCACATACCCACGTGCTGTCATGTACCACCCACACATACTAAAAAGCAGCAACCTCCGTTTTTAAAGATTCACTTTTAATTATTTAAATGAAATCGACTGAAAAATCCGCTAAGACAAACGTCCTCTCTGCACGTTAGTCGGTGTCCAGTAACAGCGACATGGTGGTGCTCTCATTCACACCCATACATCAATAGCTGGAAAAAAAAATAGCTATCTAACAAAATAGGAAGCCTATCCCAACAGACATTTCTCAAAACCGACATACAAATAGCCAATGGCTCTATGAAGATAAGCTCGATGTCAACAAAGCTTAGATAAACTCAGGTCAGAGCCACCAGGAGATACCACCTTCCAGGGAGGCTGTTACCGAAGTGAGGGGACACGTTTTGGTGAGATGCCTGGAAAAATGAGAATTCTGACACACTGCTGGTAAGGGTGCAGAACGGTGTAGCTATCCCTCACATTAAGAATAGAACCTTCTGGCAGGCCTTCTCCTGGGTGTTTATTCAAAAGAATCTAAGTGACAGAGCAGTGCTCCCCAGTTCACTGTAGCATCATCCACAACGGTCGGCAGGAGGGCAGCGCACATGCCGACAGATGGTTAGCTACAGAAAATGGAGGTGCACACAGCCTTTTTAACTGGCTCTTAAAAAGGAAGCTCTGCACCACGCAACAACATGCACAGACCTCGGGGACCCAAGGCTAAGGGAGGAAGTCAGTCACAGAAGGAGAAGCAGCCATGACTTTGAACAACCAGCAAGAGCAAGACAACCCAGCAAGAGTGGCTGGGCTTGGGGACTGGGGGTGGGGGTCAGCAAAGCAGGGTGAACAAGCTCTGGAAACCTGCGGACCACTGCTGGACTCACGGACCACTGCTGGACTCACGGACCACTGCAGGGCAGTTAAAGGTCTGCAGAGGCAGAGAGCAGGCTAAGCACTCTCACCCCAACAAATACAAATAAGAGCTGGGGGAGGAGCTTGCTCAGAAGGGGAAGGCAGAAGGAAACCCTAGGCATCACTGAAGATGGCTGCAAGTGCTCACTTTGTGATCTTCTACGTTCTATACCTAATCCAACTTGTTAAAATAAAATGTTTTCAAAAGAAAAAAAAAATCCCACAGCAACTCAATGCTTTTCTCTGTGTAAAAAGATCCACATTCCTTCTCTTCAAAATCAGCTTGGTGAGAAGAGTATGTCTGCGCTTCGAACTTCAGTAGCAGGGATTGCCGCCTTTCCTTCCTTCCTTCCCCTCAGGGTGGAACCACCACCTCAGGTTCCTGAAGCCCTGTGCAAACAGTTCATCTGAACTCCAGTGCTGTCAGAGGAAACCAAGCTAAGGGATAGAATCCCCAAAGAAGGGTTCTCACGGGCTCCATTGTCTTGAGAGAAGGGACACAGGAACAAGGACCGTGGCTGAGTTAATTAGTACAGTCACTGCTGTCTTCCAGGGACCTGAAGGGCAAGTGTTATCTATCTTGGGCCCAGGAGACTAGACTGCTGACCCAGGGCAGGCGGTGGCAATGAAGGCATTTACTGTTCTGTTCCTGGGAACACAGTGTGGAGGAGTGCACGGTGTTCTCCTGAGGACTCAGGAGGCCGTGAGCACAAGAGCCCCGGAACATCAACCTGCTGCATGTCCGGCGTGTGCCAGGCGCTGCCATGTACGGTGTGTTGCTCTCAAACATGAAAAACTGACTCTCATCTGGAGAGGGCAAAAGGCTCAGGTGGGCCTTTTGAGCAGAAGTTATAGGGCACAGTGACCGCCCACCCTTCCAGTTCCTCTCTCTGCTTCAGACCACTCCCCGTCTCCTTGATCCCTCTAATACTTCGCTCTCTTGCTTCACGAACTCGCGTACTGTTCCAGCCTGGACATGCGACACTTGTCACCGGCTTCCTTCTTCATCCCACCAACATTGTCTACAGCCAATTGTCCCCTGGGACTGCCTGACTTATTCTAGGTACCCCGCAAATCTATGGGCTTGTCCCCTGAACCATCACCACAGTCCGTGTCTCTGTCAACTGATTCCTACCTGCTTTTTCAAACAACAATACACAAATGTTACTTCAAAGGCTACTTGCTTATACCACATTCTGAAACCTGGAGCAGCGCATACAGGAAAGGAGAAAAGTCAGTCCCCAGGCCCCATCCATACCTGGGTCTCAGGGTCATTGGAGCCCAGGCTGGCAGCCCCCAGCTTGACCACCTCGGCAAGCTGGGTGATGGTGGCTGCGGAGGACTGAGCTGCCTGGGCCAGCTTCTCTGGAGTGGATGCCGCCCCTGACACGAGCAGCTTCGTGTCTTCCACCAAGGCCTTGGCTGTCTTCAGAATGTTCTCCCTTAGAAAGCAGGGAGGCCAGAGAGACAGGAGAAACAGAACCAAACTTACTTACATGCAGTTGGGAAGGAAGGAAATTCCTTCAGGGGGGATAGGGGTGGGGGGCTTTGGGAGGAGAGGCCACAGTGACCTCAATGGGAGGGGGAGTCTTCCATGCATATGAGGTTGGAGACTCAAACAGTGCGTAGAGTCAGGGAGGACAATTCCAGAGAAAGGCTGAGCATTATACATGGATGGGAGCTCAGCATTGTCCTATGGCTCACAATCTCTTAGTCACACTGGGTTGTAAGGGTGCATAGTTTGTACATCTTGCCTGAGAATCAGAGCCATGGAGCCAGGCTCTGGAACAGACAGCAGAGCACAGAGAATCTTCATGCCCTTGGGGGCTGGACATGTGATGAGGGTTTAGGGGTCATCAGTAGGTAAATATACAGAGCCACCAGCATGTTTAATGAAAGCTCCAGGGAGGTAGCAGGCTTGGGGAAGTGACAGCTAAACATGCCTGCCCCTGCCTCTCCTGGTCCTGCTGGGTCTGTGGGCAGTCAGAGGGGCAACTCCCTGATATGAAAAAGCTAGCCTGTGACAGGGAAGGCTGTTTCTAACTTGTCCAAGGAGCTTTTTCTGACCCAGTGGTTCACATTCCCCACAGAGGATCTTGTTGACATCAAAATGGATAACCCACATTTCTGAGTCAAGGGCAGGGTGGCCCGATGTGACCACCAGATTTGGACACCTCGGCTGAAATCTCCGCCAGTACCTGTGATCTGCAAAGGTCTCGCCATTCTCTGCATTCAGTGTCCCAGCTGTTGCAAACATGATGGTAGTATCCAGGTCAGCAATGATCCCAGAAACAGCAGTGGCAGCTGTGATGCACGCCTGGGTGCCCTTGTTCCCAGCCTGAAGAGCAGACAACACCAAGGACACCTGTAAGACAGAAAGGTGATGTAAGGGGGAGCTAGGGGATAGACAAAAGAAGACTCACAGTGCCTCACCGTTGAAAATACTGAATCTTCTCTCTTATAGCTGATGCAGCTCAGAGGCTAATGGCATCAGGTTAGAGCAAAGAGCCTGTGCTGAATTCCCTTTGCCAGTCACAGGCCACCTGATAGTAGGCAGCTTAGTTCACGGCACCAAGCCTCAGTTTCCTTGAACATAAAACAGTTAATTAAAACATAACCTGTGCAGAGTGCCCAGTAAGGTGATTGCAGGGTCTGACCAGTCCCTGCAGGGCAGTACTTACCAAGTCACTGTGATACCTCTGACACCACACTGAGGGGCCAGGTTTAGGCTCCTGAGATGTGGGTGGCAGTTCCCGTCCCTTCAGTTAGGTCTGAAAGGAACAACTACTGCTAATACTCATCATTCACCTGACCATGCAGGACGGGCCGCTTTCCAGGGTGGACCCCAGTGAGGCCTCTGCAGGTCAACCACTGCTAAGTAGCAATGTAGTACTGAGGGTCAGCATGTCGGCTAAGGGCTTCACCCAGCACATTCGACATCAGAAGCCCTAGATGCCAGCTTCGACACTCATCCCTTCCTGTTCCCAGAGATGCTTTCCATAACCAGAGCCTGGATGCCCCACATCCTCTTCACAATCAAGCCATGTGTCCACCTGTCTACCATTTGCCATCTCCACCAGCTACTTGGGTCCCCACACATTTGCCTTCCTACTCCAGGCCAGTGCTTCGATCTACTCTCTTCCTCTAGCACGGATGTGCTCATCCTATGAGATATGGATGCAGGTTCCCTCTAAGATGTCTCTCTGACTGAGAGGTGACTCTGTCAAAGGATTCTGAGCATGCCATCCCTGTCCTCAAGACAGCCCATTGTCCTACAGAGTAAAAAAAGTGAGCCACATGGTAGCTGAAGGCTCTTTAATCTCTGTCTGTATACACAGCTGACCCACATAAACACTTTGTAAATACACTTGTGTATACAGTGTGTGTGTGTGTGTGGTAGGAGCAGGAAGCAGGGTCAACCCCTGGGTATTCTTCAGTTGCTCACCCGAACTGCTTCCCCACCCCCAACCCCAGTGGTGTTGGTAGGGTGGGATGGATGGGATGGTGCAGGATCTCTCACTGAAAGCTCACAGATTCTGCTAGACCAGTTGGCTAATAAGTCCCAGGGATCTGCTTGTCCCTGCCTCTTCAGTGCTGGGACTATAAGGTAAATACACTCTTGAAGCATGATGAGCAAGCAAGGATAAGAGCCACAGAGTTTGGGATGCTCTTTCCTGTGCCCCTCAGGTCTCAGCAGACTTGTGGGTGTGGTTTGGCAGGATGGACACAAGGACCATTTTCCTCAGGAGAAGCACACAAAGAACTGTTTCTTCTCCTGGGATGGTTGATTTTAACTGCTAACTTGCCACAACCTAGAGTCATCTAGGAAGACAGTCTCAGTGTGAGACTGTCTACATCACACGGCTTGAGAGCCTACAGTGAGGGATTCCTTCCTTTTGAATTGATTGCTATTTGTACCCAAAGAGGCCAGAAGAGGATATTGTATCCCCCGGGACTGGAGTTACAGTCGTGAGGGAGCTGAGACTCAAACCCAGGACCTCTGGAAGAGTAACTGGTGCTCTTGCCACTGAGCCAACTCTCCAGCTCTGGATTTCTCCTTGACTAGGTTAACTGAGGTGAGCCCTCCGTGGGCGGCACCATCCCCTGTTTTGGGGACCTGAATTGTGTAAGAGTAGAGGAAGCTAGCTGAGCACTAAGCATGTAGGCATTCATCTCTCTCTGTTCTTCACCAGCTGTTCTACCTTGCCGATGCGGGGATTCCCCGACAAACGGGCTGCGACCTGCAACTCTGAGCCTCTTCTCCCCTAGGTTGCTTTTATCACAGCAAAATATGAAACTAGGACACTTCCTCGTCTGTCCGACCCTTCATTAAGTGTCACTAGGTCTCACCAGGAAAAGACGGAAGACTGCCACAGAGCTGGTCTGGAAATGAAGACAGCAGTTTCTGGAAAGAACTCTTAGGAATGGTGACAAAGGCCTGGAAGTTATGAGATGTCTCTGAGTGTGTGTGTAAGAGAGATTCTCAGTTGAAAGAAGAGCCCAGAAACAGTCCTACCCACCATGGAAGGTATCTAAGCAGTAGGTATTTACTGAGTATCTACTAGTCTGACACAAAGGTAGACAAGGGGCTCACAGATGAGGGATTCTCCAGTTACTCCCCAAGGTACGCAGGAACGACAAGATGCACAGGTAGAGTGACCTGAAGCAAGAAACAGCCAAAGTGCTAGTGGCTAGAAACTGGCCACCTCCCCACCTCTGTCAATCTCCACGTGTCCCAAGACAGGCCACTCTGCTGTGAAAGGCAGTGAGACCAAGGCCAGCTCAGAATGATCCTGCATGCATCTAGGCCCCTGAGGGAACTGGGCTTCTGAAGGGCGGAAAGGTGCCTTCCTCCTGCTTGAGAGATTTAATTCTTGCTGTAGAGCCCAGAAGTCAGCCAATCCTGTGGACTGGGGGAGGTAGCCAGATGGAGGCCCAACTTTGTCTGGGACTGTCTGACAGAGCTATCTCTGTAAGCAGCTTCCCATTGAGCATTTCCTCTTCCCAGCCCTCCTGCTTTGTTGCCAAGCTTCTGAACAAAACGAAGCTCTATGCACAGAGGAGTGAAGAGGAACTTCAGGCCATGGATGCTCCAGACTGCGCATCTCGCAGCTGCCACAGCTGCCACGGAAGGACTCCTTTACAGAGACAAAGCCAGGGGCTTGCACGCTGCGGCAGAATGAAAGAGCTACTGGGCATGAGGGGTGGATCCAAGGGGGGCCTTATTAACTAGGATAATGTCATGGGAGGAATGAAGTTTTAGGAAAGCATACAGAGGGTAGTGACTTGTATCTGTTTAACTACATACCTGGCTCAGTACCACACACTTTTACATGCCTTGATTCTGCAAGTCAGAGATTATAAATGTGTGTGCTCATTTTTATAGAGGAGGAAACTGAGGCTTGGAAAGGTAATATAATTAATAAGATCTTCCAGCCTTGCTGGTCACATTCCTGACAATCGTTCTGAATAGCCCTGAGGCGCAGAAGACCAGGGCAGGTTTCTCCTCCTCCATGGTCCGTCAGGTGACTGCCTAGAGTCACTGAGCCCACTCTGCGTCATGGTATATGAATGAAGAGGTTACACACCAAACAAGATTTCAGTCTTTTTGCTTGTTTGTTTTTTGCCTTTGGAGTCAGGGTCTCTCTCTATAGCCCAGGCTGGCTTCTCGGGCTTCAGCCTTACCTATGCTGGGGTTTCAGCTTGCATCACTCTGTCTAGCTTTTAAATTTTTTTCCTGTCCTGGCTCATAGCACTCAGAAACTCTCCAGGACAGGAGACCAACTGTTACTGGGTGGTACTAGCCTTCCCCTGGCTGGCTCCTGATGCTGACTTTGGTAGGGCCGCCAGTAAGGTGGTCCCTGACTTTCTTGGGGATGCCTCTGTTTTGCTCTGAATGTCTCAGGTCCTGTGGATCACAGGCTTGGTGATATCATCCTTACTCAGGAGGACCTGGGTGCCGAGAGAGGCAGCCACCTTAGCTTAATTTTGGTTTCGTCCCCACCAGAGCTGGTCACATTAAATGTCAGTGCTCGTCACAATGACTACATCAATCTAACCCAGAAGGGACCCCTTACCTTCTCAGTGACAGAGCGGGCACACTCGATCAGCTCCCTCTTGGTATAGCTGTCTGTAGGGCATACCTGGAGGGCTCCCGCCTTCTGCACCAGGAAGATACAGCCATGGCCCAGGTCCTGTACACGTGTGCGAATCTGGAATCCGATCTACAGAGGCAAAGCCAGGAGAGGGAAGGAGTGTGAGGGACCCTGTCATTGAGGCCTGCCCTAGGTGGAAAATTTCTCTTGTACCCTCCGGGAGCCCAGCTAGGAAAATTCCACTTCTATTTGGAACCCCTGTCTGGTGAAGCACAGAATTTAGTTGATTTGTCTTCCTATAAAATGACTGTAAAAATGCCCACAGCCACGGGATAGCACAATGCCTTCCTGCTGTGTGCTTATCTTTTCTGAGGGTCTAGCTCATCTGGGCAGGAATCTGATAGGAATGGATGTTCTTCAGGCTGAACTCTGGAGTAGTTGTATTACTCATTCAGCTTGCTGGGTCCCTGCAGCATGCAAGGCCTCTTCTATACATTTCATTCCCTGAGCACAACGTACACTGTTAGTACTGAACATATTTTAAAGTGGTCGGATTTTTATAAAACTGGTACATTTACCAAACAGAACACCCCCCCCCCCTTTCCTGAACTGTATTGCATGGCGACAGCAATCACATGGAGCCCAGGCTTCCTGTCCCCTGAGCAAGGTTTGACTTCTATATTTCAGCTTGAAAGGCTCAGCAGATATGTATCCTGTTTTATTTATTTACTTTAAAAAAAAAAAAAAAGACAGATTCTCACAGAGTTCAGGCTGGCCTCAAACTGACTCTAACAGAGAATGAATTTGAACTTTTTATCCTCCTGCGTTTACCTCTCAAGTCCTGGGACTAACATGTGCTATGCCATATCCAGTTCTTGTGGTGCTAGGGATGGAGCCCAGAGTTTTACACATGCTGGAGGAGCACTCGACCACAGAGCTACAGCCCCAGCCCAGGTGTGCATTCTGCTAACAATGCTGGGGTGACCGGTTAAAAAGGGGTAGTTTGCCTGAGAGAGGCGAGGTAAGCTACAGCTAGGGGGCCATTTGTCTCCTTTAAGCTGTGCTAAATCCCCCTTCTACCTTCCCAAAGCATGCATTCCTCTGGTTCTGTTCTGAGTTAGGTTTCACCTTGAGTTTGAAAAAATACAGCCACAAATGAACTGCCTTCCAGGCCGGGTAAAGCAACAACGAAGGAAAGCAAAAACATGAAGCACGAGTTGGTGTCACTGCCAAGAATTGACAGCAGCTGGAAGCCAGGGCTGCTGCTTCTAACATCTAGCGAGAATATTTACCAAAAGGTTTCAGATGCTGTAAATAATTCTGGGGAGATTCTAGCCCATGGGACACTGTCTCCTGCTTTTATCTCATTAGTCAAAGCTTCAGGACAAGTGACTCTGGAGAGTAGGAAGGACTATAAATGTTTGCTTTCCTATTATGGAAATACAGACTGCTTCTAGGAGGGAAAGGGACACAGGGCTTTGAAACCCATTTAACAGAGGTTCGTAAGATGCAGAAAGGTGAGTTTCTGCTCTCTGGGTGTCTTCTGGTGTGTGCCCTGGGTCCTGCAGAGGCTCCCCCATCATTTAGGCTGTCTCGGCGACCCTCTCTGTGATGCACAATAGGAGAGCAATCTTTTACGACATGCTAGCTCTGTACGCACATCCGAACATATCACCAAGGGGGCAAGGTGTTCACCCACACGGCAGTGGTGCCATTCAATGAGACAGAGTCATGCTGCGTGGCCCAGGCTGCCAGCAACGCTTGATCTCCCTGCCTCAGCCTCCCGAGTGCTGAGATTATCAGAAAAACCTATTCTGCAAGATATGTTAGTGGCTTGCAAACGACATCAAGGTCTTTACCTTGATGTGACATTAGTTTCAAACTCAACTTGGTCCTCAAAAGCTCCCACAAAGTTTAATGCCAAGTATTCAAGGATCAGCGCTAAATGAAGGGTGGCCACAGATCCCCAAGTGCCAGGGGACTACTGGTGACAGGGGAGAAGAAAGCAGTAGAAGCGGCAACAGGAATTTTAAAACACAACAAAGCCCTCTAATTTAAGTTTCTAAAAGTGGTTTCAATAAAAATGGAATTTTGTTACGCTTTTTCAGTTTGATCGTCTCTGAAATGAGGAGAACATATGACTCTTGTCTCACGGACTTTGTTGAGGATAAACGGACAGTGGATAAAGCACAGCATCTGGGCTTGGGTTTGGCATTTATCACTTGCACTATTTTCCAGGTTACTGTGAGCCGATGGTACACTTAAACACAAGGGGACTACAGAATCAACACAGTCTATTGGCAATTTCACTGGAAATTTTTACGGCTGGAGTTGCTTTCTAGAAAGGGAACACAACTTTTAAGATCGTGTTTCAACTGATAAGCGCTAACAACTGCCCCATTCCCAAAGCAACATTAAACTTCTCAGAAAGTCTGGCCCAACTTTGCAAGACCCACAGGGTGGATTGAATGTGCGACCAGTGTTTATTATAGAGAAATGCTGCTCAAAGACACAGAACTTGGGGTTTTAAATGGCAACTTTAGGAGAGGATTACTGGAGCCTCAAGAAAGCCTCATCAGTTCCCTTCTTACTCAAAGAAAAATATTGTGGAGAAAACCATCTGCTTTTGTGCCTTAGAGGAAATTAAAAAAAAAAAAAGGCCCTGGCCTTGGTGAAGTTTTAGATCTGATTACAATGGGGAGCGCTGTCTAAGAAAAGCGGATCATTTTCCCTTTACCACTCATGACAAAGAAAAAGAAAAAAGAAAAAAAAAAAAGAAATGACCTTTTTCAGACTTTAAAAGCAACTGGGTGCAGAGTCGCTTGCATGGGGGAGGCTTATGAGCGTTAGACAAAGGTGGCATTGGAACTTTTGGATCAACTTAGGAAACATAACAGGAAAAAATGCTGTGAACAACAGACTGGGGAACCACTTTCTCTCCACACCTAGTTTTGGGGTGGAATTTTTTTTTTTTTAATAAAATGTTAGAGTGTACATCTATCCCACCTGGGGTGTAGGCTGTATTTCCTGACCAGGAACTTAACAAATGCTCTCCCTGGCTAACAAAGTGGTGACGTAATTTTCCCTAGAGACAGCTACAGTCACTAACTCTTTTCCCCAGGACTTACAGTCTAGAACTGTCCAATCCTTCCCTCCCTCCATTCCTTCTTCCCTTCTCCCCATTTCAGCCCCTCCCCTCTCTGTATGTGTGAATGTGCCGGTGCATGCCGCCTTATAGGAACATGTAGAAGCCACAGGTCAATATCCGTTGTTGTCCTCAATTCTCTCTACCTTAGTCTTTGAGCCAGGGCTTCTCACGGAACCTGGAGCTCACTGACTTGGCGATACTTGCTGGCCAGCGAGTGTCAGGATCCTCCAGCACCAGGCTTAGAGGCCTGTGCAGCCATGTGCAGCTTTTCATATGGGTGCTGCGGATATGACCTCAGGGCCTCATGTTTGAACATGACTGACCATCTTCCTGGTCTTCTCTGTGCTCAGAGAGGAGCTGATCCTAACTTGCAAAGCTGTCTGAAAGGCTTTCACTCTTCTGAAGACTTCCCACAGTGTTACTAACAAAGCCTTGAGCTTTCCGTGGAAAGATAAACAGACAAGGATCCTGTGTGATGTTGGAGGACGGAGGCCCAGCTTTTCCTGTAATTGTGGAAAAGACCAGAATGTGGACGCAGTTGGGGCACACCGCAGGACTTGGCAGGAAAGCTTTCCAGCTTGCCCTATGTGTAAATATTTTTACATGCTGGGATATGGAGCACTTTTGGGTAAACAAATAACTTCCACAATTTTGATATGTTAAAAAAAAAAAAACACCAAAAACCTACATTCATTGCTTCAGGGGCCTCCTGAGCTTCTCAGTTTCCCGAAAGCATCTGTCTGGCAAATGTACGCAGAGAACTTCGCTTCTCAAGCCACCAGTAATCTTATAGTCTCCCTGGCATTTTTGGTGGGACATTCTGCTCTGTATCTGGACTGTAAAATACATCTCAAGATGCCCTGCTGAAAACAGCAAACCTCACTCACAAGGTGAGAGGCTCAGACCCAGCACCAGTGTGCAAGGGGATGTGCTGTGTGGCTAGTGAGGCATTCTTTTCCTTGCTGGCTTGGTGATAGCATCGATTCTGTGTTGCAGCAAGGCTCTGCTTGCTTCCAGAACTGGGGTGGGCAGTTCACGAGAACTTTTCCCATATGGAAAAGCAGGGCCAGTGTTCCAAATCCACACAGATAAGGGTGGATCCCATAGCACAGCTTTCCATAGAGAGGGCTCCAAACATCCCTAGCAATCATGGTCTCCATTTTTAATCCCCACTCAAAGTCAAATACTCCTTCCTTTTGTTCATGATGGTAACACAAGTTTGCTTCTGCTTGTTTATGAAATTCAAAATTACACGTTGAGTCAATAAATTACATGTCTAGAAAAACTACAGACTAGAATTATAGCCTTGTCTTAAAACAGGGAGACTATTAAAAAAGAAAGAGGAGGAGGGTAAAAAGAAGAAAGAAGAGGATGAGGAGAAGGGAAAGGGAGGAGGGGGGCTGTGTAAAGGGACCACGATTCCGTACTTTTCTTGGTGACTTAACAGAACTATTACAAACAATTATTCATGCGGAGGCCTAATGGACTCTGCAATCTGAAGTCAGGGGCACAGTTAGAAACTGGAGCATGGTTAGAAACTCCACGCTTGATATATATGTACCTTAGCACATATATATGGTATACTTGCTCACATGCATTGTTAAAACACACATTAGGAAGTGATGCGTTTGGGTCTGTGTTTCCACAGTTGCTTCTAGATGCCTTTGTTAGGCAATACTTGGTCCTGACTAAGCCCAGCAAAATCAGCAGCACTGGGTAGTGGAGGCAGGAAAACAAGGAAGCCAGTTAGAAACCTGTGGCTTCCCCATCCCCAGATATTGAGGAAAATAATGAAGTTACCATTAGGAACAATAGACAGCTTGCTTTTCACAGAATGTGGTTACCTGTATCTTCCCGTGTTCCTGTAGTCCCTCCATCAGTCTGAATCTCAGACTGAGCTTTCTTTCTCAAAGGAGCCACATGGTGCCTTGGGCCCTCGACGCCCTTTCTAGGTGCTCACACTGACAAAGCTGCCCCCAGGCCTTCTGGGGCCCCAGCTTTGCTGCGTTATCCCTCTCTGTTTCTCATAGCTTCCAGAGATGACTGATCTCTGACATCAGACAAACGTGCCACTCAAAGACTCTTATGGGTTACAGATGTGCCAAGGCCATGTTTACACTAGCTCAACGAACAAGGATCAGGAAATCCAGGTGGGCCCTGAACCTATAAGACTAGGCTTTGTGTCATGCAAGCTGGCTTTTCTCAAGAGAGGAAATACGAAATTATCACATGTGGGCCTTAAAATATTTTTTGGAATGTTTGGAAAACATAAGCATGACTGGTGGGATGTGCTAAGGTGGGCAGGAAGGTGGCAGCCCCAACTTTGAGCATTTGAAGAGGCTGATTGGCAGCTGCAGGGGCCTCTGCGAATACTATAAACAGAACTGTTCCATCTGAGAACCTACTCTCCAGGGTATCCTAGCTCTTGGCCAGCTGGCCTCAGCAAAAGTCTAAGTTCTGGGCACAATTTAGACCTATCTGAGTGAATCAGGGCTATCAGTTACACAGTGATGGGAATGAAATCTGTTCCCGGCTGTTGGGCTAGGTTCTTGTGGAACTAGGCTACAGGGCCCTCCCCTCCCCCACCTCCAGGAGTGGGCACCATGTGTTTGCTTCTTAAGATAGGGGCCTTAAGGTGGCAGACCTCCTCTGGTTCGGCGGTGGCTGCTGCCATCTGGCCCTGGAGAGCCAGGTGCCCATAGTCAGTGGTCATTTGTGAAGCCAGGCCTCCCAACTCCTCCGGGTTAGTAACCGACTTAGTCATCTGGAAAAAGAAAACAAGCAAGACACACATACATACACACATACACAAAGAGAAGCATCAGAACCACATGTTAATTCCCCAGGAAGCTGAAGGGTTTCATTCACTTTTAAGCCCTGGGGAAGGTGAAGGCCAGGCCTTGCATGAGGGCTGGGCCCTGGGGAGGACAATCCAAGCGAAGCCCATGCTGCATTGCACACGACAGTCCAGGGCTGTGACTGCACTGCAGCACAGGCCAGACGGGCACATGCTCAGCGTGCAAGGCCATGCAGCATGGAGCCGGGTCCTCAGGGGCCAATCCCAGGGAGCCTGAGATATGGAGTCACCAGAGGAATTCCCACAAGGAACCAGTTTGGGGAACGAGCCTTGAGAATGGTGTGCCCTGATTCAGGCTTCTGTGGGGATCCAGGCAAGAGAGAATCTGAGATAGGGCTGCTATGAAGTCATGAATGAGACCCAGTCTTGGGTGAATTTGTGACAAAGCATGACAAGGTGCTGCCAGAAACATCGTGGTCCACCACGTCCATAGAGCCCAGCCTCCCCATACCTCAGAAGAGCATGTCTCACTTTAGTGTTATCAAGCCCCTACTTTTCCTTTTTGCTACAAACAAAAAAGTCACCTAAAAGACAGTCTTTGCCTCTTTTCTAGGAATTTCACTCCTGTCCTCTTTTCTCACTCTTTAAAAGTGAAAATTTATTTTTATTTGTAGGTGTAACTGAGTGCATATGGCGGTCAGAGGACAACTTACAGAAGTTGGCTCTTACCACTGTGCAGGTTCCAGGACTGAATGCATTGTCGTTAGACTTGGCTACAAGCATTTTTAACTACTAAGCCATCTTCTTGGGCTACTTTGTGGCCTTTTAACACCTTGATTCTAACAGGCTATTCCTTTCATTTTTTAGACAAGGTCTCATGTAGCTCAAGCTGTCCTCAATCTCAATATGTAGGTAAGGATGACCTTGAACTCTTAATCCCTCCTCTTCTACCTCCTGAGGGCTGAAATTACAACCATGTGTCCCCATGCCCAACTTAAAGGTCTTTAGAAAAGCCCCTTTAAATTGCTCCATATCTCCTGAGATGGGGTGACCACTGCATCTAAGGCGTGTTTTATGACACAATGTCACAGGCCTCAGGTCTAAGAGTGGGTTCCAAGGAGCACAACAGAGATCCCAAGAGAATGAGGTTGTATCTTGAGCTGAACTATTTGTGCTCTGCCAACAGGAGCACAAAGACTCTTCACCTATTAGGTGACGAATGCCTAGCTCCAACCTAAGGTGCCAGGTTAGCCACCTCGGGACAGTCATATACTGGAGGGTGGACTTGTTGGGAATCACAGGTACCAAGGGATGAGACAGCCTGGCTCAAAGCCTGGCCCATGAGACTCTCGAGAGACTTTATGAGGCCACTTAAACATGCCTCCTCCCATTGCCACACTGCACAGTAAGGGGCCTTTGATCTGTCCCCTCTTCTCCCTGGAAAGGATGGTCCTGGGTAATGTCCAGCTTGCCAGGACACTCAGGAGTGACTGAGCGTTCCCTCCTTCCTTGGGCCACATTTATTTAAACAGTGAGCCTGGTAGAGAGTTCCCATGTATAAGTAAAGCAGGCAGGGAAGCCCTCATGGTCCAAGCTCAACCTCTAGTGGACACACAATTATATGACAGAGCCAGTGAGAGAGGTGCCTTGGCCACTCCAGCAAGGCCACATCACTTGCCCCCGAAGGCTTATGTGGCAATCCTCTCTAATCTACAGCATTTGGCGCTCCAAGTGGAGAGGAACATGTCCACACACTAAGCCTCCGAGGTTCTCATTTGTCATCCTTTATGTAACTCTCTGTCAGGAACGCGCACACTGCTTCCCAGTGTCATTTATGAAGGTTCACCTGGGACAGTGCTGTTTGCATTACATTTCAGTGGGGAAAAAAAATGTTACTTTCAAAAGCGACAAGCTTCTGCTGTCAGAAATTAAGAAAAAAAATAAACCACACTAATTTTTCCTAAGAAACTGATTGCCTGAGTGCTGTAATTTGATTTTGTCAGAGAGCTTTATCCTTTTACTATTTCACTCCAAATATCTTCTCCTAGACTAGAATTTAAATCTAAAATTTAGATTTTAACTAGTTAAGAATAAATTAAAATTAAAACACCTCGAGTCCTTTCAGAGATGAGTAGGATTCTCTCCTTTTTAATGCTATTTTTTTCTCATTTCCTGCCTTCTCAAATGTTCTCTCTTCCCTTTGTTCCCTGTGTCCATGCCCAAATCTCAGTTAACTTTAATTCCTTCTTGCTGGGGCTTCTAGACCACAGGCAGCCAGAGGGACCACAGAGAGGAGGTAGGAGCTGGTGTCTGGGAGGAACCAGCATCATGGGCTGGCCACTCTTTCCAACACGGATCCGAGATTTGAAGACTCAGAGGGTGGTGGACAAAAGGACGACCCACAGTGTGTGGGACAGCTCCTTTTCTTCTTACCATCTCCTGAGCAGTGACAGCGATGGCTTTGGAGTATTTAACCACAGTCGTCTGGTAGTCAACAAATGTTCCCTTTGGTTCTGGAGGTGTGCCTTCATCCAGCTGTGAAGAAGAGAACCCAGGAGTCTTAAGAACTAGAAACTTAGGAAAAATAGAAAGCCTCTCAGAGACCTTTCATACACATTTATTTAGTAGTTTATGCATTTAAGGAGATATCAAAAGCAGAGGATTTTTGAAAGTCCCATTAGAGATTCCTAGGCTCCACCCAATTGAGATCTCTCTAGAGCAGGTCAGGACCAGAGTCCAGGATTATTCTAGAAAACCACCCAATTCTAAAGTAGCTATTCCAAAGGCCAACACTTGGAAATCATTTCCTAACCTATCCTGGAGTTTGCTCCCCATCACACACCTATGAAGAAGACATAAGTTTTAAGTATTTATCTTCATTTTACAAACAAGGAAGCCAATGATACTTCTACAATGTCTATTTTTAACCACATATAAACGAGAAAGAATTGCACAGTGGCTTACAAAAACTGATGCATTAATAGTGATGAAAAAAATAATATGTTGGATAGATGAGGGACCATTTGCTCATTAACTGTAGCCTCTAGGAAAAGATGGCTTGCTGGTCTCAGCCTTGACTGACAATCAGTTTCCAGGAGAAGAACATGTAGGGGCGGAATGTGAGAGAGAGGGAGATGTGGTTGGAAGGGTTCTCGGAGCTAGGTTAAGCCTACCTTGCTCATGGCCTCTGCAATGGCATCCACCATGCCTCCCACCAGCCCCACTTCACTGGCAGCTTCGTTCAGCGTCACCATAATGTCATCCACAGCTTCCTTCATCAGCTGTGCAGCCTCAGTGATGGCGTCATGGGTGTGCTGTGCCTGAGAAGGGAATTAAAAATGTCTTAAGTGGCATGAAACATTGCTCATTCCTAAGAAACATTTGATCTGCTAAAAATAACCCCCCCCAAAAAATCAGAAGACAAGACTGGGCATGATGATGCATGCCTATGGTCCCAGCACTCAGAAGGCTAAGTCAAGAGGCCCTCATGTTCAAGGCTAGCTTGAACAATATAGTGAGCAAACAAACAACTGTGTCCCAGGAGAAGCCACATTGCAGAAAACAGCCACACAATATATTAGAAATGTTTTCTTTCCCTTATTTCATACACTTAACTGTAGGATCAAAAGCAATCCCTTTTTACAATAAAAAGAGAAAAGAAAAATGTAATACTAAACTGTCAAGATTAGCTTAATATGCTTCTATGTTCAGGATGGGAGAGAATGCCACAGGTTCCTAAATATACAAATTGACACATTTGTTAAATAAAAAAATCCCAGTAATACAAAGAAAAATGTTCTTCATAATAAATGCACTTCTCTTCAGCACTGCCCAGCACAGTATTATTCTCTTTGTATAAATAAACTGGATTATGGAAATGTAGGCACACACGGGAGAAACAAATCTGCAGAGAGCCTAATGGGCTTTGGAGCTATGTTTTAAGTTATATTGCTGCAACCTTGGCAGAATGGATGAGGAAAGTCCTCCAAGGGCTAAAGCCCTGAAGGTAACATCCGAGCACCCACATGCTCCTCAGACAGTGTCCTGAAGACCTGCTGATGTCAAGGGTGGGAAAAGGGGCTCACAATGAATGAGTGACTGCATATGACACAATGCTGTTTCAGGGCTCCCTAGCGGATATCTTGTGTGGCAGGAAGATGTCATGGAAAGAGTTAAGTTATGGGTGCACAAAACCAATGTCTAGTTCTTGCTCTGCCACTTAACTAGCTACACGCCAGTGTGATGGAAAGACTTTAAGCAGTTCATGTTCTAAAGGTCTCGTAGGCTATAAAGGGGCAGATGCTTTACGCATAAGAAAGGCAGGCTAGCGGGAACTCTGCCCTACCCTGTGCAGGGTAACCTAATGCCAGTGACTTAAACATCAGAGCTGCACTGTCCTCAAGCGCTGGATCTGCCCGGGCAACAGCTGTGGTTATCCTGGCCCAACCCAGGGTGTGAGCCACCTCAGAGGCCCAACAAACTGCATCTTCACTTTGGTGGATATGAAGCAAGGAAAGTGAGTAGGACACAGCCGACGGGGAACTCCTTGGTGTTTTTTGTTGTTGTTGTTTTGTTTTTTAATTCAATTGAAGAACTCCATGAAGAGGCAATGTGAGCCACAGGCCCTATCTGAACTGAAAGGCTCTGGGAAGCAAAAAGAGTTTTTCAAATATGGTATCTGGTAAGACGTCAAACATGCATCCCTGGGACACCTTTTGGAGAACTGGCCTGTTTCCCTCTTAGGGTTAAAATCCCCATTATAGTAAAGACAAATTGGGTTTGTTCCTGTTTATGATTATATCTCTTTCTCAAGGATCATACTATATCTCACCTGTAACCTTATCCTCAAATGGTTCTGTATTGCCTGTGCCAGAAATGGCAATCATGTCTTTACTTCAAAAAGCTGTTTGTAACCATCTTGCAACCCTACCTTTGTTTCAAAAGGTCATATGACCAACTATGCCTACCTGTTATGACTACCTGTTGTTACAGCTATATTGTTTGCCCACCTTGCAACCATGTCTTTGGTTCAGGAAGAACTTACTTGTTATGATGTTCTGCTACTACAACTCCAAATTTTTGCCCACCAAATCCCCCATTGGGAATCACCTACCCTTGAGCTATAAATGCCTTGTCTTCCTTATATCCAATGCTGACCTCTCGAACTCTACCTTTGGGGGAGGCAGTCCATTTACAGGAACGAAACAACTTGCTTTAACTAATAACTTGCATTAATTAATTTGACCATCATAATTTGGGTCAGTGGTCTTTCTCCTCCCATCTTTGGGATTAACACTGTCCTGACACACAGAATTGTACCTTCGGGATAGAAGTGAATAAGCTCATGATTTAGGCTCATAGCTGACTTCATGGCACAGATTAAAACAGAATGTGTATACTGCTTTATTCTTCTACAAGTCTTAAAGGTGGTAACCCTGCACAGAACTCTCTAGAGAAACTTCTTATTACACAAGGTCAAACAGAAGGCGTGCTTTCTTCTGCAATGCAGCTACAATGAAAACACTACCGACACAATTCTACATGACTACGTTAAAGCTAAACACACGTTTTAGGAGAGAGATAGACAGCTGCCAATCAGAAACCAGCTTTCATGCATGGCCTTCAAGAGTATCTGGAGTGCAAACTCTTAGCAGGAGTAGGGCTATTCTGAAGAGCGATACTTGTGCTCCTCCCTCTGGCTGACAGACCACTGAAACAATGTGGGAATTCTCTCCAGGAGTTTCATGTTGGGAGAAGGAAAAGGCTGAATCTTGGTGCCAGTCAGAGAGGGAAGCTGTCTCTTAGATAGCTGAACTAGTTAGACCACCTTGCAAGAGAGCCTGCACTCTAGACAGTGATGATGGGTAGGACCACACCATGACTCAATTGCTTAGCTATGCATACTTCTTGCCCTCTAGATAAATCTAAAGTTCTAAGATGGACTTGGGAGTTACTGGATCCCTTCAGGACTTCAATGAATGAATGATTCTCTACCTTTCCCTATTCCTTCTCTCTTTAATTGATCCACCGAGGGCATGTGGACAAACCTACCTTGTCAGCATACAGCAACTTGGGAGCAAGCATCAAGGATGCCATAGAAAGGTCTGACCTTAACAACTTTGGGAATGAGAACATAATTCAGGGAAGACATCAGTGAATCAAAGAATGATCTTTGAGCCTCTCAATAAACATCTTTGCTCTTGGATAGTCGAGAAATAAACTGATGAATTCTCTAGAAGCTTTGCTCTTTTATTCCTCTTATTCTCTCTGCGTGTACATGCTCACATGTATGTGAATGCATATGTAGGTGCTTGTGTACGTGTTGCTGTCCCTCATGTCTCCAGCGCTGAGGTTACCTGCATACTGCAGTGCCCAGTTTTACATGTGGGTGCTGAGCGTCTGAACTAAGGTCTTCATTCTTGGGTGGAGAGCACTTTATTGACTGAACCATCTCCTAAGCCCATGCCCTTCATAGCGGAGTACTGCAGATTTCTAGAGTGTCAGCTCAGAGTTCACCTCCTCTATGACATCCGAGGCATGTCTTCCTCACCGCAGCCTTATCCTCTAAAGCTCAGGGGCAAGTTCCATCTTCATTAGACAGCCTGGCCCCAGTCCATACACTGTGGGCTAGCCGAGCACTAAAGCTTTAGACATCCAAAGACATAGCAGGGTCTCAGTAAGAACACACTTTAACAACCAGCAGCCCTCTGGGAAGCGAAGCAAGCAGGCCAACAATGAGGTCATTATTTTAGGGTCTGGAGTTACTCCCTTATTAATGCTCCTCACATAGGAGAAAACCACATTTGTTCTTTGTCTGCATATGGCTTCCTAGGAGCCTTTTCCTTCCGGACAGGACTTCTACTACAAAGCCCAGGACAGCAGGCAAAGACATCAGAGGGGCACAGAGAGTGGGAGGCGTGCAGGAGTGAATCTCAAGTGTTAGGGGTGGGGACAGGCAACTGATAATTAGAGCTCTCTGCAGGGGATGAGGATGTGGTTTGGCTGGGGGGCCACATAGAGCAGCCTTGAAGGCGATGCTCTAGCAGAGGATGGGGGAGGGATGATGCAGAAGGGACTCAGAGCGCTGTGAGAGGGGCCATAGGCATGTGACTCTGTACCATCTTGATGTATTTATTACCTGCCTGCCGGGCACGAGGTGTCAGCCCACCCTGGCCTCAAATGCCAAGTAAATGGAAGCCTGCATGCCACAGCACATGTGAGGAGGTCGGAAGACAACTGAAGCAGTTGGCTTTCTCTTTCAACCATGCGGGTCCTGGGAACTGAGATCAATAAATGGGTGTGGTGGCAATTACCTTTACTAGCTAAGCTGTCCTGCCAGCTGATTTAACAGCATTTTAACTTTGTGTCTTCTAAAAATGAGATTATAACACCAAATCAACAGCAAATAAAGCTTAATCAATATTCCCCCAAATAATAACATCTAAGCTGATCACTTATGTGGCCTCTTAGCAAAGGTTCTAAAGCAGTAAACTTGATGGGCTGAAGCCAACACGTTGTCCCAGGCCCCAGGGGCTGAAGGAGCTGGATCACAAATTTGAGGCCATTCCTGGACTACATAGGCAGTTTCAGGTTAGTATGAGCTATATTCCATGTTTCTCTCTTGAGAGAGAGAGAGAGAGAGAGAGAGAGAGAGAGAGAGAGAGAGAGAGAGAGAGAGAGAGAGAGAGAAGGGAAAGGAGAGGGAGGCAAAGTCAGGGTGGAGGAGCAGCAGGAGGAGGGGGAGCAGCAGCAAACTTAATGACCAAAACACCGTTTGGAGCAAGCCTGTCACAGTTCCCAGACAAAATGCAGGTTGAATATTGAGACAGGGCAGAGGTCTCGCTGTCAGTCACCACCTGTCAATTCACACCATCTGATGTGAGAACCACTTGTACTGAAGGAAAATAGTTCTAGCTGCTACTTCCGTACAGGGAATGTCACCTTGGAGTGTCGGGTGCTGACTATGAATGTGCTCAACCGTGAGGGTCCTCAGGGAGCCTTGAACACACAGTTCAAGCAGGTATACCCAACATCTTCAAACCTAGAGAACTCCTACTTGCTATTCCACTAGCACAGAAAGCATCATGTGGAGAGTGGAAACACATGGCAGAAAAAAGCCCCAGGGACAAGACAACCAGCTCCGTGTGAGAAGGGTAACTGACTGCCCCTCTGAGGAGGTGCTGCAGAGGGACTGGCCCCATGGCTGGATTCCCCCTGCTGACCATCACAGTCAAAGCCTTGCTTTTGCTCCTCGCCCACTTCTTTGGTAACTAGAGTTATAATTTCCAAAAGTCCTTAAACACCTGGAGGGCTGTAGCTGGTTCTTTTTTAACTTTTCTCGAGACAGGGTTTCTCTGTGTAGCGTTGGCTGTCGTGGACTCACTTTGTAGACCAGGCTGGCCTCGATCTCATAGAGATCCGCCTGCCTCTGCCTCCCCAGTGCTGGGATTACAGGTGTGCATTGCCATGCCTCGCTGACACTTACTTCTTTTAGTATCCAAATTATACTCTTAATAATTGCTAGCTATGTGAAAGATGGAATGTAGAACGGGCCAAGTTTCTGTCTTGAACTCCCTCCTGACTTCCCTCAATGCTGGCCTGACCTGGCAGTGTAAGCCAAAGAAGCTCTTTGCTCCTGTAAGTTGCTTTGGCTCGGAATAACAGCAGAAAGAAACTAGAGTAGGTGGTACCATTTCCCTGTTTAATGGCTCCCACTAGGTCCTATGACTTATATAAAGGTCATACTCCTGAGCAAAGAAGATTAGATGCAGCATTATATCTTGGTCCAACTTCTTGTCCACTGTGCTCATCATCTGTGTATTCTAGATCACCTAGACTGTTTACAATCTTCTGAAGACACCACCTTCCCATTGCAATTCTACATATGTCCATGCTGTTGCTAAGTTGTTTGGTTATTTATTTGTGTATGTGTCTGCCCAAGTGTATGCATGTACACCACTGATGTGCAAACCAGAAGAGGGCACTGAAGTATAGGTGTCCTGAGCTACTTGATGTGTGTGCTGGAAACGGATCCAGGATGTCTACAAGACAGTAAGCACTCTTAACTTTTAAGCCATCTCTTCAGGCCCTGGTACCTCTTAAGTTCTAAGCAAAATGTGATACAAGGTCAAGTTATCCATGGCAGATTGCTGCCATGTCTGGCTCTTAAAAGCAACTCACTATAGATCTGGGGGAGGTTGTTGAGACTTGGGGAGAACAAGAGCTCCACAAAGACCAAACTGAGCAGGGCACAGGGGTCTTGTATGAGAC
>CM053749.1:48577588-48621505 GCA_028658305.1 Pachyuromys duprasi | reverse complement strand
GAAGTCCATCATGCGCTATGTTTCTTGCTTTGTAAATAAAGTCTGAGGGTGATAGACTGATACCCCTCTATTAAACAGCTAGAGGACCATATTTTCACATCTGGCCCCATAGATTTCCACTCTGATAAAACACACCAGCACCAATAGCTAGTTTAATTCCTCATTTTTGTGCATCATAACTAGTTGCTAAGATTCCCATTAAAGGTATTTTATGCAAATCTTTAGCCTGTGGCTCCCTTTAGGTTTTTTTTTTTCCTATCACACAGAGGAAGGATACATGTTATGGGGGTATAGGCAGAGAGGCAACCTCATACAAGCAGGCACTAGGTCACAAACAAATCACGGGTTGGGAGATAATGAGCAGTAGCCCAGGCGTGAGTGTCAATGTCCAAAAAAAAAGAACAATAGTCATTACAGCCCACAGTGAGCAACAACACTACCGGCCAGCAATAAGGATACTCTCACCCTGTTATTCTCCTTAGGTTACCTTACAGAGACATCTGAGCAGGGCTACTGCTGACCTCCTGTGTCTTTATGTGCCTCTCTATGTCTCTGCACACACGTGCATGTGGAGGCCAGAGACTGATAGCCGGTGTTTTTCTTAATTGCTCTCCACCTTCTTTTATTTGGGTGTGAGATGTCTGTGCGTGTGTATGACTGGGTCTGTATGGCCATGTCCAGATGTGACAGCCAGAAGATGCGCAGCACCTTCCTGGATCAGTCTTGGCTTTATTCCCTTGCACAGGGCCTCTCATTAAATCTGCAGATCACTATTTTAGCTAGGCAAGCTCCCAGGATCCGCTTGTCTCCGCCAAGCCTGCTCTCAACACCGGGGTTACAGGAACAGGCAGCAATGCTCAGCTTTTTATATGGGTGTTGGAGAGGCAAACTCAGGCCTTCATGCTTGTCCAGGAAGCACTCTTACTCACTGAGACATCTTCCCATCCCTTGATCTGAATTTTTGAGACAGGGTCTCACACTGAACTTAAGAGTTTGCAGATTTGATGAGAATGGCTAGCCTGTGAGCCCCAGGGGTAGCCCTGTCTCTGCCTCCTCTGTGTTGGGGTTCCAGGTGAGTACCTAGCTATGCGGGTGCTGGGGATCTGAACTCTGGTCCTCATGTTTGCACAGCAAGAACCTTTATCTGATACTCCCCCAAATCCCTCTTTGTGCATCTGATCGGAGCCCCTTGAAGGCTGAGTGGGTGGCCTGCAAACAGAGCCCAGGCGGAACTGGCTCCCAGCTGCCTGCTTCATCCAGCAGGAGGCCCCAGCCCGAGCAAGCAAAGACAGGACTTATCCCGTCCACAGGATAACACACTGGGTTCATCACCAAAGGCAACAGGGCGTTGTGGTGGTTTGAACGAGACGTGGCTCTCCTAGGCTCCTAGGTTTGAACTCTTGATCCCCAGTTGGTGGCACTCTTTGGTAGGGTTACAGAAATGTTAGAAGATGGAGTCTTGCTAGAGGGAGTAAGTCACCGGGGCTGGCTATGGGGTTTCATTGTCTGGTTCTGCTTTTCTGCTCTCTTTCTGCTCCTTAACTGCCAAGTCAACCCCCACATACTTGCTGGCATGATGTCTTTGCTGCCAAGATGGACTCCATCCTTCTGGAACTGTAAGCCAAAATAAACCTTATTCCCCCAGGTTGCTTAGCATCAGAAAAGAAACTAATGCAGGGACTGATGGGTCCCTCAGGAATCAGAACTTATAGTCAAAATGTTTACTGCACTAGAATCCTACCTGTTCTCTATGTTTATTTGATGAGGAATTAACTTTACTAATGCAGATATAAGGAGTCAAGAGTTGTTATGTGGTGGGGGACATGAAACATACTGACTAAACCAGTGCCCAGAATCCTTAGAGAGGTGAGCATTGTCATGAAGAATGATATTCCCCGCCTGGAGTCCTCTGGATTCAGACTGTCCTCAATGTTATCTTAAGATTTTTATACAGAGTTCCTCACACACCAGGTTTCAGTTTGTTCATCAGTAAAGTGGGCTTTGGGACAGCACGAGGCTCGCTGTCACTTTGAGGAATACAGAATCAAAGCACAGGAAAACACTGAGCATGGGCTTTTGGGAATATTGATACCCACCCCTCCCTGTCCACATCCATCATCACACTCTTAGCAGGATTTCCTGCTAGCACATTACCTTATGTCCCAGCTGGGCAGCTTCTCCTCGGGCCGCTGTGGCAATGGGGTCAATAAGATGCCCGATTTCCTGGACCACCGAGGTCAACTGCTCCTGCAGGGCCTGACAGAGGAAGAACCGTCAAGTCAACTGACAATAGCTCCCTACAATGCTGAGTCATTCTGAAAAGGCCTTTATGAAGGACAACTGGACCTGCTTGAAATCAGCATGCTGATGCTCCTCTGATCGTCTGTTCTCTGATTTGCCTTGCTCCCTTGGCTGAGATCCCTCACCCTTCCTCAGATGAGGCGAGCCTGAGAGATGTGTTTCTCACTGGTTCATTCTCACCAGCCCTGACAACGAATGCCAGTGGTGTCTTCACGGTAGGTTATATATCCTGATTACTGGGAATGAAGAACAGCTGTACTTGCCAAGAAGGCAGACAAGTTGGTCCAAATGGAGATAGCTAATTGGGGACTGAGGGAACACACAGGTCTTGGTATTCTCAGAACTTAAAGAGGTGGGGAGGGGGAAGGTTGACGTAAAACTGAGATCAGTTCTCAGAAGGCTTCCCTGATGGCACCAGACCTGATGCATGCAGAGCTTAGCCAGACTCTGCTGCCTGTCCTTGGAGACTTGCAGGCAGCAAGTCTTGGAAATGATATTCTTGAGGTATTTCTTTTCAGATCTCAGATGGTTTAACCTCTATGTTAAACCAAAGAAACGAGTTTAAGCTATTAAGCAATACAGAGAGATAGCCAGACCATGCTGGGAGGGTGTGAGCTGAAGATTAGTGCAAACAGGAAAAATCCCATCCCTTTCTCAAAATCATCTTAGGAACTGTTCTGGATGGGAGAGACGTATCCCTCGACATGCCACCTAATAAAGTGACAATATCCTTCCCGAATTTGTCACTTTGCCACTGAACCATGATGTACTTGAACACGAGGGCTTTAGGCAGAGTTCACTCTGGGAGAGAAAAAGCTTAGCAGACAAGCTTGAAAACAGAACAAAAAGGAGCTAGAGAGATGGGGTGGGCAAAGAGAGGCTCCCCCAAGTCCAAAGGCCTTATTTAGCTAAGTATTTATTATCCTCTCACACCTAATGTGATTAGGGGCAAGAATGTGTTTTATGATAGGTGCTTTGTTAAATTCAGGATTGTACAATGGAGCTATCTATCTATCTATCTATCTATCTATCTATCTATCTATCTATCTATCTATCTATCTATCTATCTACTTACTTTAGAAGGGGGCAGGCAATGCCTTACTATGTAGCCCTGGCTGTCTTCAAACTCAGAGAACTCAAACTGCTTCTGCCTCCTGGGATTAAAGTTGTGTGAAGCTTCCAAATGTGGCTTCACCTTGGCTTTTAAACCTGGGGGATACTTAAGGACATGGTCTGCTGACAAATCACCTCCCCAACACGCACTTCATGTATGTTCAATTTTAGGAACAGGCTTAAAATTAAAATAGTAATTCTAGCTTTCTACATGGTTACAGTGCTTAGTCCTGCTTCTCATTTCCTGGAAAAGTGTGTGTGTGTGTCTGAAGTAGATCAGACAGCTCTATTAATAAAAACGAGCAATGCTTACTTCTAGCTCCCCTGTTTGGAGAACAGGGACAGAGCTCATTATGCTCGTTATGCATTCTTTGGAAGTAAGGTTAAAAACAGCATTCGTGTAGACTACTGGGCGCTATACTCTTAGTAGAGGAGTAAGTAAGGACTGCACACTTTGCATGGGTGACAAGCACCTCAAGAGCAAGAACAGATACAGTGAGGCTAGGGAGATGCTCGGGGGTAAAGTGTATGCTATTCAGACACGAGGGCCCGAGCATCTACAGTCCCAGTACTGCAGTGGGGATGTGGTGCAGACAGGTGGATCCTGAGGACTCACTGGTCAGCCAGTTTAGCTCAGGGTGAGCTCTGGTTTCAGGGAGCGACCCTCACTCCAAAAAAAAAAAAAAATAGAGGAGCAATTGAGGCCTTTAGCTCTACATGAGTGAGTATACCCCCCTACATGCATATGCGTGTATAACACACATACATACAGAAATAGAATAAAGTGCCCCCAAATGATAAGATGCTAAGCTCCCCACCTCACACACATACGAGATATAGAATAACTTATAGTACAACTCCTCACCCCTAGATGGATCAAATGCATTAAGAGTTTAATGCTAAACTTGCCTAAAAAGTGAGAAGGAAAAAAAATGTGACCAGAGAGAAGCATTCAAGCTTTGCATGCCCAGGCCTGCTCCACTGATGTGTGCAAGTGAACACGGTAGTCCAACTTAGGACCCGACACTGATCATTTGAATATTCTTCTTTGGCCCGTGTCCTCTTTCCCCTCTCAGCACGTGTCCTATCCCTTCCTCAGACTTCCCTGCTGGTTCCACAGGAAAGGGCTGTCCATTATCATACTCCTGCATTAGAGACATCTTTCCCATTTCCTCCTGAGTTTCCAAGGCAGACGACAGAGCCCCAGCCTACCTCCACAGAGATGTCATCCCTCGTGGCCAGGCTCTGGCTGACCGCGGCCAGGGAGGCCTGCTCGATGTCCCTGATGCACCGGTTGATGCCATCGATGGAGTAGTCACACTCCCTCTGCCCAGGGGCCTTGTCCCTAGAAGGGACAGAAGAAATCAAACACAAGTTCATAAGGCTCAAACACGTCACACCGTGGGCCAGGAGCCCTGTCCCTTTTCTAGATGATCACTTCACTAAGCTGAGCATCTCTGAGGCTTGCTCAGCAAAACCTGGTACACAGCATGTGCATTTCTTAATTAACACTTGTACCTGACATAGCTCCATTTCTAGCCAGAAGAATGAGGAATCGTCACCCTCAGGGTAATAATAGGTAACTGGAAAGGAAATAATTTGCACTTGGGTGCTTCTTCTACTTTAAACAATGAAGTTAAAAAAAAAATCACTCATGCATGCGTTGATGTACGTATGTGTCTGTTTTCTATGTGTCTGTTTGTGCATAGGCGCATGCAAACATCAACACAGGGAGACCATAAGAGGAAGTTGAGTGTCCTTTATAATTCTCTGCATTAGTCCCACAAGGCAGGGTCTGTCTCTCAACCTGGGGCCAGTGTGGCAGTCAGCAAGATGCAGCCATCCTCATGTATTTGTCTCTCACAGTTCTAGGACTGCAAGCACACACCCAGGCCTGGATTTTTATATGGAGCCAGGTATTCAAACTCAGGCCCTTGTGCATCTGCAGCAAGCATCCCTCCAGCCACTGAGAATAAAAGTGTGCAACCACGCTCCATGCTGTAGTGTACACTGGTTATAAACCCAAGAGCTGCAGAAAGGGCTGAAGTGTTCAGAGGATTTTTCTTTGCAATGCAGTAAGAAAAAGTTTAATTATGGCTTTGAGCTTCAGGAGCAATTAAGAAGCAAAGTACTGGAACTAAGGAAACAAACACACTCCACGTTGTAGGATATTAATCTGGCCAACTTGGGAAACGTCGTTTTCTCAGCCACCAGGTATTAGCAAGGTCCGGATACCCAGAGTTAGTGTGGGCTGCAGAAAATCCCTCTTGTCTTACTGTCAGGAGAGCTCTCCAGGACCCCTAAAAGTTGAGAATTCAGTGTGATGGTTGGATGGGCTGGGGCTGGAGCCTATAGGTGACCACGTAGGACATCACTCAAGTTCTCCTACCTCAAAGTTCACAGCAGTGAAATGGAAACAATGACACCACCTACGCTAAAATGTGATGATCAGGAAATGTAATATAGGGAAAATATTTGAAATAACAGATATTGTGGCCAAGACTGTCATCATTGGTCTCAAAGAGATTTAAAAAAAAAAAGATGACTGTAATTTTCTTAGTCTTTTCTATTACTGTGATAAATACAAAAGCAACCTGGGGAGGAAAGAATTGGTTTTATCCAGTCACAGACAGTCCATCATTAAAGGAAGCTAAAGCAGAAAGCTCAATATAGGAACTCAGAGGCAGGAACTGAAGCAGAGACCATGGAATAATGCTGCTTGCTCAACTACGTGTCTTATACAGGCCAGACCCATCTGCCCAGGAATGGCATGACTGCAGAGGCCTAGGCTCTCACATTAATCATCAACAGAGAAAAAGCCCCACAGACATACGCACAGGCCGCTATGAGGAGACAGTTCCTCAACTGAAGGTCCCTCTTCCCAGGTGACTCCAGTTTGTGTCAAGCTAACAACCAAGATTAGCCATCACAATAACGATCAACATGGCAGGCACAGTCCCCTCCTACTCTAGTCAGGCGCAGGCTGGAAGTTCTCTTTAGATGAGGACCTCACCTGATAGATGTGATGAGACTCTTAATGGAGTCAGATACAGTATGGGAGTGTCCAGCCAACACGGACCAGGTGGGCGGATCTTTGGGGTTGATGGCCAGAGATCGTGCAGTTCGGATGAGGTATGATGAGCTCTCCAGCATGGTCTTGGCTGAAACCAAGATTGGTTCCTGTGCCTGGGAGCCCTACGATCAACGAGATACACAGACAGGTAAGATGGACCCTAGAAAGTCTTACTCTTTCAGCTGGTACTTCTAACCTGAAGAAAGCCAGTTAGCAAAAAGGTTCCAGACTAGGAAATGTGGGTTCAGGCTTGTTCCTTAAATAATATATGTGTGTGTGTATGTATATGTATATATATATATTTTTTTTCCTTAAAAAGAATTTTTAAGTATGACATATTTTATGAAAGAATCAGCCCCAATCTTGGGCACAAAGATTATTCTCAACACCATGCTATTATTTTTTTAACAGACAGACATTCACCTAGTAACTGTGCACAAAGGTTGGGGACATAGTGTGGTAAGGTAACTGCACACAACACAGTACTCATTACTGCAAAATACTGTGCTTACTACAGAAACATAGTCCATAGAGCAGCACCAAAAGGTCCTTTTGAGTTTTAACTACTGTGCTCATTCTGTTTCATACAGAATTAGCCAATGACTCTAGAGTTACAATTGCTTTGGAATCTCCTACCTCAGAGCTGATCTGAGCAGGAATGCTGACAAACTCAGGGTTTGATGCAAAAGCTGTTAGGTTCTCGACGGCTTCGATCAAGGGCGTGGTGGCAATTCGACACTTGTTTCGGTTATCTTCAGAGAAATCCCCATCCAGGGCCTAATGGGAAAGAAATGGAGATTTCATCCCATGGAGAAACACGTATCATTTCTAAGCCACAGCAATCTCCTCTCAGCAGTGGAAAATGGTTCACTGGGAATACTACTTATCAATGGGTAGGAGGCAATTGGAGAGATTCCTGTTGTCAACCAGAGAGGCCATGTATAATTCCTAACGAATAATCCAGAAGTACAGTTTACAGGGCAGCAGTCTTGCTGTCCACCTACTCACTCTTCGCTCCCTCCAGCCAGCAAGTCCTCACACCTGCAGCCGAGCCACTTTCTTTTCCACTTCTGAGATAGGATCCTCTTGGAATCCTCTCCTCTATTTCTAAATGGATTCTAAATGGATTAAGCCTATTCTCTCCCAAATGATAAAGATCCTTCACATGGAGTGATACTTCTGACAGCCTGCCTTTCCTCCCTCCCTCCATTTTTTAAATTTGGACATAAAAACCAGAGTCTATCCTTGAGCTAAATCTCTAAGCCTTCACACTTCCAACTTTCCTAAGTTCTACATCTAAGAATATCCCTGCACTACCAACATCTTAGAATAAATACAATGGAATCCAAAGGGAAGGAACACACTAGACTTGCCCAATCAAATGGGTAACTCCTAACACACACACACACACACACACACACACACACACACACACACACACACACACACACACACACACATCGATCTATCTAGTTAAGGAAGTCACGTGAAAAAGGGAACTGATTGCACAATTCCATTCATGAAAGTACAAAAACAGGTTAAACTCACTGAGGTGTCAGAAGTTGGGTGACATTCTAGAGGACTGTACTTAGTATATTTGTTTGAGACAATTGACTGAGCTCTTGACATGGCATATTTTCCCTCTATACATTTTATGCTTCATCTTTCTTTAACCAGCAGCCAGACAACACAAGAGGATTGACTGAATGATCAGTCATGCTGCTGATTAACGGCCAGGTTGGTGAGAATCCAGGATGTGGCCTGGGATCCATGTCAAGCTTGTCTCACAATGGGTTAACCTTTTGAGGTCAAGGCTCTCCAAACAGACTCCAGCCTCTTCAGAAAACCTGAAACATGGCTGGCACCTGTCTTCTAGCAGAGGGCTAGAAGGCGAAGCCAGTTACTACACTTGCAGAAGAATGCAACTTTCCTTGTTAAATGAGCAAGTAAACGTTTAATTTAATCCTTATGAGCAATACCTAAAAGCCTATTTAGACAATTAGTGAACAAGCCAACCAGAGGCACTGCATTATTTGACCAGCTGGGTCTGAGGTGGGCGTGATCTGTTTCTCAGGAAGACAAGAGGTGGCAGGCAAGGCAAGTCTGAAGGCCACTTCTAATTAACAATGACATTCCAGCCAGGCCTTGGCAACTTGGGATAATAATTACGGAGATACAATGCTAATAATTTCAGAGGAATTTCCATGAGCCTGCTCACTTACCAGTCTCATAGTGCCTGGCTTGCCTTGGCTCCCACCCAGCCCGCACCCAACAGACCCAGATGATCCTGCTCTCAGCTCTTAGATTCCGCCTTTTGTCCAGGCCCACTGGAGACCTTAACAATCACACCCATAACCCCACCTCTAACTGTTCTCCTGTACTCACTAAATGCTGAATTTACATTGCTGGCCCTGGCATTACAAAAAAAGGATTGCCTTAGAACGCTGACCTCCTTGTGGTTGGGTGCTACCAAGCCTCACCACAAGCTGGGGATACCAGCAAAAGGCATGGTAGGTACCACCTGGCAGGAGCCTGATACAAATGGTCTCAAGCACAAGAAAATGAGTGAAGCAGAAGGATGTCATAGTGAACTTTGGAGTCCAAGGAGCTTGGGCCCCAGCTCCTCAAGTCGCATTGCCTGGGCACTAAAATGAATGACGTGGTTTCCTTTCTTCCTCTCATTTTTCCAAACTCAGACCCGCTCCTTTCCTACCTTGTTCTCTGTCTGTCAGGATGAAAAACATCTGACTTGGTCACCAACCTTCATTTGAACTTTCACAAACCAGAGAGATGACTCCCGGCCCCCTGAGGTCAATCTCAAAGAATAGCTCTCAGTGGTACAGTCTTAAAACATGGACCAGTGGATGCCAAAAGGAGTTTTTTCTTCTGCTCAGCATAAGAACCACATCTACAGAGCCCATAGGACAGGGCACTGAATAACAGGGCCTACAGCAAAACCCTCCATCACCCACCTGCTCTGGCTTCCAAAAGGGAAAAGTCATTTCCTCCAAAGGATGCATTTGGCATTAGAAAGGGTAATCTGCAAATCTATTATTTCACTTCCAAATTTTGCTTCCACTGGGTATGACTGAGCCAACCCCAGTAAAACGGACACTCAAGTCAGCCCCACAGTGAGATGCTGAGCAGCCACAAATGCTTCCTTGTGCCTGTTTCCCTGTTTCATATCACGGAATGTCTCCCTTACCACTGAGGAGGTAAATTCACATGGTTGCACATCCAAACCCATGGGTCAAGAGCACTCCAAACCCCTAAGCTGGATACTCCAGGTGTCTTCAGTCTAATCTCACAGGCACGTGGGGGAACACATTCATGGACTCAAGGGGCTAAAGTTCATTGAATACCCTTTAGTTTTCCCAATAAAGTTAGCACCTGGAAAAGTGGCACAATTTCCTCAGGTCACCCTGCTACTTGCTGTCATGTCTCAAAGCATCACCAGAGATGCCAACTCTCTTCTTTCTTACAGACCCCAGACACCAACAAAGGCAGCAAGGCCTAAGCTGTTCCAGAGTGCTCCGCACCCCAATCTGAAGAATTCTACCAGTCCAAACATAAGGATGACCAAGAAAACATACTGAGAGCCAAGTCAAATTCAATTAGAGGGAGCTGGCTCGGGGGTCTGCGGCACTCACTGGAAATGCCTAATTTCAAAGATCTGAGCACTCACTCTGTGGTGACCAGGAAGGCCGGACTTCAACTTCTCAGCAAAACAAAGCCTGGGATTGCATAATTTCCACTTGGCACTCAAACCTGAGTGGCTGCACATTTAAAATAGCATTCCATTCCACACATCTGAGTCAAGGCTAGGTAATGAGTGCAATGGAGAGAAAAAACAGGCAGGAGTGTGTTTGTGGACCAGGGGAAGAGACTCAGTGCCTTTGTAACTCACCCAGCATTGAGAGCCCTCCCTGGTAGGAGATATTTTGAAATGGCTTCTTGCTGGGCTATGCTCAGAGAGTTTAAAGAACGCCATCAGAAGAGATCTAAGGCCCCGGTGGCATGCTGCTTTCTCCCTTCTTCATGACCGGAAGGGTGTGGCAGCTAGGTTTATATTAGGGCACAGCCTCACGGTGCAAAATAAACACATACTAAGGAGCATAAGACAGCTAAAAGGCAGCCGTGACACCGGTCTCTGAACTACTCAGGAAATGAACGATCCATTTGGCTTTCTCATACACAGGATACTTAACCATTCCTTTCAAATAGGACATCCATTTAGCACAGTGCAGGGGCCACCAAGGAAGTGACCTATACCAGTTTCTTGTTAGTGAGTGAAAGGCAACACTCAAGGGCTGGCCAGCAAACCCTGTCACACAGTGGGAATTGAAAACTGGGCAAATTTGGACAAGCTGGGGCAACAGGTTCATTTCTGTTCCCCTTATACAGACACTATTTTGCATTCACGCTCACAGGAGACAGGCTCTATGTGCTCCACATTACAATCACCCTGCTCTCCTCCTCTGATGCTTTCCACAGGCCTATCTTTTGGACCATCACACGAGCTCATTTGCTGCAGGGAATTACAGAGGGGTTGACACTGTGAGGAGAATGTGAAAGAAGACTTGATCTTAACAGACAGATGGGAATCTAAAGCCAAGCAAGGAGGCAGCAGGAGGGGGAGGCTACGAGAGAGAGAGAGAGAGAGAGAGAGAGAGAGAGAGAGAGAGAGAGAGAGAGAGAGGCTACAGGAGTTTCTAAGGTCTTCCCTCCTCTGTGCTGCTTTATAATGATCAGAAAATGACTGACTTCTAACTGAGAAAAGTTAATTATGCAGCGAGCAATAATGACATCACAGCTTTTAACTATATTGTCCTTCCCACCCTCAACCTCCAGACTGACATTCATGTCTCTAAACACAACCAGGGCTTTTTCCCTAGGCAGGAGGGATGAGTTCATATCTTGTGCTCCAAAGTGCCCAACAACATGCCGGGACTGAGAACGGGCTCTGGGGCTTGGCTTGAATTCTCAGCTGTCATTTACTGGCTGCTTTACCTGTGCAGTTACTTAACCTCTGTATCCCAGTTTCCCATCAGTGAGATGGGCATGATAAATGTAGCGCAGCTGTGTGCACAAAACGAATGACATATGCAAAACATAAAATATATACTTACAAACAAAAGCCTGTCATTTGCTAATATGAACTATCATGGCAAGGGTAGATGAGCTACCACAAGGCTCCTAGGGCACCAGGACACGGGATATAATTTGTTGATTCATTTTCCATCTAGTTTCTTGATGCATTCAAGCACACAGGGCTTTTGTTTGTTTTGAAAATGACTCTCTGTTGAAATAGCTCTGGGACTGCTGACTCGGCTAGTTGGCCTGGCTCTCAGCAGCCAGCTTCCAGCTGCTGCAGGCTGGACAGATGCTCTTTTCCTTTGGCCTCTGCAAGGCTCATTCACTCCGTGACTGACTTCTGCATGGGGTTGTACAGAGATTTTTTTTCTTTTTCTTTTCTTTTTTTTTTTGCAAAAAAAATAAATAAATTTCAAGGTGCAGTAAGGTTGGGGACCCTTATACTGAAGTCAGACAGGGGGTGTTGTTCAGTGCTAGATTAAGTACCTAGTGTCAGGTCCCAAAGAAACCCAGGACAAATGGCTAACTGTGGTTCCCATTAGCATACCAAGGCACACACACAGGCCTTCCAGGCTCACTCAGACCTGCAGCACCTTTCAGCTCTTCTCACCACACCCTCTACCTAAACCTCTCAGGTCCAGGGGCTTTGCCTTTCTCTCTCCCAGCTTTTCTTTCCTATATAACCCTGTCAATTTGGCCACGCCTTCTCTTGGTTCTTGGCTCCTCTCTTGGTCTGCTTGCCCTCTCTCCTACTCTGTTTTCTTCAAGAAAGGGTTTCTCTGTGTAGCCTTGGCTGTCCTGGACCTGCAGACCAAGCTGGCCTTGAACTCACAGAGATCCACCTGTCTCTGCCTGCCTGAGTGCTGGGATTACAGGCCTGCTCCACTGCGCCCATCTTTTTCTCCTCTTCTTTCTCTCCTCCCATGGCCCGATTTGGTCTGGACCCTTCCAGATGCCTCTGGCTGTGCTCTCCCTCATATCTACAAACAAACCTTCTCCTCAACCATACGCTGGAGTGGTCATGTCCTCATTTCATTTTCCTAGCATGCACAAAACCACTGGTTTGATTCTTAGCCCCACACAAAATCATAAACAAACAAACAAATAGTCTCTTTCCCCTCAGCACCGCAAGGTTCACAGAGGGCTGGCGCCGCGCCTCCTTAACAATGCTCCTTTGATGGCTGGGGGTGGGGCTGAGATGACACTGGGCTGTGTGCCTGTGGTTTGCTGTCCAGGTTTTGGCTGTTTTCCCACAAGGTCAGCTGCCTGGTATGTGCAAGGCCCTAGCTTAGACCACCCACTACAAAGACCACTGCCTGACCAATTCAGTTTCCTCACTGCAAGGGATCCTGCCTCCCTGACACCTCATCTACTCACGGGCTTTAACACTACGGTGACTGACTTTTTTTTTTGAAAGAAAGAATGCTCTATCTTTAAAAAGTTGATGCTCCAAGAAAAGAAAAAGTCAAACATTTCTAAACAGCATGGATATAACACTGGAGATTTAAGCGATCATGTATATGTATGCATGTTAGTGTGTGACAGTGTGTGCATTCATATGCTACAGTGCACACGTGGAGGGCAGAGGACAATTCTAGGTGTGGGTCCTTTCCCCTAAGTTGTTTCTTGAGACAGGATCTCTTCTGTTGTTTGACTGGAGGTACACCAACCATGAGCTGTCCATGGGCTTCCAAGGAATCCTCCAGCCTCTGCTACCCACCTTGCTATACGATGGCTGGGAATCTCCATGTGTATTAACGTGTCAGACTTTTACATGGGTTGTGCAGACTTAAACTCAGGTCTTCATGTTTACCCTTTGGGCCATCTCTGCAGCCCCAGTGATTTTTGAAAATGCAGTTGTTTTGTAATTTCCCATTTTCTTTTTCCTCCATATTCTCTCTTGGTTCTAAAGTCTCCAGCAATAATGGCACAACCCTCCACCAGACCACTCCAAACCACACCAAGGAAACACAGTGTAAATGTGCAGGCTATACCCGCACACAGCACTAAGACAGGACCTAATCTCCCCTCCAGCCCAATTTCAGGCCCTGAGCTCCTACCTGCAGAACTGGGAGTGGCTCCCTCATTACCACCGTGGAGATCAGTGGAGGTGTACTTTGTGGGATTTCCTGGTGACTATCTCCTGATTAGTAAGCAAAAGTGACCCCTCCCCAGACACAACTTAAGGGCTGTATCTTACCACTCATATATCTGAGGAGACAGAGCTTCAGACACACTCTTCGCTCAGCTCCAGACAGGGACCAACAAGACCTGCCATACAGTGACCTACCTTGATGGTCTTGACCAGGTTGGCGGTGCTGTTGGCGACCTCCTTGGCTGACTGGACAAAGTGCCTCTTGGCCACAGGGTTGGCCGTCTTGGATGAGGCAATGCGGCAGGCATTGCACAAGGCTGAGGTATGCTTGGCAACGATAGTGGCAGCTGACAGAACCTACAAAGCATGGAGCTAGATTAGGGGTGGCCACCGTACACTTCAGCGCGGGGGAACCTGGGTTTCTCTGCAGTTCACATGTTCAGAATCTTGGCAGTCTCATTTGTCTAGCTCTGCCCCGAGGAAGGAAAGAGCAAGAAATATGAAGCAAGAGAGAATGAAAATAGAAACGGGAAGGAGATGCTGTGACAGGACTGTGCTGGGCCCCGCTTTTAAAGGGGATATGGTCAGCTAGTCTGTGAAACCCCCAGAGTCCAGGCCACAGGCCAAAGCCTAAGACACCTGATTTAAAATTTTCCCGTAGGCACCTTAAAATGAGTAGAGAAACGAGACATTAATTTAAGTAATATAGTTTATTTAACTCAATGTATCCTAAATAGTGCATTACAGCAATGTGATACCGTAAGATTTTGTTCATGCCAAGTCTGTGAAATTCAGCATGCATCCAATTCTCACAGGTCACCGCTATTGGACTAGTCGTTTTTTCTAGCTACATTTTGCTAGCGGCCAATGCCATGGAATAGGTTTAAATGGGTATAATAAGCTACTAGACAACCCCACCCCAGGGGGAACTGTAGGTGGTCTACAGCTGACTAGCAGTCTGTCGACCATCTATCGACTTCCATTCCCATTTTCAACTCAGGTACTCTCTTGAAGCCGTAGACTTCCCTTTGTGGAGGCTAGACAGGCTCAGGGGCATTTGAGTATACACTCCGGTCTGCAGCAGGTCCAGATAGGCCTGGTGCTGTCTTCTTGGATTTTTGTACTGCTTTGAGAATGCTGGCCTAAGTTCACAGTGGGCATGCTACCCACAAGGCTGCCTCCGGTACCCCAGAGGAGCCACCCAGGTCCCCATGACACCAGAAGCAGCAAGGCATGCGATATGCAACATCTCTCCTCAAATGTCTCTTTGGCGCCTTTCAATGCTGTAGATCCTGACCTCAGCTCTGAGTCTTGACTCAGTGCCACCATCTCTGAGGTGATCTGAGAAAAATACTCTAATGCATCCCTGTCCTGGATGGTTTCTACTGTTAACTTGTCAAAACCTAGAGTCATCTGGGAAAAGTGAACCTCAACTGAAAAACTCCCTCAACCAGACCGGACTGGACTGGACTGAGAGACTGTCTTGACAATTGGTGTGTGAGGGCCCAGCCACCTGTGGGCAGCATCATCCCTAGACCATATGAGAAAGCAAGTTGAGCATGAGGCAGTGAGCGAGCCAGTAAACAGCATTCTTCTCTAGTTCCTTGAGCTCTTGCCCTGATACTCCTTCTATGATGGACTGTGACCTGGAAATGGAAGCTGAAATAAACCCTTTCTATCCCCAAGTTGTTTCTGCTTAGAGTGTAATATCACAGCAACAGAAACTAGAACAACACTGTGTCCTGTCATCACATCTTGACCAAACTGTTCAATGGAGTAAGAACCTTATGGTGAACAAACTGTCAATAAACAGCCGTGAAGCTCCTCCTGAATTCTGTTGGTTGTTTCACTACATGTAAGCATTTGCACATTCCCACCTTTACCACATTTGCAATGCTTTCCTGCTCATTGTGATGGCTAGTTGATTTGGCAACCTGGCCCAACCCTGAATCACCTGGGGAAGGAGAGTCTCAATGGGCATGGCGGTGGGGGACTGTCTTGATAGCCTTCACTGATGCCTGAAGGTGGGAGGCACCATTCCCTGTGGGCTGAACTGTATGAGAGCAGAGAAAGCAAGCTGAGCACAGGCATGTGCATGTTCTCTCTTTGCTCTGGAGCGTGGGTATGATGTCTAACTAGCTGCTTGACGTTTTTGCCTTGATTTCCTCTGGACGATGGACTATAACTTGGAATGGTTAGCTGAAAAGCCCCTTTCTCCCCTAAGCTGCTTTTGTCAGGGTACTTCATCACGGCAACAGATGCGAAATGAGGACAGTCATTATCTGCGCAGCTGCAGCCATCTGGGTTTGCAAGCCCTGGAAGCGCAGGATTCGCTGCTCATTTCCATCTCCCATAGTCCACCCAGAGAAGCCTTAGAGATCACATGTCCCACACCCTTCCTTGGTTACCTGTGATGGGCTGCTGCCTGGGTCCACCAAGTTCTGGCATGCCATCTGGATCGCCTGGTTAGCCCTGGCAAACTGGATGGGGTCCACCAGGCCTTGGTGGCCTGCCTGGCTGTTTGGATCAGAGATGCCAACAAGGTACGCAGCCTGTAAAATGATGAGCAGAACCACACCTCAGGCTCTATGCTCCTCCATGAGCCCATGGGAGACAATGGCCCACAGTACACTGGCATCTGGCATGCTCAGGTGCTCCTTAGGGCAAGCTACCCAAAGTAAGCTCATCCCTCTCGCCAATGAGGGTATGGTGACAGACAGGCCTATGCCGGCTTGACATACCATCAGGAGTTTGCTGCAGGCATTAGGGAACAAAGCTTCCTTGTTCTTAAGAGAAAACCTTTGGGCCACTCCTCTGTGGGGCATGGACAGGGATGTATGTAGCCTGCACTTGCTGTGTGAAGTTGACTCTGGCTTGAAGTCAGAAGAGGCAGGAGAAAGCTGGCGCAGACTAATACAGGGAGCTTCTGAGTCGGTCCATCCTAGATCCTTTGCTGCCCAAAGGTTTCCTAACCCAGAGGGTCCTTGTCTAGGTAACTATTTCCAACAGCAATTACAATCTTAGCTTAGGCAAACAAGTAACAAGAATGGGATGACTCAGAAAATTAAAAAAAAAAAAAAATCATTTGGTCCCCACCAGGACACTCCAGAAAAGGATGTTTCTTTGGGTTCCCTTTGGATGTGCTAGGAAATAACTAGCAATGAGCTCCTATGGCTGAGGGGACGGATGAAGGTTAGGAGTCTTCTTTTCCAACTAGGGATGTTTGTCTTTGAGTAGGTAAAATCTCCCAAGTTCAAAGTTAACCACCAATGACAAACCCTTCAATCTAAATGCTGCCATCTTTGACGTGTTTGTTGCACGAGCCCAATCATGATTGGAAAGGGACACAGGTCGGCCAAAGGGAGCTGGTAAACAATATCACAGCTCTCATGGTAGGGCCACTTTTCTTGTTCTTCCTTTAATTCTAAGGAATGTAGCTAACGTTAAATTCTAAAGAGTCAGATCATTTTAATCACTCAGCACTTATTCTTCTCTATGGAACAATTTACCCAGGACACTGGCTTTCAATCTGCCTCTGATCTCTGTGTGCTGGGTCTGCAGTATTCATGGAGTCTCACTGTCTTGTATGCTCCTCCCACCCAGAAGCCATCCGCTTTCCCAACGTTCCTGGATCAGTGCTTGGAGAAGCTGGGGCAGGTCTCCCTCAGGGTCTGCACTATGTCCTAGGGCACAAGCTGGAAAGAAGGGATGTACAGGGGACTGGTTCTCACCTGGGCTGCTGCCTCTGTCAGCCCGCACAGAGCCTTGGATGCAATCCCCACACATTCTCCGAAGGCAGGGAGGTCCCCCGTCTTGGCATTCTGTGAAATCCCAGCCATTGACTCGCCTAGAACCTACAAAACAGCATCCAGTCAGTGAGTTTTTATTCCAACCGTGGGCTGCAGGAGGTTACCCTGCAGCTTTAATACTCAAGGCGACTTAATTTAAAACATTTGTCATCTTTGCCTTTATCGTACCCAAGAGAGATTCAAGAGAATTATACCCTCTTTGTTTGATGAAGATAAATAAATAATAAAAGCACAAACACTGCATCTAAAGATTATCAGTATCTCTAGGAGGTACAGTCAACACACATGGCCCTGTCTGAGAATGATTTACTTCCCAGAGCATAAAATCTATCTAGAACATAGAAGGCATATTGTTCCTTGTATGATTAATTTGTCAATTGAAAATTTACGTAGAACTGTGTTAAAGATATTTCCTAAATATTTTAAGCATTTTGACTTGTTTTGAAAAGCACTGGCACATTCTTCCTTTGGCCTCAAAATAACAACTGTTAAGAATTGTCACAGTCACAGTGTATAACCTAGGGCGGTAAAATGTCCTCTAAAGATCATATAGAAGGTCACTTGGGCAGAGCAGGGCATCTATCCCAAATCCAGTGATCTGTCCTCTCTTGGGCTTTGGCATGTGCCATGGAGTTTGTGCTCTCCAGGGCCATAGATGATGGAGTAGAAAATGTTCATCCTTGGGTGAGAGAGGATTCTGTCAAGTCTTGAATGTGTTACAAAGCTCTTCCTAAGATAATAAGCCATTTTGGAGAGGAAACGGAATAAATTACTATAATTTCTTACATATAATATAGTCATGTTCACAAAAAAAAGTGCAAAGCAAAGCAGTAGCAGTTCACCCGCTCTCCTAACCTCTTTAAGAAGAGAGCCTTCCGGTGCTGGTAGGGTGCTGGCTTAGCATGTATGAGGCTTTGGGTTCAATGGCCCAACCGTTGTGGTACACGCCTGCAATTCTAGCACTTAGGAGGTGAGGACAGGAAAGTCAAAAGATCATCCTTGGCCATACAGCATAGTCAAGGCCAGCTTGAGACCTTTTTCTGAATTTAAGTATTTAAATCATATGCACCCTCTATTTAGACAGCCCTTTATTCCATGAAGGTTGCTGAACAGAGGGAATTCTTGTCTTAACCCAACACAAACTGAGCCTTTTTTATATCATCAATACAGTTGGTTCACTAAGACTGAAGTGAAGCAAACTAGCATGCATGGGTACTAGGACCAAGGCCAGGTGGCAAAATTTCAATTCCCAATTGTCTCTCTGGTATATCACTGCCACGTTCTGATTTTTAGGCATTCTCCTTCATTATTGTTCCCCAAAGTACTCTTACCAAAGCTTTTTACAATTACCACCTTCACCTAATTAAATAGTAAGGAATCAGATTTTACTGAGGAAAGATGGAGGAAGCCATGGCAGTTTTTTTTTTTTTTTTAATACTTCTCTTCCTAACCACTCAAAATACCTAATATTTACTTCCCTCAAATATTCCCTTTGGATAGCACAAAATCTGAGCAAGGCACTTTTGTGAAGGCCAAGGTCACAGGAGGGCTTTCCGCATCAGTTCAGCCTCTAGTACAGAAAACATGACTGGATTTGTGATAGGACATAAGCAGTAACTCTTAAAGAAGGGTTTCTAGACCACAGAGGCAGGACTGGGAACCCCTCTAAACTGCACAGACCTCAAAGCTTGGGGCTGAGGTCTGGCATCTGGTATTTACCAAACTTTCCTCATGGTTCTTCGATACTTGGAATGTTGCGGGACACTTGAGGAAGGGTGTTGTACCACAAGGTTTCGCCGTATCGGGCCGCCCATTGGCGAGGCAGGTACCCCAAAGCCTGTCTCAATTTCTCCCCACTGAGGAGCAGTGTTGATGTCTGTGTTCTGGCACAGACAGGATGGTTGGCATGGACTGTCAGCTTGACAGGATCTAGACTCACCAAGGAAGTGAGGCTCTGGGCACGCAGGGGAGGGGCTTCTAGAGTGGGTTGATTAAGGAGGAATGACCCACCCTCAGTGTGGGCAGGACCATCCACACGCTGGGATCCTGAACTGCATAAAAAGGAGAAACTGAGCTGAACTCCTGCATTCATCTCTCTCTGCTTCCTCGCTGTGGATGCAGTGTGACTAGACCGCTTTATATCCTTCCCATCACGCTGCGCCTTCACATTTAAGCCAGGACAAAGCCTTCCTGCTTTAGGTTCCTTTTTGTTGGGTATTCTATCACAGTAGTGAGGACCAGTAGTTAACACAGACAGGCTTACCTTGGAGTTTTCCATCACACTCTCAATGCAGTCAAAGTAAGAGAGGTCACTCACAGGTTCATTAGGGTTTTCCAACATCCCCTTGACAGTCTGCAATGGACAACACAACGCAGAAAGTGAGGCAGAGGCACAGCAGAGAACCTGCTGTGAAGAACAACCATTGCTAGCCTTTGCTGGACCATAACTGGAGCTCATGCGAGGAACTCGGATCAGGGTGTCAAGACTTCAGACTCCCTGCCAGCAAAACAACGATGGGGTGGGAGCCTCAGGGTGCTGTTGCCGCTACTGGGAGTTGTCAGCCATATTGACAGAACTCTAAAAAGGAAATCTCAAGTTTAGCAAAGCAATATATCCATGGCTGGCTAACACAAGTTCTCCACTGAGTAACCCTGACGAGCTTACATTCCTAGGGCACATTTAGTCATTCCTTTATGGTTAAGAAGGACCCTCAATATTTCAGTTTTGGGACCTTCTAATGGGTGTACATGGAAGAAGGTAATTCCCAAAGGTGGTCCATCGGGATGGTTCGTCTGTTAGTGACTTAAACGGTATAGAAAATGTCTACTCTGTGTAAGTACCCATTCAGGAAATGGGAAGAGGTCTCTTTCTCTGTCTCTCCAAATCATAAAAATCATCACTAGCTTTCTCAGTGACCTTAGATCACTAGCCATGAAGAGTTCTTCCAGTGACTGACAGGATCTGGGCACAGATCCTTGAATCTGCTCATCTTCAATAGACTGCACACTGGGAGTCAGCAGCCTCCGGGGACATGGTCAACAAAGTGACAACACAGCCGAGCTCCAAAGGGTGCGTGTGGGGTAATGGGAACTGCCCATACCCATCCATTTAAAATGGCACACGGAAAGAGGGCAGTTAAAGGCATGATCTTACTTCACTGAGAGCCTCTTCTTGGATAACCAAAACGTTTTCAGCACCAGCGATCCTGTTAGAAACCATCACCTTGGCAACCAAGGATACCTTTAAAGCACAGGGTACCCAGGCTAACAGATCTCATTTAGACACCAACTGCCTATGTGGCCTGTATATGTTTGAAAAGTGAAATGAGCATGCTAGAGCACCATCACGTGTGATGGCTGATTTTGGTTGTTAATCCAACACACTTACAAAGAGGGATGCCCATCTAAAGAGTTGTCTCCCCAAGACTAGACCTCGGGTATGTTACTGGGGTATTTTCTTGATTGCTAATTGATGTAGGAAGGCCTACTCCATCGTGAGTGGCACTGTTACTAGGCAGATAGGCCTGGGCTGTACAAGAAAGGTGAGCAGAACGTACACCTGGGGAAAAGCCAGTATGCAGCATTCCTCCATGGTTTCTGTTCCAAGCTCCTGCCTTGAGCTCCTGCCTGGCTTCCCTCAGTGCTGGACTGTAAGGCAGCTGGAAGCCAAACCTGCCTCTTCCTCCCCAAGTTGCTTCTGGTTATGGTGTTTATCACCGCAACAGAAAGCAAACTAGAACATCATGTAAGAACCAATCTGAAGAATTTTCAAATGCTTCAGTCCTGCCCTATTGGATGTCTTTTTGCCTCAACTCTGACCATCACTATCATCAGGGCCTTGAATCAAGCATTTAGAAGCTGCCATGGGCATTCCCACCAAGGTAGCCATCAGGACAACTAAGAACAATAGGGACAAACAATCTGTGTCTACTGAGATAACCACTGGGCCCATCCAATCGGATCTGTCTAGGTAAGGACTGCTTTACACAATGGCTTTCTTTACCCTCAGAGTTTTTACGGGCACCACGCAGAATTTCAAATATAAACACACACGGTCAATGCAAACCAAAAGGCACCCACAGGACCACTGGGAGTCTCCCACGTTATGAAGCGGCAAATACTCCTCTTGACCTCCTCCAGGGCCTCCTCTACATGCGGCAGGATAAAATGTATGTGGAAGTAACTATGTGTGTATTTGTGTGAAGATGCCTGTGCATGGGTGTGAAGGCCAGAGGTCAACTTGAGGTGTCATTCCTCTGGAGCCATCAATTTTGGTCACTGAGATAAGGGCTCTCACTGGCCTGGATCACCAAGTAGGCCAGTGGGTCTGACAAGCAAGCCTCATGGAATGGGCTGCCCCCACTTCCCCATCACCACACCCAGCTTCTGGAACTGTGGCCTGGGGCTAGGACTCAGGTGCCCCTGGTTTGTGGCACGTACCTCACCAACTGGACTACCTCTCCGACCCCAGCCTCTATCTCTCCAGCAGTTAGCCGAGAATAGTCTCTTTAGTACTTGTAGGCAAAGCTTCCTCATTGACAGCCTACACTCAATGCTACTTCCTTTTTGAATTGAAAGATCCTTAAACAAAATATATGTCATACTAGTGGGAAAAGGAGAAACGCCGGTGAAAATGCTATAAAATGCCATTTTCTCTAGCTCCTCCTAGTTAGGAGAGGCAAAAGGCAACGGCAGAAGAGAGATGGGTCACCACACAGGGGAAGACCCACGGACATGAGCACCGGGGCCCCCATCCTCAGCGGCCTTCTAGGGCTCCTCCTTACCTCGAGCTCCCGCAGGGCGTTGTCACACTCCTTCTGCCCAGGGGCCTGCTGGGTACACAGCATGATGAGCTGGTTGATGCTTTCGGTCACAGCTCTAGCGCAAGAACGGAAAGGAGCATGGGCTTGGGTGCTACCGTTTTATTTTACTATTTTACACATTTACACATTCTCAGCCATTTCCCTCCATGACGGTTCACCAAATCCAGCAGAGATAACCAGGCTGTGGTCCCCATGGGACTTCTCCCACAAGCTCTCTCTATACAACCCAAATAAAATGCATCCAGGGACCAGGAAAGGTAGACTCCCCACCTTGCTTCTGATTTCTCAAGGGCTCCAACAGTTCCCTTAGGAAATTAATACCATCTTTTGATACATTCATGAGAGACAATAAAGCTCCAAACAGCAAAAAGACCATACTGACACCATTTTTAGGACCTCTCTGTAGCAGTCTTCAAGGAATGAGATTATCCTGTCAGGCTGTTCTGGACAGCCTTGGTAAATTTTGATTGCTCTCAAATACTACAGCAGGTAGGAAAACAAGCCCAGGACCTTAAATCTCTGCTTTCCAGTAAAGGGTATGGATGTGTAAGCCTGAGTGGCTTTCCTAAGCTACATTCTTTGAAATAGCCATTTTGTTTTATGAACACCAATGGGGCTAGACCCTGGTATTATCTTACATGTATTTCTAATTTCAGAACTTATAAGGCAAACCCAATTTTTTTTCCCTACATATATTCCACTCTAAGAAGCCCCTGTCTTAACTAGTCCTGGGTTGTAGATAATTGAGAAACTCAAGTTCTGTTCTACATTAGTGTCTGCAAGGTGGGGAAGAGAAGCTGCAGTTTTGCTTTTACTTTAGGGATAAATGGAAGCCTAACTGCTTTAACAGAACCTGTTGAGATGCCATCTCTTCTCCAACAAATTGCTTTTGTAATTACACTGCTGGCTGTTTGTGGGGTCTGCTTCTGGATTCTATTCTGTTCCAATCACCTATGGTCTATCTTTTCCAATATCACACAGTGCTATAGCTTTACAGTAAGCCTTTGGGGGCTGGAGGGGTGGCTCAGTGAGTAAGAGAGGGTACTACTCTTCTAAGAGACCCGAGCTTGATTTCTAGAATCCATGTCATACAGCTTACAACTGCCTGTAACTCAGCTGGCACCCATACTCAGCTGTAAACACACACACATACAATTTTTAAAAATTAATACACATGTACTGAATTATTATACTGTATCAATAAATATATATAAATACAATGTGTCAGTAAAAGTAATAAATCTCTTATGTTTTATTAATGAAGACTCCGAGAGATGATAACTCTTTATAAGGTTTTGGAGTAAGACTTAGATCAAAGCCTGTCTAAGTGGTTCTAAAGCAGACCCAAAGCTCTCCTCTGCAGGGTGATGGCAGGTCCACAGGGCTACGGTAGAGTCAGAATTCTATTCACACTTCTACCTGCCACAGCTGAACAGCATCTTACAGCAAAAGGCCAAATTAAGACCCACGTAAGTAACTCCACCTAATAGAAAAGAACCTCATTTTATTAGTCCAACAGGCTCCTCAGCTTGCTACAGAATATCAAATTAGATGGAAAATGATGTAGCCAACATACAAAGGCAATTAGCTGAATTACGTGATCAGATACTGCTTTCCATTTTAAGCTTAGCTAGGGAGGGCGAGAAGAAGAAAAACATTCTCTAACTCAAGAGAGAATCCCAAAATAGTAGCTGTAGGATGGATGCTCGTGGCTTGTTGGAAAGTGCTTCATTAGGGCGTCACCAGAAAGCACCATATTTTCCTCCATGTAAGGGGAAAGAGAAAGACCAAGATGGCAGGGCAGTCCTCACTCCAGTGACCTTCCTGGGAGGGTACAGCTCACAAAATATGCATTTGAAATGTCTTCAGAGAGCTCAGTGCTGTGTCCTGCATGATGGCTCTCTTCTGAGGGGAAGCGGCCAGCATATGACACTGTACTAGGGTTTAAAGATTATGAAAACATAATCACTAGAGCTCCTTTTCACATATCATAGATAATTTCCATCAAATCTATTCCTCCCTAAATATGTGGCTCTGTGTGTGTATGTGAGCGTGTGGTATATTGGGAGACCAGAGGTCAACACTGAGTATCTTCCTCTACTGTTCTTCCTCCATCTCATTATCTGAGACAGGGTCTCTCACTGAAGCTGGTCCTTCCTGACTAGACTAGTTTGCCAGTGAGGCCTCACGATCTGTTCTTTCTTTGTTCCCTGTATCCTATCCCCCCCTCCAAAAAAAAGCCAGTGCCCACACTTGGGTTTTTATGTGTGCTCTGGGGATCTAATCTCAGGTCCTTACACTTCTGCAGCAGGCCTCTTCTTACCCCCTATCTGGTTTATATTTATTATTATTATTAAAAAATTTATTTTTTCAGAATTTCATACAATGTATTTTGATCATATTAACCCTTTACTCTTCAACTTAACTTTCCCCTGATCCATCCCTATCTTGTCTCTTTAAAAAGAATAAATAAAAAATAACCCATCTACTTCAATTTATGCTGCTTATATAATTCAGGGATGTGGGGCTCTTCACTGGAGTATGATCAACCGACCCTTAAAGAAATCTCCCTCCCCCAGAAGCCATCAACTATCCATAGCCCCTCCCACAAGGGTAGGGGCTCCTGAACCTATTCCTGCCCTGATTCTATGTGAGAATTTTCCACTTAGGAAGTGTTTACAGTTGGTGAATCCAGAGGAGACAGAACTGTGAGAAAGAGGCTCCTTGTCCTAGTCTCTTATTTCTGTAGCTGTGAAAAAAAATGTAAATTAAGAGATGAGATAAGGAAAAAAAAAAACACCAAAAAAACCAAACAAAACTAGGCACAGTAGTAGTTTGTGGTCAGACAAACTACAGAAATGCTGGCATGGCAGGGCATATCTAAATGAGTCACTCAGGTAATTGATCCACGACTGAACAGAATTACTTAGGGATGATTAATCTTGGTAAGTCATCTTAGAGTCTTCACTACAGAGCTCCAAAACTCAGTGGTCCAGGAGCAAACGAATACTTGACAACAAGAAATACTACTTATACATGTCACATGATAACAACAATAAAGGACTGGCTAAATAAGCACACAGGGCATAACAGGCTTCAAGGGTGCCCATTAAAAGTCACAATACACGACATATTGCTAGTAGGATATTCACGATATATGTCTAAATAGAACAAAATTGACAAAAACATCTGAAGAGCATGAGTCCATCCCTGTATAAAGAACCATGTATGTATGCATAGGGAAACGATACACTGAAACACATAAAAAGGGCATTAGTGAGTTTATACTGTTGGCTTAAAAGGTAAGTTGTAACAAATTTCAAAAACTTATAAATTGATCAGCTTATAGTATAATAAAAAAGTCACCCAAACCAGCAGGATCTGGGCTCTGTAAATACAAAGAGTCTGACCTCTAGTCACTGTTATTTTATCACAGTTTTTTTAATGGTTTAATATATATATATATAGATTTATTTCTTTTAATAAAAAAAGGTTAGGGCTGGGGACATGGCTCAGTTGATAAAGCACTTGTGTGGGTATGAGGCACTGAGTTCAGATGCCAACACCCATGAGAAAAGCAGGGTGCACACCTGTAATCCCCACACTGGAGAAATGGAAACAAGGCAGATGCCTGGGTCTGGATGGCCCGTCAGGCTATCTTAGACCGTGAGCTCCATGTTCAATGAAAGACCTTGGCTCAAAAAGTAAGATGGAGAGTGAAGCAGGAAGATGCTTTGACCACTGGCCTCCATATGCACACACACACACACACACACACACACACACACACACACACACACACACACACACACGGTTAAATAGTCACACCTCACAATCTATAGACTGTATTTTCTTACACTCTGTTTTTCTTTATCGAGATATATTTAAAGAATAGAGATCTGCAACCTCAAAGGTTAAAAGCGGGTTCCAAAGAAAGTCACCTATATATTGAATTGACTCAACTTAAGTTTAAAAAAAAATCCACTTATTTGAGAGTCTTACTAGGTGGTTGGTGCAGGCTGGCCCCAAACTCACAGTCTCCTACTTTATCCTCCTGAGTGTTGGAATCATCATAGGGTAAAAAGTTATCTGCTTAAGAAACTTGAAGGGAAAACAACACATGACTAGTCTCTTCCTCAAGGAAAGGAGGAGAAAGGCATTCAGATTCCCTGTAAGCACCCCATGGGCCTTATTATGCCCAAAGCTTAGAGACTTAAAAAAGTGATGTAGCTTAAATCTCTCTAAACCAGCAAGGTGCTGGCTAGAGAAGCAAGATGACAAAAGGTAAGGCAGAAAGACAGGCATGACATGAGGTAGGACAGGATAAATAAGAAGCCTGATGAATGCTGGAAAAACAAAAAACAGAAACAAAGAGCAACCTCAAATATGGGGCAGGGATTCTGCACAAAGGGGAAGTCTGAATGAGGACAAAGGACATTGGGAGTCTATGCTGAGTTACATTCCTCGCTTGGATAAAGGATGAGAACATTCTGGATGAGAGCTGCCATTTCCATTTTTCTATTTTATCTGGTGCAGACCATCCTCCCTTTGTGCAGTTTGCTGGGTCATCCTCTTTGTCACAATCTCTCTGTGTCACAGGAAATGGGAAGAAACCTGTCTATCAGGAACCAACAGGACAGAAGGAGCCTCTGTTTCCTAGGGAAGACCCTCAGAAGACAGGAAAATGGCCAACCAGCTATTCCCACGGCCAGGGTGATACATGTTGACACCTATCTATCAGTGGGGACAGTGATCAGTGGGCACAAGCCCTTCTTGTAGCTGTACTAGGCACAAGGTCAAGAAGCATCAGATCAATAGACCAGCCCCTAGGTGGGAAAGATTCAGAAGAATGGTTGACAAAATGCTCCAGCTCCTCCCCACTTAGCAGACAAGAGCTAGAGCCTGACCAGCCACATAGGAGATGACCAAGCTAACAAGACAGAACCCAACTCCTTCTGCACAGATGCTGTAAACCGAAGGCCCATCACCACCCCCTGAGGTGCTGAGGTGGAGTTCAGAAGTGAGGAAGGGATGTCCTCCGTATTTTATTCAGAAGCAATTTCTGTGCCCAGAGCATGAAGGTTCATAGAGCCCCAAAGAGCCAGGGCTACAACAAGGTTGGCAGCAATAGGATAGCAAGAGAATAGAACAGCAACAGGATACCAATAGAACAGGCAAGTCATGGACATGCACAGAGGGCAAGAGGCCTGGGCTGCTGCCACACTAAAAAGGGCTGCGGACTTGAAGACTGAGGACTCTGTTGTGCAACCTCCTATGGGCCTGTGTGTGTGTATCAGACACCCAGTATCCAGCAGCTGTGCTGGCATTGGCCCCTGTCAGGTCATATGCATACATATATACATAGATACATACATATACATATATATGTATATATATGAAGAACCCATGAAACAAGCATGAACAGATGACCGCCTAACCAGACAAAGCTTGTATCTGACAGGAGCTTGCCTGACCCTAGGATCTGGCTGGAATACCTGCTGAAGAACCACCGAGGAGCAGAAGGAAGCAAAAGACACACAAAGGAGATGGCAGGACCACCGTATCGCTTCCACTCTGCGCCGTCGCTTCCATGTGAGATGTTGTGAGGGCTTCCTGGCTCTAAACATGCTCCAGCTCCACGTTCACTATCAGACTGAAAGCTGGGCCATAGGCTGAGATGTTTCATAGGGCTCCTGTTCTCAGTGCCACCACCAGGGGCCTGTGGCTACCTAGAGCCATAACTTTTTTTTCTGGTCTGTGTGGCCTTCCATAGCTGTTTAAAAAGCACAACTTTCATTCTCCCCTTCTTCCCACAGTTTAAGAGAGTGAACAGCTCATTAAAGCTGAAAACTACAACTTGGAAATGATGCCAAAAAAAAAAAAAATGAAGATAATAAAAAAACAAAAAAACATCAGAGTTCAGATTACTAGAAATATCAGCTGTTTTTCCCAGGGGGAAAAAAAAGTAAAAAAAGAAAGAAAAATCTTTCAAGTAGTGGGATGGAATAAAACAGATGCCCACCCTGTCAGCTTGACAGGATCTAGAATCACCCAGGAAACCAATCACCATGCATGCCTGTGAGGAAGTTTCTGATTGGGTTAACACAGGTGAGAAGGCCCACCCCAACTGTGGGTGACAACATTCCACAGGATGGGGTTCCTAGCCCCAGCTTTCAGTGACCTGCTTTCTGACACCAGAGCCAACGTGACCAGCTGCCTCCCGGTCCTGCTTCCACGACCTCCCTGCTAGGATGGAGCCGAGATAAATTCTTATTTCCTTAAGTTGCAAAAAGACAATAGCTAATACAGAAGTTAAATGAGTAGGCCCAAGAGATTTCAAGAGAATTGTCTAATCCTCCATGAAAAAGGTAAATACAAATTTTTAAAAATCTACTAAAGTCAAGAAGAAAGGAGAGACTGGATGCCAATATTAGCAGCATAGAGACTAAAAACTGTTGAAGAAGCTGCTGCTTACACTCCACTTTACAGGTAGCAAATCTTGGGCAGGCTGAGCCATGTGAATATCACATCAAACAGGCGAACTTCAGATTAGAATTCAGGATTTTGAACTCAGACAGGTTAAAAGCAGGAACAACAACAAACAAACAAAACAAAACAAAGAAAAACAAATTAAAAATGAATATAAGCCAAGTGTATGCCTTTGATCCTAATAGTGGGGAGGCAAAGGCAAGCAGATCTCTGGGAGTTGTAGTCCATGCTAGTCTACATAGGGAATTCCTGGCCATCCAGGGCTACACAGAGAAACCCTGTCTCAAAATAAATAGATGAATAAACAAATCAAAATGAACACAATACAAGCAGAATTGAAGCTTACCACCAAGGTGCACATTTTGAAGAGCTTTCCCCTTACTCTACGCTCCTCCAGTCACCTCTCAATCACTGTTATACATCACGTGATGTGAAATGTTGCTGAGTATACATGTAACACCACAGAATCACAACACAACTTTTTGCTTGAAGTGTGGGAAAATGAATGTGAGACTGCTTGGGTGAGACGGTACTCACTGGGCCATCACTGCAGCCCAGCGCCACACAAACCAGGAGCCAACGCAACTGAGCCCTGCAGTGCTGGCTGCAGAGCAGAAACCGTATTATACCCCTGAAGTGAGCACACCTGGAGCAAATTTGGGGTGCTAAAAATCACCCCAAATTTAGTTTCACGTTTTAATTCAGTTTAAAACCAGTGTACACCCGTTGTCAACCCCACTGGCCCTAAATCAGAGCTCTCCTGCAAGTGATGGCTGGAATCTATAAAATCCAGTTCAATACAGATGCTAACACTGCCAACATGCCCAGTGTGTACGGAATGGCTTGAGCACTGCTTGTCAACACTTCCCAATGTCTATTTCAGTGAGCATGTAATTTTTGCAAAATCTGAATAACACAATGCTGCTTTAAACAACCTATTTGAAGGCTGGGGAGATGGCTCGGTGGTTCAAATGCATGATGAGCAATCAAGAGCACCAGTGTTCTGATTCTCAGAGCCTAAATGAAGTGCAGAGTACATGTGGTGACCCACCTGTAATTCTAGTCTTGGCAGATGGAGACACGGGCTCCTCAGATCAAGCCATATAGTGAGCCTAGCCCTATTGGCAAACTCTGGGTTTGACTAAGAGACCCTGCTTCATTAAATACAATGGAAGATGGAGAGTGTGTTCAAGGATGATACCCAACATCAACTTCAGGTCTTCATATATGTGAACATACACCCGAATGCACACCACACACAAACACACATGTACACATCACCCTATACACAAACATAAAAATGGAAAAAGCAAAAACCATCTACTAAAACTATCGTGTTTACAAGTCAATCTAGCCTACATCAGGACCAAAGAGCCCACTTGGAAAGATGGAAGACATATTTAGTGAGCCAGAAAAATACAGGAATGCACTACATTTTACAAAATGCCAGAATTTCCATCAATTTACTCTACCTCCATCAACAAGGACAGCAGCAATTCTTGCCTAGCCAAACTGGCAGGATGTTGGGCACACCCTTCAAATCCGACAGCCTCGTTTCCACACCCACAAAGGACATCTTGTCCTGCTCTTACCTTGCAGCCGCAGCCAGGAGATTTTTTGCATTGGGAGCTCCAGGATCTACAGAGAGAGACTTGGCAGCTAACAGGAGCTTGCTGGACGCCATAGAGATATTCTTGAGGTTCCCTATGACCTGCATCTGGTCTTCTTTCGTCTGCAGAGTCAAAAGGAAACACAGTCAGTTGGGGCTGACCACAGCTTCCCAGGAAGCACCCAATGAGCCAGGAGCAACTCCCGAGGGGGAGCACAGACTGCATCAGGGCGGTTGGTCTGCAGATGTGCGACTCATCCTCAAGCAGATGCTCAGAGGGAAGATGCATGTAGCAGAGAAAGAGATGCATGTCCAAGTGGGTCGGCCAGGAGTTCCGCTTTGTTGTTACAGGGCAGTGCTATGGGGCTGGGAGAAGGACTGAGCCACAGCAGCACACAGACTGGGCAATGATGTGAGCATCTTGCTCAACAATGCTGGAGTTGTCAAGCATCTTGTACATCCCAGCCTGGCACAAACGGCCAGCACTGTGCACATATTCAGAGATGACAGCCTCCCAGAAGTACCCGACTAGAGGAGCACACGCTTCTCACCCAGTTTGCTAACTGAAAAATTACCTTTTGTAGAGAATGTAACAAGAAACACCCTGGATGCCTTTTTAGGGAGTTCATAAAACCTTAAAATAAAAATGCAAAGCAAAACAAACTACAAAAACTAAAACAAAAAAAAACCAGTCCTGCAATCTGATGCCAGACCAGTCATGTTCCTTAGTTATAAATAAGTGCCTCATCTCTCTAACTGAATGAGGTCATTTTTAATCACCTCAAAGTACCAGATGTGATCCATTCAAGTGGGTCCACCAAACACAAATACACACACGTGTGTTCATGTTTGTGCATTATCCCACCTCATCTCTGATAAAGATTCTCCCCACTCCCAAACTCCCTCACTAACAAGAAAGACTATATAGGCTCTGCCGGTGGACCATGGGAAAAATGCAGCCATCACCCCTAGCATCACCAGGCATGCCAAGCCTGTTAGGTCACAGAATTTCCAATGCAGTCAAGGAAGGTGCTGTAGCTTGTTTACAGAATCCCATTTCCCATTTACCCAGCAGCCCTCAGGTGGATGGTCTACCAGAGCAAGAGGGCTCAGGTGAGCAGCACATACCACTTCCCCACCCACCTGCGCCTGGCCAGCCATCTCAATGCCAGCATCCAGGAACTCGTCAAAGTCATCGCTGAACTTTCCAGAAGCGGCCGCCAGCTCTCCACTCTGGCCCCGTGTGGCGTGGACAACTTCCCCAGCAGATTGGTTCAGATCAGCAGCAGCCTGGTTCAGCTCACTCTGGGCTTCCTGGAAAGGCTTTGTGCTGGGAGGTAGCTGTGGGGACAAAAGGCACATACCATGGGAAATCTTACCTTGTGTAAGAGGGGCAAAGGGAAGTATTGTGGGAGGAACAGTGACTGCCCAGGGCTGTGCTTCTGAGTCACCCAACTAGAAGATGGCAGGTCCAAAAGAAACAAAAGCCTAGCTGTGATGCCTGTTAGCACACCAAAGCTCATGCTGGCTTCCAGGCTCTCAGAATGAGAAGCACCTACCTCTTCTCACTCTACCCTTTACCCGGAACTTCTCAGTCCTCCTTTCTTTTGCCTTCCTCTCTTGACTTCCTTTGCTCTTACATCTTCATCTTCCTCTCTCTAACTCCTCTCATGGCCTGGTCCAGTCTGCTGGCCACGTTCAGTTTACTACTTTCTCTTCCTGCTCTGGACTCTTCCAGATGTCCCTGTCTGTAATTTCCCTCGTTAATTTATCTACAATTAAAACCTTCCTCTCAACCACACCTTGGAGCAGTCATGTCCTCAATGAACATATGTTAAGCCAGACCTTTCCATCCATCCGTCCATCCTTCCATCTAACCACTCACCCTTACAGAAAGCTCACTTTGCAGACACCGGAGAGCTGAATGTGAGAACAGCAACCATTCTCAAGTCACTGACACTCACTGAAATGGCAGGGTCAGGATTCACGCCCAAGCACCTCAACTCTGGGCTCTAGACGCCCTATCTGTGTCTCTCACAATGGAAACTCAAAGGCTGATGGGAGCCAACTTCAAATCACATTCTTCTTAACAAATACTACCAATTTTATTTTATTAGTGGTCCTTGTAAATAACTTTAAAAAAAAAGAAAAGGCCACACATGTAGCACAGTATCATTTGTAGAATTATAGTCGTCAAAACTGCAGACTCTACTAAGCACGCACATGCAGTGCTGGACATTTGATCAGATGAGGCAGACAAATGAGTACCATGTATCTTTCATGTGTGGGATAGGAAAAAAGCCTCAGGGCGAAAACCTCTAAGATGCCTGCTTTTCCAATTAGCCTTGAACACGTGCCCCTCTGTCTGTGGCCATCTGTCCTGATAAAGCGCTGGATGATCATAGCCTCTTTTCTGTCTCCTGACTCGAGAGTAAGTATGTACTCAGTGTTCGAAGCTCCATTCTGGGGGCCAGGGAGATGCTTCAGTTGATAAAGGGATTGCCATACAGGTATAAGACTGGAGTTTGATTCCGCTCCCCAAAACCCACCACCCGTGTGTGGTGGTGTCCACATATAATCCTGGTGATAGTAAGATGGAAACCTCACCAATTAACTAGCCTTGCCTACCTGATGAATTTTACAGACCACTGAGAGACCCCACCTCAAAGGAAAAGTGGAAGGTAACCAAGGAATGACACTTGAAGCTTCTCTCTGGTCTCCAGAGGCATGTGCACACATAATGCATTCATGTACCTGCACACACATGTGCACTCACATCCATACAAACTCCTCCCCAAAAAGTCCTCCCTTGAGAACTTTGTCGACAAGAAAGGAAATAGAAAATGGTAGAAAACCAGGCCTCCTAAGGGAAGTCTAGATGCCCAGAGACTCCAGGGAGGGAGAAGTCATACTCTCTCCTAGGGTGCACAGATGCCAAGTGCCCCTTCCCAGACAAGGGCCTCACCGAATCTACAAGCAGCTTCTTGCTGGACTCCCCGATGCTCTTCAAGGCGACGTCCACATCCTTCTGTCCAGGAAGGCAGTTCACACAGTTATTCAGGGAGTGAGACACGGCTTTGGCCACCTGCGCACACAGAGGGAGGGAACACCGTAAGAAGGTCACTGCCAGCACAAATGCCTTTGCACATTTGTTGAGAAAGAGCAGAGAAAATATGCAGAGCTGACACCAACATGGGAGTTACCCACCGGCACCCACCCACTGTTCACTGAGTGAAGTCACCTTGGCCGGGTCTCTGGTCCCTGCTACCCTGGTGCCGAGGGCAACACCGCAGATGTGACATATGCCCCCTGCTCCCCCAAGCCAGGATGAACCCAAACCCAGACTTCTCCAACATGAGGCCAGGTCCTAGAGTGCAGGCACCTTCTGTAAATAAAAGAGTAATGCTTCCCCCTCTCTAGAGCCCTGCAGAGGTCCCCAAGGCTGACGCTGAACCTAAGTCTTTGGAGTATAGCTAAACTGTGGTTGAGTCTTCTCAGGGAACGTCTGCTGCTGACACAGCTCAAGATGCCACTTTTGCAACTGGCAAAGAGGGTGCCCTAGCACCTTCCACCCAGCCTGAGGATGACCTCACGCTACCTTTCAGGAATACTGAAATGGCTCTCTGATTGCATCCTCAGGTCATTTCAGTTAAAAGGGAGGCCAGGGAATGGGCAGTGACTTTCTATCTAACCTAAAACCTCTTCTAGGTCCCCAGTCAAAAACACTGCCCAGACTGTCCCTAGCCAGTTGGTTCCATTGGGCAGTTGAAGAGTTATCTGGAGAGCTTAGGGGAATCTGTTCAAAACTTTTGGGTAGCTGGACCTGTATTAGATCTACCTCACCGCGCAAACTAGAAAGAGGAGTTTAGTGATGTAGACACAAACTGAAAGAAGCATGCTATGTCGAGAGTCCCAAGGCAGAGTTCAAAGCCCTCTTATCACTTGTTGACTATGAATTAAGTAGACGCCACATTAATGTGGGAAATAACAGCTAACATATAACACTGAGTATCATGTATGGTCAGTCTTGTTACCACCCACACTTAAGAGGGACCTGAAAAGACCTACTGAGTTCCAAGCATTCCCACCAGGAAACTGTGTCCACAAAGCAGGTAGCTGATCTGTACACCACCCCAATGACCATGGTTCCCAGTTCCCAGGCTCACCTGGGCTAACCTCTGCTGACTTTCTGTATCTCCAGGGGCAATTAAGGCCTGCTTGGCTTCTTGGATGAGCATGGCGGAGCCCTCCATCACATCCCGAGCTGAATCTAACATGGCGTGAGCAGCCTCAGGGTCATTTGTGGATGCAGCCACTCCCCGAGCAGCCTGGGCCAGTGTTTTCAGAGCTTGGGCTGTTTCTCTAGCTGCCACTCCTGGGGAGAAAAGCCTGTTAGAGTATCTATTAGATCCTGTCAGAAGTTATTTGGGGGGGGGCAGTAACACTGGGGTTCGGATTAACTTTTGACAAATGTGAACTGCTGTGTTTCTCAATGAAGCAGCTCACTCTCTTGTGTCTGAGCCGATCTAGAGACATCACAATATATAAATGTCCCATGCTCCAGATGCCCTTGTTTCCACTGCCACACATGTCCCTACACCTAAAGTACCACACACATGCAACGCACATAGAGAACTACACCCGTGCTGCTGGTGCACAGGTTGTGGAAAGTTATTTTAATCTACCTATCTTCACAGTTGGCTTTACTGTACACATTCTGCACGGATAGACACATCCAGTATTACACTGTCCTTTACCAACCACGCTCCTCACACCAGAAGTAGTTAATCTCATCTGTCACCTGAGACTGGCTTAAAGGAACCACACAACATGCATTCATTTGCATCTGTTTTCTTCCTCTGGCTTCCAAGGTTGCGAGTTCAAGTGGTGCTGTCATGAGTAACTATTTGTTTTTCCTAACATTTGCTTATCTGTTTCTCTCCTGGTGAACAGTTAAGTTATGTGTTTGGGATAAAACTCCCAAGAAAAGAAAGGTCTTGTGCATGCATTCAGATGAATACGTGGAATCACATATCTTGAATAAAACCTAGGATTTGAACTGCTGAGTCACAGGGCTAATGTAGCTTTAGAAAATAGTACACAGAATGGCTTTACTGTTACACACCCCACAGACAATGGGGAGGATCTGCAGGTCTCCTGTATCCCAACAAGTAGGGTGCTCCTGGGGTTTGAATTTCAACGGGTCTGTTTAGCTGCATCTTAACTCTATTTTAACCTTCACATCCTTAAGGAGTAATCATCCAAGTTTTATTTTGTTGCTATGACAAATAACCTGACAGGAAGCAATGTAGGGAGAAAAAAGGCAAACCTTTTTACTTGGCATATAATTCCAGGTTGTAGGAAGTCAAAACAGGAACTCAAACCATCATATCCAGTCAAGAGCAGAGGGAGAATTAAGGCGAGAAAAATTAAGGTTTTTTTTTTTTTTTTCCCTTTCAGTGTTCAAAGCTTCTGCCTAGGAAATGGTGGTGCCCATAATTGCTAACGGATGTTAGAGGGCCCAGCAGGCGAGCCCTCACACACAGACATGCCAGGGCATGTCTCACTAAGAGACTATGAGACATTATCATGTGTCATAATGTCTCACTAAGATTCTCTTCCCATGGGCCTAGAGGGATGGTTCAGCACTTAAGATACTTGTTTCTCTTGCAGAGGAGCCGAGTTTGGTTCCCAGCACCGGCACGGTGCTCACGACTGGGGACAATCCAGTGCCAGGGGCTCCAACACCCTCTTCTGACCTCTGGGGACACTAGGGACACACATGGTGCACATACACATAAGAAAATAAATAAATGTTAATTTCCTTTAAAGATTCCTTTCCCAGATAATTTTAGGCTGTGTCAAGATGACAGCTAAAACTAACTAGTATGGTAATGATGTTGAGAACACTTTAAAAAATACATTTAATGGCTACTGGATATATTCTTGTGATGTGCCTATTTCGAAATCCCTTTTGATGCTGATGACAGGCCTGGGTAGCGATGATGAATACCTAATATAAGCCTAATGGTTTGGCATCACCTAGTGCAGGATAAACATCCCTAACTGTGAGGCCCCGGATCCTTAGCACACCAAAGAGGGGACCTAGGCTGGAGGAAATTTCTTTAGGAACCAAGGAGCCTGATCGTCTCTGGAGCTCCTCTCAGGAACTGTTTCCCATAAAGCCCAGCAGTGACAGTCAACCACAGGCCACTTCCTAGGTAGCACCGGAGCCGAGGGTCCTGGCTCGCCACCTCACACTCTTTGAGACAGTGAGGTTTGAGGGCCTCTTGTTGGAACATTGGTGCTATGCATGGAAACTACTCCTTTCATCTGGAGTACGGCTTTCCAGAGAGTCATCGGAGATACAGCCAGAGGTATTTCCTGTGGTACCAATGAGGCTCCACAACAGGAAAAGCCCCGGACCCCCAAACACAGTCATCTCTGCAGCCACAGACTCACTAATCTACGGAGAGTTTCTGTCACACAGCTGGGATGGAGTACTGCAGCCTAATGACAGCAGATCACAATACTGCCAATCTGCTGGTTAGCAGCCAGCCTGTGGAAAAGAAGGACCTTAAAAGTCAGAATTGTTCTTTGTGTGTGTGACTGTATGTTATGTGTGATAGGTGTGTGATATGTATGATGTGTGTGCAATTGTGATAGTATGTGTGTATGATGTGTGTATGTGTGTCTGTGTGTGACGGCGTATGTATACTTGTGTAATGAGTGTGTGTGTTTGTATGTATTCAGGTATTAGAGAAGCCCAGAGGAGAAAACACAAAGATAAACAAAGCTAAGGCTTAGAGGAAAAACATTTTATGTTTCAGCTTTTGGCTCCAGGCTGAAAGATGTCATCATCTCTCAGAAGAACTGCAGATGTGGTCAGGACATCATCTCACTTGTCTTCCCTGCCAAGTGTCTGTGTGTCTAGACTGCTGTCTCTCTCACAGGCCACAGCTTCCCACAAGTTTTAGGAGAAGCTGAGAATCTAGGACTGACTGTTGAAGATTCTAGACTGTGATTTTTTTTTAAAAGACATTACCTATTGCCTTCTTATTTATTATTTGGACTCTTAAATACACTTCTATTCAAATTCAGTAAAGAATATTTTAAAAATGAAATAATCATAATATTCAATCAGAAAGATGTGTTTATGTCAAGCCATTGAATGAAATAGGATGTGTAGATTAAGATGATAAACATTTTAAAATTATATCTTATTTACTTACTTTGTGTACATGAATGTGAGTATACAGGTATAAGTACAGGTGTGAACGTATATGTGTGGGCAAGTGTGTCATCATGGCTTGTGCATGTGGAGGCCAGAGGACAACTTGTGGGAGTCAGTTTTCTCCTTCCTCCATGTAGGTTTCAGGAATTGCACTTGGGTCATCAGGCTTACCTGATGAGCCATTCTACTGGCCCTTAAGATGATTTATGAAAGGCAGAAGCTGGAAAGCCAAGCTCTAAAAAATGCTAAACCTGTCCTTCCCATGGATCTTCTGCTGAGTACCATGAAATGAAACCTCGAGGCACAACAAAGGATTCTCTTTGGAGGAACCAGGTTTCTGAGACAGAGGAAATTACATCATTAAGAGAATGAAAGAAAACCACCAGGAGGCCAGAGAGTCCACTGAACATCCAACGCCCAATATGGCTACATTCACAGCCATGTTTTCAATGGGAATCACCATAGGGCTATGTGACCAAAATCAGCAACGTCCCTTCCTCCCTGTCACTACCCCCACCATCTTGCTTTTATGCTCTAGTATACAGGAAGATCTATAACCCACAGGGACAAACTGTAAAGCACACATCTATTCCAATAAATGCAATCCTTGGAGAATACAGATTGCTTTCACACCTGGATCTTCAATTTTACTCAGTAGCAGAGATCCAGGACAGCAAGAGATGGCAAACATAATCAACTTCATAACTGTTGTTTTTGAGAGAGGGTCTCAGGTCACCCACGCCAGCCTTGAGCCAATCTTGCTGTCTTCAGGCACTACCTACCACACCCAGCTCCCAGAATGTTTGTTATTTTCAGAATTCACACATTGCGTGCCAAGCCAGTGCTTACCATAATGCAAGGCTACCAGAAGAATTTAAGAATGATGTCAATTTTTTTTTCTTCTGAGACAGGGTTTCTCTGTGTAGCCCTGGCTGTCCTGGAACTCACTCTATAGATCAGGCTGACGCTGACCTCACAGATCTGCCTGCCTTGACCTCATGGGGGCTGGGACTGAAGGCATGCATCACTACCACTCCGCTTCATATAAATCTTTAATCTGTTTTGAAGTACTTGCAAAAGGTTGTACGTAGCTGTGTTAAATTGTTTAGAAATGTATTTGGACTATTTCACTAGCCAAACAAAAACCTACTTGCATTCAGGTACTGGTAGTTAATGTGCAGCCCCTGAACATTCCACACGCCTCAGGTATGGGGGCTGGAGCCTAGACTTAGAATTTGTTCACCCTTGTTCTCTCTTCCTTGCTTCCCACACACTCTTCAGCTGTGCTGAAACTGCCAACCAGACTGGCAAGGACCTTCTCATTCCAAAAGCGAATGGAGGCTTCCCCATTGCCCTGCACGGCTCTCTGTCTCTAGAGACACACTCTCTCTTGGTTTCCCTTCCCTCCCCATTTCTATCATTCAGCTTCATCTTTCACTAGTTAATCTCGGCTCATGTAGCCACTCACTCTAGGCAAACTTTTCCGCAGCTAAGGTTTCAATCAATGACCATGACCAAATGAGTAACTTCTAGCCAAGCCTCCTCTCCAGACGGCCAGAGAGCAAGCTGCCCATCACATCTCTATTTGTACATCCAAGTCCACCTACAGTTAGAACTGCGTCCTGGAACTTCAACCCTCAACTCTACCAATCTTGCAATCTTGCCCTGGCAGCTCACAAAACTCTTCATTTAGCTGCCAGGCCTAAGAATCATCACATTTTCTTCCTTGTCTCCATCCCTGCAAATATTCTAACCAATCACCAAGCTTAGTCAGGTTTGCTTCTTCAATCAACCCCCTTGTAATAGACCACTGCAATATTCTAGCTCTGGAGTGTCCACCAAAAGTCCCTATGTTAAAGTCTTGGTCCACAAGGTGATGCTATTAACTTAAGACACAGAGCTTAGTGGGAGGACTTCAGGATACTGGGCAAGTGCTCTTGAAGGCATACGGAATACAGCCTCCTTGTCTTCTTACCCTCTTTTGTTTTCCGAGGTGAATGGTTTTGTTTTACTTACATGTTCCTGCATCATAAGCCACCACACACTCAAATAATTGTGGACTAAGCCACCACGAGCCCAAATAAACCCTTTCCCTACAGAAGTTAATGGCCTCAGATATTCTGCTATATTGACATAAGGCTGACTAATCATCATGGGATTACCACCTTCTGTCTCGATGAATCCAACAGCCTGGTTGTTGGTTGCTTTCAGCTGTTTCTCTCCAGTCTAGTTTACACATAGGAGGAAGGGTCACGCACAGACACTGTAATCTGCCTCCACAGCTAAAACCCTCCATAGTTTATACAGTTTTTGGTGAAGCTCCAAGCTGCTCATGTTGCCTACGAGGACCCTGGGTATCTGTGTCTTCCATCCTTGCCTTTCACTAGAACCTTCTCAGTTCCTTGACTCAGCCTTCTCTCTCACCTTTGAGACCTCACACACACAGCACCCATTTCAACACCACCTTCTAAATGCTTGCCAAAGCTGACTGGCTTGCGATCGAGGCTGTTTTTCAGATGCCAAGGAGGCTGCCTGTCATCCTGCCTGTTGCGTACCAGATGATGTAACTTCTAGAGCTCTAGGGCAGTCTCTCCTCCTCCAAGCGCATGTTTCACCATCGACACAAAATGTGCCAGACTTCTGGGATGGTGTAGCAGTTTCTGGAATGTAAACTTCTTCTAGTTCATATGGATTTATCCCTACTTTTCCTTTTCTTCTGGAGCCCCTCAAAATGTCCTAAGTGGTCTTCAATACTCTGGTCTCCTCTGGAATTTTCCCTTAATCTCTGATTAGGAAGGATTATATATATATTTAATACTGTAATACTATGTTATACTTACTTTGATTTTCTGGTTTGTTCTTTTTCTTTTTTTTTCAATAATAATTATGTGAGTTTTTTTTTTTAATTATTTTGCTTGGAGGAATGACAAATTAACTCACTGCAATCTAACCGTCTCACAGAGAAACAACTGGAAAACATATGGTTGAACTCAGTTGGGCAACAGGGAGGCATCAAGGTAGAGAGGGCCAAGATCTGGGAAGAAAGGAAGTGCAGAAAAAGGAGCCCAAGGCTCAGGACAGCTTCGCCCTCAAGACATTTCCTAATTTATAACATCTGCAGGAGAGAGAGGCCCTTCCCCCAGCCCAAACCTCCTTTCTGCAAGCATATGGGGCCGGAATGGGGGGGTAGGAAAGGGGGAAGCCTAGAGTGCAGTCTTGGTGCGGCCGAACTGCAGCCTCACCTACACACTAAGGGCTACACTTGAAACACAAACCGCAAATAGATGGCACACCTTCCAGCCAGCAGCCTCTGCTTCCCCCTTTCATTAGTTAAATGGCCTCTTACTCTCAGATTCCTAACTAGCAACTCTTCTGTCTCTCAGAGATAGACCTGTGGCATTGAAAAACCTCGGGTCTCCTCGGTGCCCTCTCCTGCTCTCCTGCAACACAGCTGGAGACCCTTGCTGCCCCCTGGGGGCCTGAGGTCTCATTCAGCTGAGGGTGTGCTCAGTCAGCCCTATCTCTCCCCTCTGATTTTGTTGACACTCTCTAGCTTTTACATTATTATACTTTGGTGGGAATTTTGGAGTCAGAGGTAGTCCTGGAAGTGTACATTTATCTCTCCCGTCCCCGCTTGTAGTTTAATAGGGTCTACGTGTAGTCTGAGAATCATTTCCTTACAGCACGTCCTTATTTGTCAGGCTGACTTAGGCTAAGGAGGCAAACCTTTAGGCAGGTCTGAGAAGGGTTTCTGAGTCGGGCTAACTGAGTTGAGAAGATCCATCAGCGATGTGGGCACCATCACAGGCTGGCGTCTGGACTGAATCCACAGGAGGAAGCAAGCGGAGGAGCAACATTCATCTCTCTCTACTTCCTGGCCGTGTCACGTGACCAGCGGCCTCAGGTTCCTGCCAACATGACTTTCCACTTACTATACTGCCTTAAACTGTGAGTCAAAAACAAACCCTTAACTCCACACTCGTCAGGCATTTTGTCACAGCCACAAGAGAAGTATCAAAGAAGAGCTTAGTAAGAATACTGTGGGGAGAGCTTGACGGACATGCCAGGAAGCCAGGGTCAAATCAGTGACCCTTCCCCTCCAGACCCGGGGTGTGCCATCCAGCCATAGGCAGCACGAAGGCTCCGGGAGGCCTACCTGTGTAGTGCTCGTTGCCCTGAGCGGCGCAGGTGAGGAGCTGCGCCATGGAGGAGCCCACTCCCTTGGAGGTGCTTCCCAGGTCCTGAGCACACTTTTCTAGCTGTAAGAAAAAGCCAAGGAAGGCAGAACTTAGAGACAAGGTCTCAGAATGACGTAGAACAACGCTGCAGATCAGAACCTGACTGAGTCAGCTGGGGAAAGGACCAGGCTCCGAGCCGGGTAGGTCCCGCCAGCTGTGTGGAACCATGTGAGCCACTGACCCTCACTAAGCTCCCCTCCTCACGGTACCTAGCTAAGAAGGCCTTCAGCAAACGAGTGCAGTCCTCAACAGGCTGTAGCTGCTAAGCATGATGCCTTTAGAAAGTCCAAAAGAAATCATTGGTGGACAGTAAGTATGCCTGAAGCAGGCATGCATCCAACTGTACCACCTTCCTTGCACATGGGGCACTTAACGCAGAACAGTTTGGTCATTTTCCTTCAAGGAGTTTAAACTGAAAGACATGCAAGAAAAATGGAGATTTGGAGTGTCACTGAGACCACGGAGGAAGGCAGAGGGCATGCCTCTCAGGAAGAGCTTGATTTGTCCAGCAAATAAAAAAACAAAACTGGTAAAGGGTACAGATAATTGATTAATCAGTATAAAAGGACGCTATTTAGAGATTTGTAGGTGTACAACAATGGGCAGAAAGACATAAGAGAACATATACAGTCTAAGTCATACAACACCTTCCCCAATGAGGGCCATACCTTCAAATGAAAATGGAGTTTGGTCCACCATAGCCAGTGACATATTATGTGTAACCCCTGCTCCCTAAAAATGCTTTCTTTAGAAATAACAAGGTACGCCTAAGGGATAACTTAGCCAACAGGTAAGGGCGCTTGCCACTAAGCCTGATGACCTGAGTCTAATACTGGGAGTCACACAGTGGAAGGCAAGAGCTCCTGAAAACTGTCCTGTGACCTCCATACATCTCTTCCTCCCTCCCTTTCCCTTTTTCTCTCCCTCTCTCTCTCTTTCCCCCTTTCTCTTCCCCACATACAAACAAAACTAAGTAAAACTTATAATTTTTTGCATTCTATTTGATCAATGGCTTGCTGTAACTGTACAAGTCACACTATATTAGTCTTTTGCAGAAGTTTGCAGACACACCTGGGCTAAACAGTGAGATAATGTTTTAAAAAGGAAGGTAGGCAGGCAGGCAGGAAGGACGGAAGGAAGGAAGGAGAGAGAAAGGAAAGAAGAAGAAAGAAAGGAAGGAAAGGAGGAAGGAAGAAGGCAAAACCCATACAGCAAACAGCTTACCGTTTCTCCCGGAAGTGGTTTCAGTTGACTTTCTGCAGCAGCCATTTTGGCGTCCTGCAGCTCATTCTTGAGAGTCTGTACTGTGTTCAGTGCAGAATCAATTTCCATGGGACCGCACGCCTCATGGGCCTGTCAACAGACCGGAGTATTATGTGCATAGAGTCGGCTTGGGAAAGTGTCCCTAATACTCTGTAACATATTAAATGTTTTCCTAGATGCTCCAGGCAACTCCAACTCTAGCAGAAGGCAAAAATACCAAGTAATTCCCCCAGAGAGGACAGAACCAGAATCCTTTATTCACCAGGCCTGGGTTGCAGTGAAAGAGCACACAGAGTAGCATGTATGTACACGGAGGCTTGTGATGTTCTTGGGTGTGCATGTGTGCAGCTGCTCAGGATGCATGTCATGAAGAAGTGAATAAGTGAACAGTGGAAGAGCTCCATAGAGAGCACCCAGCAATTTCTTTTCATACCTCTCAACACCATAAATCATTATCCTTCCATACTAAACATTTAAGAACTTCCCCTTCCAGTTACTTGTTTTACTTGCTTAAATATCTTGGTCATTTAGAACACTGGTCTCCAATAATCAGGACTCACGGCTCCAACACAAAGAAATACATTTCATGGATATGTAATTATGCCAATCAGTATTCTCAATATTTATAAATTATTTCGTGCCTTTTGATAACTGCCACAAAGCATCAGTAAATACCAGGTGACTGGTTTTTATGTGTCCTTGTTATTAGGTACAGAAGCTAAGAGATGCCAACACACTTGCCAATGACAGCAGCCTGATTCAAATTCATGCTGTCT
>CM053749.1:48488021-48568226 GCA_028658305.1 Pachyuromys duprasi | reverse complement strand
ATGCTGGCAATAGGGACCATGTCAGCACCTCTTTCTCGTGTCCGACAAGCCCTCCGCTACCCTAAGTGTGTTGAGTGTTACAAGGCCAATCAAGTTTTCAACAAGGAGAAATCCACACTCTACCCTTCGTCTTTGAAGGTAAGCATCAGACTTCAACACTCAATAGTGTTTATTTTTCAAGCCAAAGACCAAATGTCCTACCTTTGCAGCTTCCACCATGCGGGCAGTGGAGTCAGCCAAGAGCTTTGCGGCTGCCAGGAGCTTCTTGGAATTCTCCATGTCAATCTCAGCCTCTGCATCTGACCTCATGGCATTGACAAGATCCGACGTGGCCTGGGCCAGCACCCGGGCTTGGCGCACCATCTCACCTAGAAGACAGGACAGCAAGTGTGGGCTGTTTATTTACCATTCTGTCTGAGCATGACTTCAATGGTCAGGAAAGTTATTGTTTTGCTTTAAACTGTTGTTATTTGTTTGAAACAGGGTTTCATGTGTCTTAGGTCGGTCTCTAACTCACTATATAGTCAAGAATGGTTTAGATCAGCTAATCTTCTTGCATCTACGTCCCTAGTGCTGGGATTACAGGCATGCACCACCATGCCTGGTTTATGAGGTGCTGGAAGCTGAATCCAAGGCAGACAGTTTATCAAACTGAGCTATACCACTAATTCCTGATTTGGAGCTTTTATTTCTGCTTGTCCTTGCTGTGCTTGTGAGTTTATAAAAGTCTATCTCAACTTTCTTCTGGAAGCGGGAGGGGCCACTAAGACACGACATTAAAATGAAGCCCAGGAAAAGGAATGGATCTTCCGCCACAGCTTGTCTGAGGGGAGACAGAGCTTTTACATACACAGGCATGTGCTAAAATCAGTGTGGTAACCTTGATGGCATTTGGGGACAGGAAAAAAAAAAGACACAAGTAGGAAAACTGATGAAATTCAAATACTGTGGGTGGCTAACAGGAACAGGCCCACAGATGCTTTGACAGATGTGCCACAAGTTTTAGAAGATGTTAGCAATGGGAGGAAGAAGCAAGATGGGATTCTATCTCTGCAACTTAAAAAAAAAAAAAGATAAAGCTAGAACTATTGTAAAATAAAAGGTTTACATAAAATAAGCCAAAACCAAGAAGACCATCAGCAGGACATGCATGCAGCAGTCCAGGTTTGTTAGTGACTTAAAAAGCATATGAAAGAAGACAAAGTAATTTTTTAAACAACAACCAATTGATTGCCAGGTCTGTGGCACACACCTGGAATCCCTGGACATCACTGGCTAACACAGAGTATCACAAGGCTAAGGCTAGCGCTGACTACATAGGAGAATCTTCCTCTACAATCTAGCCAAACAAAAAGACCATCTCCCAGAACGTGTTAGAAAGTATGGGTGTACACCCACAAAGCAATGGGAAGTAAACCTCTTACAAGCAGCAGCTGGTAGGGTTGCATAACCTTTCGGAAAGAAATTTCATCAAGAAGTTTGAACTTCAATGTCCATGTATCAGCTGGCTGGGAATTCCACAAATAGGCATTTGCCACCACATACAAAACTCGGAAAGCAAGGAAGCTTACTTACATTTTCAAGAAGGCTCTTTGTAAGAACATTTTTGTAAAGGAAAAACAAACTGGGAAACTAAACGTCTATTAACAGGTAACCAGCCAAAGGGCTGAGGCTAAGCTCAGTGGTGGAGTGCTAGCCTCACATGCAGCCAGAGCCCTGGGTTTGAGCCCTCGCACTGAGAGAAACAGATAATAGAGTGTATGATTATGCCTCCAAAATGGAATGTGCTATTGTCATTAAAAAACCAAGTGCATGGGTGGACATGGAAAAATCCTAGTGTGCATTAACACAATTGTATTTATATAAACTCTAAAGGGGCCTGCATCCGTCCCCTACATACAACCTTCTGATAAATGTTCTGATGAGTGAGAGGAACCGTGAGGTGACAGGTAAGCTAACTTGTCCACTGTAGCAGCCATTTTGCCTTGGAACAGTAAAAAAAATCAAGTGGTCAGTTATGGGGATTGAGTGGTCATACTGGCAAAATGAATTCAGAGCAGTTTACTTTTCAACAGACGGAAAGGCACACAGCATATATAATTTTAACTTTCAGCATGAGCATATTGCGCTCTATTAAAATGTCCCCACGTCTCCTCAGGAAATGCTAACAAGGGCTGTGGTCTGGTCCTTCCTTCAATCCCATCTGCTGTTTAGTGTCCTTCCTGGTTCTCTACAGTGAACTTGGAGGAGATTTCTAATGGCTCTCTAAATAGATGTCTTCATTTCAAGCTTTGTTCCTGTTTCCTCTGTGGCTGCTCCAACTTTATCAACTATGTATTTGGGGAAAAGGGGCTTAATGTTATTAATTCAAAGAATGAAATTCTGGCAAAGTTTTTAATTGTGGCTCTAGAAGAGAATGTGGGGACTCCGGGATCTTTCTCTGTGGCACAGTGAGGAAGTTTTGGATTACGGAAGATGCACTGTTGCTCTTGCTAGTTACTCCAGAGGTCTCCACCTAGAAGATGATAGCACTGTAAGGAAAACCCAAACCCATCCAGTCCCTCTTTTCTCAAGCCAGTGACTCACCGGCATCGCCCATGGAACTGAAGATGCTCTCGGTGACACACATGATTGTGTCGGTGGCCTGGTCATAGCGGCCAATGGGCTCTCCTCGGCTGGCAAACTGCCGCACATGCTGCAGGAGGTCGTGCAGGGCCTGGCTGACCACACTGGCCGCTGCGCTGACCTGCTTCAGGAGCTCACTGTCACCGGTGGCCGCCTGGCAGGCACGGACACAGTTCTCCACAGAGCGGTCCACCAGCTTCCCGGCCTCGATCAGCTGCTCCTGGCACACAGGAGAGCTGATGGTGGGGCTCACGACCTGGAAAGACACAGAAAGTCTTGCTGTGTAGCTGGCTCCTGGTGCCCCAGAGTGCCCGACATCTCCCTCAGGTCCCTTTGTGCCTCACTGAGCACACATACCAGGGACCTAGTTCATCCAATGTGGTAAACCCCACACACGACTACATTTTCTTTGTGATTTGAGAAATCCTGCTACTTAGTCATGCACAGCAGCCCTCATTACCTCATTATATAAGGACAAAATCCTGATATCTACTAATTATATGCTTTTCATCTTAGGGTACCGTAAGTGAATCTTCTAGGCTGAGATAAGACAACTGACTATCTACAAGAGGCATCCAAAACTCTGCCTGTGTTTCCTCAAAGACTAAGGAAAGCCTGCCAGTTGCCCGTGGACTCCAGGGCCAGCAGAAGGATCACTAAGGATGCCTGTGTATGTTCCAAATCCTATCCTAGGATGGGAAACAGCAGCTCTCCAACCACAGATACACAAAGCCGGAGACGGAAAGCCCAGAAGCAGAAGCCTCCACCCTCAGAGACACGCATGATGAAATGGAAGGGCACCCGGAGTCAGGCAGGTCTGAGTCATAACCCCAGTTCTGCTTATTTCCACGGCTGATAGCTTCTCACTAGCATCGAGGGACCTCAGATGCCTCATAAGTAAATGAAGGCTAATGGTGCACCATGTGCAGGACTGCTGGGAAGGCCCAATCTCATGATTCTGACACAACGAACATGTCCTGGAGCCACTTGCACTGTCAGGATGAGTATGCCTCCCCAAGAAGCCATGGGTTCAATATGCACCCCTGTACAATGTTGTGCCACCCATTGCAAAGACTCTCCCCTCCCCCCACTCCCCCCCTCCAGTGACAGAATTTCTCTGTGTAGCCCTGGCTCTCCTGGAACTCGTTCTGTAGATCAGGCTGTCCTTGAACTCACAGAGATCCACTTGCCTTTGCCGCCAGAGTGCTGGGCTGGAATTAAAGACATGCAAAGCCTCTTTTATGCACTGGAAATAAGAGGCATTGAGAGGCCCGAAGGGAGACATGGCAATTTGCATCTAACCATAGATGAGCCAAGAATAAAAGCAGAATTAGATTGCTTATACTAAAATTCTGTCATGTCTGGCTGAGGGTGGTGGTATACAACTTTGATTCCAGCACGTGGGAGGCAGAAGCAGACAGATCTCTGTGGGCTCAATCTGGTCTCCCATAAATAGTTCCAGAAGAACCAAGATACATATTAAGACCTTGTCTCTAACCAACCCCTTAAAACAAACAAACAAACAACCCAAAACCAACCCTCCCACACACACAGAAAAACAACCAACCAACCAACAATCCTATTGTATCCCCTAAAAGAATGTATCTGAAGCAAGGCTATTTAATGATGGCAGTTAAGAGCACACCGCATGGTAAGGGGGGCTGGCCCGTCAGCCGCCTTACCTTAGCACATGCCACAAGCTGGGAGGTGGAGAGGGCACACTGGGTGGCTGCAGCGATCACCCTGTTCTGCAGGACGGTGTCTTCAGCCGCCTGGGCCACGTTCTTCGCCTTGAGTACCAGCATGGCAGCAGCATTGGCAACAGCTTTAGCCAGACTCATTAAAACATCCTAAGAAAAGGGGACCAAAACTCCTTCATTTTTTTTAATCACCCTTCAAACACCAAACTTTCTATTAAAATTACACTTGTTTTCTTTTTTACCTTCATCACCTCATTTTTATCCCCCTTTAAAAAAATATCAACTCATCCTCACAATAAACTAAAACAAAACAAAACAAAAACAAAAAACAAAACTTGTATCCAAATAACAATTATGTGTCCCTGTAGACACTAAGTAGCACAGGTTTCGGCAGGTCAGGGGGTGAGGAGATGGCTCAGTCAATAAAGTGCAAACAGCAGGACCTGAGGCTGGATCCCCAACACATGTGGAAAATGCCACCAGCAAAGGGCGTGCGTTTCCAATGTGCTGCCTATCAGGCCAGAAGACAGGTAGATCCTCGGAGCTCAATGGCCAGCCTGCCTAGTCTAATTAGTGAGCTTCTGATCCAGGGACAGACTCTGTCTCAAAAAGTAAAGTGGAAAGGGAACAAAAGTTCATTTGACATTGAACTCTGGCACATACATGCACACCTATGTGCATGCCTACCAAACAAACACATGCACAAACCTATGAGCACATACAGATCATCCAAATTAATACACATGAAAATAAAAAATAAAACAGTGTAAACAGGAATGATTCAGCTGCTGACTCACATTTATGTTCTGACACTGATTCTTGGCTCTTATATGTGTCATGGCTGTGGGGCATCAGGAGAAGCTGAGTATGTTTTCAGATGCCACCAATACTGCAGCAGGTAGACACTAAATCAGGGCCTCCAAATCATCATGCCCCAGAATGAGGGTAAGTTGAAAATTTATCTTTTGGATGCCTAGCTTGCACAAGCATCCACGGTATGTCAGCTGCTCCTCTGCCTCCAGAGGGCAACGTAGGACACACACAGACAAATTGCTGGCACCAACTCCTGCAGCTGGAGAGCCAAAGACTGCTCTGAACATAACTTAGCCTCAGCATCCTGAGTCTTCTGCATAGGGACTGGATTATGCAAAGTAGAAGAGAACATGCACAAATAAGCTAGTGGCAAGAGGACAGGGAGCAGCTGGTAGACTGCTTGCCCAGCAGAGATGAAGCCCTGGGCACCATGCCTGTTATGATGGTGCTGTCTGTACTCCCAGCACTTAGAAGGTGGAGCAGGGACCCAGGCTTCAAGGTCATCCTGAGCTAATGTAATTTGTAGGCCAGCTTAGAAAACAGGAAACCCCGTATCAAACAACAGCCATATCTGACTATAGATGCTAGGACTTCTAGAATTTAAAGTTCAGTTTATAAAAGGCGCTCTGCCTGCAGGAGGGAAAATCCTCTGATTTGGACTGCCCGATCTGCCACGCATCTGTTTGACCTGAAGGAGAATCACTTCCACATTTAATTTACTTCGGTGTTGTAGATAGTGAAAGCACCTTACGTGGTTTGGAACTGCCTTCCCTAACATCCACGCCATGGTCCCTCTCAGCAAGCATGCCCAGGCTTTGCTCCGGAGGAAATGAGGCCAGATGTCTTTACTTATTCAGAAGATAATATTAAAAACACACAAAAAAGCACATTTTGGTTCTCAATGTCAAGGGAACCCATAGGGTCTTTACAGTGAAAGATTTTATGGGGAAAGTCTAGCACGTGACCCAGGCAACTCTAAAAAGGAGCAAATAGCCTAAAGAAGTTGATTTGGGGCTGGAGAGAGAGAGATGGCTCATTAGGGAAAAGACTACTCTGCCTGATGACCAGAGCTTGGGCTCTGGGACCCACATGGTTGAAGAAAAGAACTGATTCCCCAAGCTGTCTTTGACCTCCACATGTATGTAGTGGTAAAGTGGGAAAGGGTGGAAACACACACACAAACATGCAACGCATGTACAAATGTAATAAAACAAATTAAAAAAAAAAAAACAACTTCTTTTTAAAATGTACAAAAGCAAAGCGGCCTTAAAGGAAGCGTTCACTGTGGCCCTTCATCGGTCTGTGGCAGAACCCGAGTGTCCAAGAAAAAGCTGCGAAACTCGAAGCTTTCAGGAGTCAAGTGGTGCTTGTTGCCTGCACAACTTCCAAGAATTGTTCCCAATATGCCTCCTCTCACTACCCCCAACAGATCTTGAACATTTGTCTCTGAACTCATGTTACAAGCAATCTTACTAACAAGATTTTTAAGCATAACTTTCTGAAGCCAATCAGAACATTCCCTCGAGTGACAAGAATCCACCTGATCACAAAGGGATGGAGACTGGGTCACCCGTAACCACAACTGTCACAAAGGACTTGGTTTGAGTCATTTAAGGACTCGTGCAGTACACGAGAACCCCAGAAAAGCTCCACCATGAGGCTCAGAAAAACAGAGCGGAAATCCAATGCTAGGCTGACCTATGACACAGGAGGCTGGGGCGCCATCTTGCCACACTAGTCCTCATCAAAACAGCCCACTCTCTGGAACATCCCACCCCATCCCTGAGCCTGCCTTCCTGGCATGGCCAAAGAGAAGCAAACAGGAGGCAGGCTTGCATCTGAACACAGTGGAGGCAATCCATCAGAGGAAGAGAGAGGAAGCAAAGCTTCAGAAAACTGCAAGGCCAAGTGACAGGTTTCATGGAAACCCACAGCACTGCCTCTATTACCCTCCACACAGATAAAAGTATAGTTTCTGGGTGTGTGCTTGAGTATGGGGACCAGAGCACAAGCTCAGATGCCATTCCTCAGGAGGTCTACCTTATTTGTATGCTTGTTTTGAGGTAGAGTGTCTCACTGACCATAGGTGTGACAATTCAGCTGGCCAGTGAGTCCCAGGGGGTACCCCTCTCTGTCTTCCCAGCCCTGACACTGCAAATAATATTACTGTGTAAGCTCTGCTTTAAACATGAGAACTGGGGATTTAACTCAGGTCCTCAAACTTTCATGGCAAGTACACTCCCGAATGAACCATCTCCCCAGCCTCCCAAAAGCAATATTGTTGAGGAGAGTAAACTGAGTGCTTAAAGATAATGAAGCCTAGCAACATAGCTGAATCTAATATGGCCCAAATTCTTACGAGTTACCTGCCTATAAGAATTCTCTATACCAATATAAAATGTAAGGCAAGCACAAAGACAGTGTGGCTATCTGGAAGGGAGGCAGGGTGGGGACAAGAGTAGGGGTCCCTGGGGTATGTCATGTGGTCCACAGTGAGTTCTGCACACAGTGAGGTGGTTCCTGGAAATCTCAATGAAGAAATGACTTCTAGAAAGCTAAGACCCAGATTCCACTGTGCACAAATATCTTACTGTACCTCAGGACATGAAAGGGTCCTGTGGTCCTAGAACCATAAGTACAGGGACAGGAAGGAGACACAGATACATCTATGGACAAAGCTTCTCTTTACACATACAATCATGATTTAGTGATACATCCTGTCCCAACAATTCTAGAGTTAAAGGTATCCTGGCTGGTTTTCTGTCAACTTGACACAAGCTAGAGTCATCTCAAAGGAGGGAACATCAACTGAGAAAATGCCTCCACTCCATAAGATCCAGCTATAAGACATTTTCTTAATTAGTGATTGATGAGGACAAACTCAGCCAGTGGTGGCTGGGTGGTCTTGGGTTCTATAAGAAAGCAGGCCATGGGAAAAAGCCAGTAAGCACAGTCCCTCCATGACCCTGCATCAGCTTCTGCCTCCAGGTTCCTGCTCTTGCTTCTGTCAATGACAGGCTACGGTGTGAAAGTGTAAGCCAAATAAACCCTTTTCTTCCCAAGCTGCTTTGGCCATGAGTGTTGTCATAGTAATAGTAACACTAACTAAGACAAGTGCCTTACAAAATGGCTGCCCATGAGGTAAAAAGCCAGAATGCCAGGGGAAGCTAAGGGAGGGAAAGCTGTTTGAACTCTTTCTAGAAAACATTATGATGTCACTGACCAATGAAGAGTTGGTCAAAGGGGGTGTAGCCAGAAATGCATCCTCTTGCATTGTGAGAAGGATTTATTTAGAGTATTAAGTGGTTGATAAAAATGTTTGTTTGTTTGTTTTCAGTCTGCCGAGACGGCTCAGCCTGTTAAGAGCAGTGGCTGTTCTTCCAGAGGTCCTGAGTTCAATTCCTAGCAGCCACACAGTAATTCACAATGTCGAAAATGGAACTTGATGCTCTCTTGGGTACAGATATACATGAAGACAGAACACTCATATAAATAAATAAATAAATCTTTTTTTTAAAAGTTATTATTTTTCTGAGTTTGGTGATATATATGGTGTCAGTTCTTAAACATTTGAAATGTTGTGATTTCTGATCTCTAAATCAGCGTTTCACATATAGGTGTATGTTGCATTATGATAGAATAATTTAGAAAACATTAAAAAAAAAAAACCTAAAGGCCAGGGTTGGGGCTGTAGGTTAGTTCGTAGAGTGCTTGCCTAATGTGCACGATGTCCTGTTCAATTCTCAGTACCACATAAGCATTACATGCCTGTAATCACAGCACATAGGAGATGAAGGCAGGATGATCAGAAGTTCAAAGTCAACCTCAGATATAGAGTGAGTTTAAGGCCAGCTCATGCTACCTGAGGCCACATTGCAAAGACTGAAAAACAGCCAAGTGGTCCAGAGTGCTTGCTGCTGTTGCAGAGGACCTTGGTTCGGTTCCCACACACATTTCGGGAAGCTCAAAACTGACTATAACTCCACTTCCAGGGGATGGGACACACCTTCTGGCCTCCTGAGGGTACCCTCATGCACACTCATATGGGCACGACACAGATACATTCACATAAATAAAAAAATAAAATAAGATAAATAAAAAAGTGAAAAGTAAAGGCCGGTGAAACTCAATTGAATCATCATACAATGAATTTGATAGATTTGGATAAGGGTGTTCTTCAGGAAGCCTAGCTTAGGAATTTAATACTCTTAACTGGGATGGACTTACACATAACTTGCAAAACCAGAGACTTTTAAAGAGGACTAAGGGACCCTGGCTCTCAAGTATACGAGCAGAGCTTGCTGTGGCCTAGAACCTCAGTCTTACTCCTCAACACTTCTGCTGTGGGGTTAGGAGGGGTCAGACAAGCTGAGATCTTGTCTGAGCTTCAATGTAGTGAAACTGGCAACAAATCAAGCCAGCTGCAAACAGTAGCAGCAGCTGCTCAGCAGAGGACAAACAGCACAAGACTCTGGTATTGAAAAGTAAAGGTCACAAAAATGACTTCTCAGTCAGGGTGGGGCACACCTGAACTGATCTGAGCTCAGTCATCAAGTGCTTGTTGGATTGGTCTGAGTTAAGTACCCAAAGCCTATGTTAAGAAATGCAATAATTTAGAAAACACTTTTAAAAAGTCAAGGCCAGAGCTGGAGATAGAGCTCATTATGCACAGTGGTATATACTTGTAACCTCAGAACTGAGGAGGCTTGACCACTAGCCAGAATGACTCAATCAACAACTCCCAGGCCCTAGTGAGAAACTGTCTCAAAAACAGTAACAAGATAGACAGCATCCAGAGAAAAGACATCAGAGGGTGACCTCTGCCCTCCACACACATGTGCACATACACGCAAGCACACCAACACCCTCATATAAAATATAAACAACATCGAAGACAAGAAGAAGGAGGGCAATGAAAACTGCTCCCCACAAAATAAAACAAGGCTTGCTGAGAACAGTAAGTATGTAGGTTAGGTGGCCAACAGAAAGGGACTCACAATTACTTTATCCACTGTTTGGTTGAGAAGATGTCCAAGAAACTGTTGAACAACTAGAAAGGCTAAGTAAGTGCTTTGGAGGATGATGCACAACAGAAGTGACCTGGGTTTTTCCATTAGAACATATATCCATTTAATCGACACTAAAAGCCCTCTCTACTCAAATCATCGCCTTTGATCTTTCAGCAACCTCAGGAAGACCCGGCTAGTGTTCTAATACATCCTCCCTGCCAGGTCGGACTCATCCCTCAGACTCCTTTCCAAGATGGGGGAGCTGCAGACATCTTACTTGGAACCGCTCGTCTGTCTCGTTCTCTCCGATCTGTCTCAGGAGATCTCCACTGGCCTGGCCGATGCTCCCGGCAGCAGTCAAAACAGTCTGTCGAGGCTACAAACAGACAACACAAGCCGGTTGAAAAGAAAATGAATTTCTTCCCTTGTCTCACTACACATCAGTATGTCGAGGAATCACACAGACCAGATCCTCCCACGCACAAGTGAAGATCTCCAGTTGTATGCCAGGTAGGAGGAAAAAAAAATCCCAGTGAGACTCATCAACCAGTAACAGACAGATGCACTTGAAACTTCCAGTGAACTGGTCTTGCATGATTAGAACGAAGGTAGTTTGTACTGGAGTTCGATTGCAAACCTGTATGTGTGCCCTTTGTGTACTAGTTGGGATGGCATTCTGCTGGGAGTACCACCCTCCCAAGGGCTGAATCGCAGGATCTGACCCGTTTCAGTGACGCTCAATACTACCTTGTGGTATGACGTTGCTGCAAGAGGAGAAACCTTTCAGGAAGATAGAGCGTTATGGGCCTGAAGACACAGATGCCTCGTCTGAATGGGACTGTGTCCTTAGGGCTCACCTCTCCAGAAGTAGGCTGCACAGCCTTCAGCAAATCAGACACGGCCCCGGCAAGTGTCCTGGCAGCTCTGAGGAGGTCTTCTCCACTGCCTACATCATCGTCCATGAGGGCCGCCAGCAGCTTGACCCCCTTAGACATTTCGGTCAGGTTGGAAGAAATTGTAGTGATTGCACAGCCCACAGCTGTGTAGTCAGTGTCTGCAGGGTCACCTGAGGCCAAGACCAGAGGAGAGTGGTGATGGACAAGGAGGTAAGCAGCCCTGATGAGACTTCCTCCAAACTCCCATTGGTGCTTCAACATCATGCAGGTATCAAATATACAACTCCGAGGAACTCAGCGAGATGGACAGCGCCCTGACTCCAAGGTGGTTTCAATAATGTCCTCTCACCTGGAACTCCCACACACTGAAACCGGGAACAAGGCTCCTTTAGAATTCCAAGGCAAAGGCTCTTGAATTTGAGAGAGCTAGCGGGAGGACTTAGAGTGGCAGTGGTGGGAGGGGTTTGGAAATGATGAAAATATAGTGTACTCTGATGTGACATTTTCAACATATGTGTGTGTGTATGTATGTATAAAGTTTCAAAGTAGGGGCCAGTAAAACAGCTCAGCGGGTAAAAAGTGCTTGAAGTCTGCTGACCCGTATTGGTTTCACACAATCTCAATGGTGGAGGAAAGCTCTAACTCCTGAAACTCATCCTCTGCTCTCCACTTGCGCACTGTGGCACAAGAGGGGGTACAAGCCCACCCCCACTTCAATGCAAATGTAACTTAAAATTTAAAAGAGCACTTTCTGTACCAAAAAGAAAAAGAGACCCAAGTCCAATCCCTAGAACCTACATTATTTAAACAACAACAAAAAGCTAGTCATGACGGTATAAACTTGCAATCCTAATGCTGGAGAAGTGGAGACAGGCAGATTTCTGGGCCTGATGGCCAGCTAGCTTGGACTACTTGCAGTTTCAGGCCAATGAGATACCCATCTCAACAACAATAACAAAAGACTGCTCGGGAGGACTTGTGAAGTTGCCTTCTGTCTTCCACACACAAATGCACACAACTCAGAGTCCAAAGCATGCACTGCCATCCCACAACCCCTGCCCAGGGGTCATCCTGCACCTGAAATTCTGGTACACTGCAGACTGAAGCCTAGGTATTTCCTGGCTCTCATCAGATGGTGTGAGGCTGAGAGCCAGGCTACTCCAGAAGAGACAACTACTGGATAAGATGGGCAAAGGACGGATGCTTGACACGTCCAGACCCTTTATAGACTGTAAACTCTGCAAGGGAAAAACTGGCCTCAAAGACTTTCAAGTATGTTCACAGGCTGACAGACAACGAACAGCACCGAGTAAGTGATTTTTAATGATACATGACATCAACAAAAAGGAATGAGATTTCTCTTAAATCATTTGGAACAAATGCTTAAAGCAGGCCAGATGTCTAAAAATAGACTGTTCTTTTCACAGTATAGAAATCTGTTGCTTCAATGGAAGAATGAAAACACATACACACACCCCACATACACCCGACACACATCCTACAGTACAGGTTACTCAGGGACTTACCAGCTGTAAGGTTGACAACAGAAGCTGTTCCAGCTGTGATGGCATCTACTTGAGAATGGATTTCATGTTTGGATTCATCCACTTTGTTCTGAACCCATACTCTAGATGCCTGTAAAACCAGACAATGGAATGACAGAATCACAGTACTGAATTGCCCAGGAGACCAGGGAGGTTGAGCATTTGGCAGCGCTCTGCTCCCTGGGCCAGCACTGAATATGCCCGCGTCATCTTAAACAATTTACTGAACAAGCTTCTCGTATATTCAGAGACATTGAAAGGAACAGAAACTCCCTTTATGTATCTTAAACTACAATTTAAAAAATGTTTACAACTTGTAGAAAAAAAAATTGGTATGGCTTATCTAGGAGAATACAACTGAGAGTCAAAGATCACCTGTATCACTTCCTCCAAGGTCCAGGGACCATTACAGAAAGGGGGGAGAAAAAAAAAAAGTAAAATCTAGAGAGAAGACTGGTGTGGTGTTTTGAATAGGCCTGTCCCCAAGGGTCCATGTTTGCCGACTGGGTCCCCAGTTGGTGAAACTATTGGAAAAGGCTTAGGAGGCGTGGTCTTGTTGGAGGAGGTGTGTCACTGGGCCAGGCTTTGAGGTTTCCAAATTCTGAAAGAATGAACCTCTCTCTGTCTCCTGCTGACAGATCAAGACGGAGCTTCCAGCTCTTCCCTGTAACATGCTTTCACTCCATCATGGACTCCTGCCCTGTGAAGCCACAAAGGCTATTTAAACGCTCTCTTTTATAAACTGTCCTTGCCATTGTGTCGCAGCAATAGAAAAGCAGGACAAGTAGAGTGCTAGCGTGTGCTCTCCTCTGCATGGCCATGACCTACTCGGGACTTTCGGTGGCTAGATTATTTTAAACAGATCTGTGCAAGACTGGATCCATCAGGAAGGCAGGGGAGACTCATAAGGCCTTGCCGAATGCTGGGGACGGACAGGCAGTTAATGGTTGCTGGGAGTAAGAGAGATGTTTTCTTGCTAAGGGTGTTGCTACCAAGAAGCAATACACAACCCTTCACCCATGCTCCTATGGGTGAAGCTTAACCCTGATTAAACTCACTCATTCATACAACAACAGCAACGAACAAGATGAATGAGTAATAAACAGGTCAATAGAAATCAGAGGAGAATGAGAGAAGGCAAGGGGCATATATGACTAAAGGGTATTATATATGTGTGTGAAAACTTCACAATGAAACTCAGTATTATATGGAATTAGGATATGCTAAAAAATCAATGGCACATAATAATTCTGTACGCTAACATTAACACTAGATGGAAATTTCACTTCGCTTTTATAGGGAGCAGGGTTAGAACTTCAGCATGTCAGCTCACAGGGTTCTTGACCAACACTGAAGATTTTCCTATTGATGTGACATGAAACATCATGAAGAAAATCAAATATCAAGGCCGCGTACAGGTGGCATTTTCCCAGTGCGCCTGGGAAGATGGGATGAGGCTCCTGCTCTGTGCCTGACTTACTTCTACAAGGTGACAGGACAATGACAAATTCTACTTAGGTCCTGGGCCTTACCATTCTCCTACTTTAGGGACTCAAAAGACATCCCTAGCTCTTGTATTTTGTTTCAGCCCCTCAGGTGTGTCCAACCTGAAGACATTGGGCAACAAGTGGCTGAGGATATCTATGAACATAACTGAATACAAAAATGAAAGTTTACTTACAATATCATGAGATTTGTATGTGTGATTTATTGTTGTTGTTGTTGTTTTATAATTGACTTACATCAAAAGTTTGGATATGCCTGCTAGTAAAGTATTTTCTAGCATTAGAAAACCACTTAACAATGATTTAGTTAAGTGATCACTTAACAAAAAATGACTTAGATTGATAATGATGGCCCTGCAGGTAAAACACAGATCTAGGCTCAGGGGGACCACATATTTATCTTAGTGCCTTCTAACTCTTCAAGAACGGTCAGTTGGGACAGTCGCCTCTGCAAATTTTAAAGCTCTGTCTCCCAAATGTTCTGGACAGGAAATTCCATCATTTACTCTCATCCTTGAGTTCCCTGAACAAAATATATAAGGAATTCAGGGAGAGAAATGGTACCAAAGGCAGTAGAAACCTCCATTCACAACAGCATAGACATGAAAAACAGAATTCAGGAAAAATTTTGAAAAAGTGATCCCGCTAGACAAGATGAGGCTGCAGAACACATCTCGGCTGCAGTGCCTGCAATGTCACCAGTCTATCTTACAGCAGTGCTTTCTCAAGAGACTGCTCATCCAAAGGGGGAAAAAAAAAATCAAACCAACCCCCAACTCCCACCTCCACGGATGCTCAGGCCTGCCCACTCGGACTGATCTGCGCAACCTGAGATTAATTTGTGATACTCTGTAGGTGCGGAGAAAGAAGGAGAGGAGGAGGACAAAGATGGGGGAGCTAGTCAGGGCTTTCCAAAGCGCAGCATGCCCACAAATCACAGCGACAGCTAGCTCACAGGCACAGTGACATAGGATGCTGACAGGCCTGTGTTTCTGCTTCTCTCCTAAGAACCTGGGTGATGTCAGTGCTGCTGTCCTGCAGATCATGGCCTGAAGTGTGAGGCATTAGCTGATTCTGTGCAGCAGCAGTAGCAGCTGATACCAGAAGGCCTTGGGGCTCATCACCTCACCCTAACTCTGGGGTCCACAAAACACTCAGACAGGAGCATCAGTATCTCTGGGAATGTGTTGGAAACACATATTCTTAGGCCCCACCCCATACCCACTAGATCAAAAACACATGCTAAGAACAGAACACAAGGGAAGATGATGGCCAGGGCCCAGAGATAGGTTTTAACAGGCTATCAACAGAGATCCCATTGTGTATTGAAATCTGAGAGCTACTGGCAGTATTTAAAATGACAAAGCCAGCTTCCTGAGTTGAGCTCTGATTAGATGCGAAGAATTAGATCATCACCCATTCCCATCAGCCCTGTTTTCAGATGACAAGAGAAAGGCTTGAGGGGGTAAGATGCTCAGATTCATGATACCAAAGAACACAGGAGCTGGGCTCAACGGACTGCAGGGTCTAAGTCCTCGGCACAGTAGTCCTCTTTAACTCTGAGTGTGATAGAGACTCAAAAACCCAACATATATCAAGACACATAGTTTCTTTCTTTTTTTTTTTAATCAGCTAGCTGGAAACAGTTTCATCCAACAGAATCCAGATGGAGCATGCAACCTTGTTCTGAGCCAGGACAGAGACACAGGATGACACACACTGATGGATATTTACCATATCTTGGCCAAGAGGTGGCAGTGAATGGAGCTCACCCAGGTCATCCTGAGCCTGCTGGACAGCGTGCATGCTTGTGTTGATGGTCCCCATAAGGGCTTGCTGTGCCGACGTCTGCAAAGGCGGATGAACACAAGGCGGTGAGCAGAAACTGGAGACTGACAGGGCCTCCTCGCAAAACTAAACCTTCTCAGTCAAGAGCACATTTCATTACGCACCTGAACTAGCTCCCATTTCAACCCGAGGGCTAGAAATAGCGCATTATATTAATAGAACACAAAGCGAAGGTGATTGCGGTGAAGGGCTTATAATCAGGAGGGTGTGGAGAGCTTAATTAGCAGACAAGAAGGCTGACGAGCATCTTCACAGGGGAGTTCAGAGGATACAGCTCATCTGAGTGCCACCGATAAAACACCTCACGAACAGAACACAGGGTGTTTAATAAGGAGGATTCTTGATCATATTTCAGGACTCTGCCCAAGCTTACAGCCAACATGCTTTTACAGTTGAATGATTTCCCAAAACTAGCCCAATAGCGAGGGATTCCCAAGGCAGGCCTGATCGGCATTGAATTGGATGAATTAGAAAGGATTTCAACAAGACTGGGGTTGCACAGGTAGATCATGGATGACTGGAACATTTCTCATACTTTATGAGGCTATCAGGGCCAGTTGGCTTAAAGCCACTGCAGGAGCATGGGGCTTTGTTTCTACAGCACAAAGAGGTTCATAGCTGTTAATCTTTATTGCCAATCAGAACAGTTTAAGAATCACCTTGGCAGCATGCCTCTGGGCAGGTCTCTAAGGATGGACCAGTTTCTAGCCTGGGTTAACTGAGGTGGGAAGACCCACTCTAAACTCGGGTAACACTAGGTCACAGGTTGGGATCCTGGACTATATTAAAATGGAAGTTGGGCACCAGCATTCACCCCTCTGCTTCCTCATGTGATGCACAGTGATCAGCTGCCTCACACCCTTGCCAACCCCTCCTCCATCACAATGGACTGCGCTCTCAAAGTGTCAGCCAAAATATACACTTCTTTCCATAAGTTGCTTCTGTCCGGTGTTTTATAACTGTGGCGAGAAATATAACTAGAAACAAGGCCCCACACTCTCTAGCCATTGAGTCTGGAAAGGAGCGATTCCTCATTCAGTTACAGGAATGGTGACTCGTGACTCAGATGGGAGGCAGAGGGTTCCTACGCAGAACCCGCCACCATCTCTGATGGCCCAGAGGTTAACAGACAAATGATCAGGAAGTCTCACCAGTGGAGGCATGTGTCCTCGGTGCATCTGTCCAACCATGACCTGCTGCTGCGGCGAGGGCATGCTACCAACATTGAAAGTCTCAGGCCCACTGGAGCCAGAGCGCATGACAGCAGGCAGTGCCACTGAGCCGTGCTCTGCCTTCCCAGTCCGGTTGAACTGCTGCTGCAAGATGGTAGATCTGTGGAAGAGATGGCTGGTCAATGCCAGGGAGCCACCCACATGCGGTATAGTGTGGTGGGAAGACCAAGATGTGCCCTGCCCTAGGCTGTGGAGGCCACTTAAATAGAGCACAGGGTGGGCATGCAGGAAAGAGCAGCACTGAGATGCTCCGTAGAAGCATGTGAGATGAATCCAGTCAGGGCCAGTGTCCTGGTGTCATACAAGTCATTCGTTGTCAAGACAAAACAAATGGCAGTCCTACCACGATGATATTCTGAGGGAAGATTGGGGTATGCTGCCTTATCACTCGGTCAATCACATGCAAAGAACACTACTCAACAGGTTTCTATTCAAGAAGGGGATGGATCTACTGTTTGCCTGATAGCAAAAAGTGTGCAAATAAATTTAGGGGAAACTTCTCACAAGTGCAGGACCACTGACCAGAGGGCATTTGTCATCTCTGGAGACTTGAGACTCTTGCATCTTTTCCAAAAGGTTCCAAGCAGAGATTTTTACACACGTACACCCCACCCCCCAACACACACACAAATGAATGGTAGGTGCAAAGGACTTAGATGTGTAAGTAAGGAGCTAGATGTAGGGCAGTTCTTCTTCAGGAACCCAGTGGAGAAGCCACAAGGAGGGTCTGGGGAGTACAGGTATGCCTGCAGAGGTGAAGAGGGTATTTATACCAAGAGGCAGGGACAATGAGACTATCCCTGTTAACCAAGTTAGCATTTCATGCAACAGACATCTGCAGAGAGTCAAAAATGTGAGCAGAGGTGGGTGGTGGTTAAGAAGCGCTCTAACAGGTTAAAGTGCTGAGAACAATCAACTGTTGAGAGCTCGGACCTAAACAGAACATCCATATCACCTTGGCCTTGGGGGTCGGGGGTGGAAACAAGGGGTAGGGCAAGGCTCAGATTATGGAAGAGGAGGAGGAAAGAATGTAAAAACGCAAGCAGATGGGAGGGGTGCTGCAAAATGCTATCTACTGGATATGGTGGCTAGACTCAGGAGTCACAGTGGGCATGGCTATCCACACAATGAGCCTGTCAGGGTTCTAGCATGGAGTGGGACCTGAGACACCCCACCATTAGCTGAGGAGGCTTTGGGAGTTGATGCTTGCTCGGGGAGGGGGAGCCATTTTTCTTTGGTGGTGTAGTTAGCAGTAGGTTGTCCATGTTCCCAACACCCACGCTCATGGAAGCAACCTTAGACCTAAAAGTAGGAGGCAGACTTGTTGAGGAAAGAGGGGCTCAGAGGGAACAGAAAGGTGGGATAAGAAGGTAATGTGGGGTGAAAATAATAATCTGTGCAAAACTGTAAAGAGTAACTATGAGACATTCCTTTCAATGAGCTCAGAATCGATGGCAGCAGGGGGACAAGGTCTGGAGGCTGCCTTCTCATACCTCAGCCAACAACCATGTGTGAAGAGAAGGAAGGTCTAAGGGTCAGGGCACGTGACCTCCTGCTCATGTTGGCTTAAATCTGTGATGAGGCACTAACAGTAAAGGTAGTCTGAGTGGCCCCAGAGAGCAGGGCCCTGGCACTCTGCATTCCCACACTTACTGGACTTGTGAGATACACAAGTGCTAAAGATGCTATAAAACAAACACGGTACTCTGACAGGAAGCACAAACTCAACACTTCCCATCTGACAGACATTAGTCAACCCAAGGACTTAGGAGATTCCGCCACAGCATATGATAGCCTTGAGATGTGCCATGGACAGTTTAGCACCAACCTGCATACTCACAGGGAACACATTTTTTGGGTGGCAGCATCTGCTGTTGTATTGGGATCAAATGAGAGAGCATCCCGGACCCACAGAATAGAAAAAAAAACAGAAGAGCAGTCATCACAAAGATCTGCTCAGCATAAGGGTGTCTGTGCAGCCTTCCCAGCTAGTGCCCACTTTCTATGTATTTCTTACTTTCATTAAATCCATTTTCTCATTAATAAACGCAGCTAAAAGACCTGAATCAACAGCTTTGTTTTACTTTTAATTATGTTTCTACGTGTGTGTATGTGTCAGGGGTGGTTATCTGCAGGTGACTGCAGAGTCCAAAAGAGGGAGTCAGGTGCCCTGAAGATGGAGCTCTGTGTGGTTGTGAATAGCCCAGTGTCGGTGCTGGGAACCAAACTCTGGTCCTCTATGAGAAGAACACACACTCTTTACTAGCTGGGCTATGTTTCCAGCTCAAAGTTTTGAATTAAAAATAACAGGAATCTTGACAACAGCAAAAAAAAAAAAAAAAAAAAAAAAAAGTGCCAATGTGTGATTCCATCATTGAAACCAAATATAACAAGGTAATACTATTGTGACTCCAGATTTCTACATGGGCTCATGAAGGTAAAAACTCAAGAATGGGCCCTAGATTTACTCTGAGCATGGTTCCTATGAGTCAGTTTTTTTCTTTTTCTTAAAAAAAAAAAAGTATTATTTTTTTTTAAAGATTTATTTATTTATTATGTATACAATATGTGTTTGCATGTACACTTGCATGCCAGAAGAGGGCACCAGCTCTCATTATAGATGGTTGTGAGCCACCATGTGGTTGCTGGGAATTGAACTCAGGACCTCTGGAAGAACAGCCAGTGCTCTTAACCTCTGAGCCATCTCTCCAGCCCAAAAAAGTATTATTTTATACATGTGATTGTTTTGCCTGCATGCATGTCAGCACCTCGCTTACATTCAGTGCCAATGGAGGCCAGAAGAGAAGGACAGATTGCCCTGCATCTGGAGGTACAGGCAGTTGTAAAGTTGCCATGTCCCTGAATCGGTCGTGGCTCCTCTGGAAGAACACCCAGCGCTCCTACCTGCTGAGCCCTCTCTCCAGCTCTAAGGGTAAATTCCTAGCCCTGTCTCTCTGCTGCCTCATCGTGTGACAAGAGTGTGGCACGTCGCATGTCGTCAGTGCTCTGTGTGCATTCACCCCAGCAGCGGCCAGCCTCCCAGATTCCAGGATGGAATCAAACAGAAGCCAAGTTACAGATTTTGGTGCAATAACACGATCCATGAAATTTACATCAGAGATGCAGAACAGGACCCAGGATGACCGACTGCTTCCTAAGATGGATGTGGACAGCATGGCCTGCACAGGGGCCCCATGAGATGCCGGCACCCACACGGGACAGCTGTACCACACACACTGCTCAGCTAACAGCCATAACTGAAAAGCAAGTCTTGACTAACCCATCAGCACCTCAGCTCAGGAGGAGGCAGAGCCCTAGTACCCTGGATACTTACTTTTTTGGGGAAACTGACTCTTCTAACATAGTTGACTCCTCATCCCCTTCCAGCCCAAATCTATCTTTGCTTTGTTTCTGGAGGCAAAACAGACACAACAATGAACATCAGCAAGTCTTAACACAGGACCACTGAAGAGAACTTCTGAAGGGACACAGACAAAATACCCAAGTTGACTGCAAATTCCGAGTGCTGGATAGTTAATGAGTGAAGAACAAAAGCACGATGCCAATAAGGCAGAAACCTGTGACTTGGTCTATAAACACTTCAAGCCGTGTGCTTATACTTACGCAGCAAAAAGCCAGGCACACTTATTAACATCCTATCAGAATACGGCTTTTGAATGGGAAGCCTTGAAAACATCTGATTTTCTACATGGCACAGGGTGTCATCATGTTTGAAAAGAACAAAAACTCAGGAAAACTACGATGAACACTTTCAGTTCACCACCTTGGCTATGTAGAGAGGAAGCCTGTGAGGAATTAGGACGGACAGTCCTTTCTAGCTTTAACTATCAACTTGACACACCTTGAGCAGTTCCCTAGAACAACGTGACCTGTGGCTATGCCTGTGGGAAAATGCTGTGACTGTTTACTGACTCAGGAGGGCCCAGTCAACTTTGGGTGGAACCATTTCCTAGACTTTATGAGGAAACTGGCATGAGCCTGCACCAACCATCATGCCTCTATGGTTTCTGCTCTATTTCTGTGGCTGTGAACTTTCTGGTTAGAGGGATGGCTATGTATATAGCATGGCAAGCGGGCCTGACTTCAAGTTCCTACTAGGGTTCCTGCCCATACTCCCCTCCAGGATAGACTTTGACATGGACATAGACGCCAAACGAACCCTTTCCTTTCTTCAGTTGCTCTTGGTCAGACTGTCTTTGTCACAGCCACAGAACCAAACTTGAGCACAGACCACTGTTCCTTACACAGCAGTAACGGATACAAATGTGCACTGTGGCAAAAATCAGACACCATCAGAGGATTCAAGGTCAGAGATCTCACACTCAAGCAATACTAATGCTGAAGACTCAATCTGTCAATCGAACACTTCAAGTAAGGATTCTACTTAACACAGTCACATCAAGCCCTTTACCAACACAGCCTCAGTTTTCTTGGTTTTCCTCAACATGACATACCTTTTTGAGGATGATGTCAATGTATCCTGCAATCAGCTGGGATATCTGCTCCCCCTCTGTGGTTTGTACTGAATAGTAGCTTTCCTGGTACTCCCCAAAATCCTAAAAGAGGAGCATTAGAAGAAACACAGTTGTATTAGATCTACCAGGCAACTTTAGGTCACAGGGAGCAGCTATGAAGCTCTGTAACATGGCTCACTTCTCACAGTTCTCAACTCTTAGGAAAAACTGTACTCTAAAAATATATTCAACAGTGCATAGTAAACAAAAACAAAAATAAAAAGCTGGCCTTGCCAAGCCTCAGGACCTAAATTCAATCACTGGAACCCACATGGTGGAAGGAAAACATTGACTTTGGCAAGTTGTCTTTTTACCTCCCTGGGCCCCCTACCTAAATACATGCCAAAATAAAAGTGGCGTGTATGAGTTTGGAAACTGTAAAGGTAGAAAGACAGGATTGGAGCCTTAGGACTAAAGGCGACCTAATGTGGTAAGCTCTCAGGCTTTCTTTTGCAACCTACATAACTCCAAGCAGAGAACTGGAGTTGGCAGAATACTTCAACTAAAGCAGCCATTCCTGAAAAGCCCATTCTTTCCAGAAGACAGAAGCCCATGAGAAAAAGTTAGGCAGGAGATGCAGCCCCACCAGCAGCTGAAGAGCACTGAGCACCAGACATGTCAGGTAGGTGAGAAGTCCACTTTATTTCAACAATGAACACAGTGAATTTCTATGTGGACCAACTGTCCAGCCAGAGTCTTAGGCCTAGTGGCTCCTGTTTCTTCTCACCAAAGTCACGGAGCAAGAGGGAGCGAGCAATATGGAGAAGTGCCTTCTGCCATCACAGAAAGAGCCGCCAGATCCTGACTATATCAGAAAGGTAAAGTGAGCTGGGCATTGTGGCACACGCAAAGTTCTAGCATGGGGTGGGGGAAGTGGGGAAGGCAGTAGCAGAGGCAGGCAGAAGCTGTGAGTCTGCTAGTGAGGTCTTGCCCAGTGAAATACCTCGTGAGCTACACGGTGAGTACCTGTCTCCAAACAGACAAAGATATGGTAAGGGCTAGAGAGACAGCTCAGCAGTTCAAAACACTTGCTACACTTGCACACTTGCAGAGAACCTGAGTTGGGTTCCCAGAACCCACAGGGGAGCTCACAACCATCCATAATTCTATTTCTACTTTTAATTCTAATTCTAATGTGTTCTTCTGGCCACTGTGATGAGATGAACAATCATATGCAAACACAAATACACATAAAATAAAATAACATCTTAAAAGGAAACAATACAAAACAAAGAAACAACAACACCAAACCCTGAAATCTTTCTCAGCATGTTCTCTGGCCATAACGGAATCAAGCTGACAGTCAATAATAGAAAGACATCCGGGAGCTCTCCAAACAACTGACTGGGTGAGAACCAAAGAGAGTCAGCAAGGAACGCACCAAAAACTGGCATATCAGTAACAGATCGGAGCAGGACAAAGAGATTCTTATGAGAAGCTTCACCCTAGTTTACATCTCGATGAAAAAGTCAATACACATTCTCTTTCCGGGGCCAGGTCATTCCCAAGCTTGTTATAAATATTTCCTATTTTTAAAATAAAATTTTGTTTTTTAAAATACTGAGAACTATTTTGGATAGCCCAACTACAGGATTAAAAGAGGTATAACAAAAAGAAAATTGTCCCCAACTTACCTATTCCTGACTTTCTTTGTTTTAAATATAAATCATCTTATTGACACAGCAACAGAAAAAAATCACTATTATAACTACAGACTTGAAAGCTTTATACATGGGAACAACTGCTACTCACACAGCTGCTTGGTTTTTTTTGTAAAAATGAACAGATAGAGAGGTATTATACTTAAACAAGCTAATGATTACAGTATTTTATAATTTAAAATTCATTTCCCAAAATACTACTCTAAAGTCCCAAAGCAATTTCTTATAGTCTTCCTAAATACCATGCATATATGTATACTAATTTTAAAATGTAGAGATATCCCATGACTTCTCACAATGAAAGAGAAGGACATGGCTCTCTGAGAATAAGCACTCATGTTTTGGAGGTTTGCGTGGGTCCATCCAGCTATAGCTGACAATGGAAAGTAAAGATTCTAAGGAATCTTTTCCATTAGCCTGGGCCTATCATTCTATGATCAAATTATGCGACTGTGCTAGCTATCTAGTTTTATTATTTATTTTAAACTTAAAAAAAGGATTTGTTCATTTTATTTTTGTATGTGAGTGTTTTGCCTAGATGTGTATATATGTACAATGTGAGTACTTTATGTCCACGGAGGTCAGAAGAAGGCATCAGGTCTTTTAGAACAGTAGTTACACATGGCGGTGGGTGACCAAAGTGGGTGCTGGGAATTGGAACTAGGTCCTCTGCAAGTCGCTCTATCCCCAGAGATGTGTTAACTGTCAACTTGACAAGATAGAATCACTGCAGAATACAGCATCAACTGGAAAATGACTGAGACTGAATGGGCTTGTGAACATGTCTATGGGGAACTGTCTTGATTGTCCATTGATATAGGAAAACCCAGCCCATTGTGGGCAGCACCATTCCCTAGACAGGTGCTCCTGAACTATATGAGTGGAGAAAGCTATCAAGCACAAGTAAGTAAAGTTCCATGTGTTTATTCTCTCTCTGCTCTTGACTATAAATGTCTTTCTTTAAGTTCTTGCCTTGACTTACCTGCAATTAATGGAGGAAATTTGCTTTGGTCAAGGTATTTTATATCACAGCAAAAGAAACGAAACAAGAACAGTAACCAATAATTCCTTCTAAACTCCTTTATACTTAAAAAAAAAACCCACATTATTTTAAGATGTCTATATGGAAATAGACTTTAGTCTGTAGTTAACAACTTCCAGTACTTTAAAAGTTTTTCTTCTTGCTCAACTTGCTTGGCAAACTACTTGCACTTTCAAGATTCACATGTAAATACGTCCCTAGATCACTATATAGTCATATTCTACTAATAGCAAAGTTTGAGGTTGAGCAGGGGAGAAGAGGTCAGAAAGCCTGGGATGGTCATTTACGTTCTATGAATTTTATACTGTTTTATCATCTCACCCAATGCTAGAAACTGTGAAGCTGTTACTGCTATCCCACTTTAGCTTGGGAAATCAGGGCTCAGAGAGGAGAGGTAACTTGAACAAGGTCACGGAGCTAGGAAGTGACGTAGTGGAGCTTAGTGTTACCCCAGACTTCTACTGTTTCCTCAACATTCCCATACAGTCAGTATTCTTTCTAGGCAGGATGGGAAACACTCCTAAGCACAATTCTTAGGAATCTTCGCACATGAGCCTTAGTGTCCTTCCAGGATATACCATAGATATCATCAGGAGCACACAGTTGAGAGTCCTCCTAGTGAGCATCACTTTCTAGTCAATGAACTCCAAGAGGACTTGGTTAGAGCACGGGAGAAGTGGTGCACAGAAGACCCCAATGCTGCTCAGCCCCGACTTCTGCTCCAGTGATCCTATGCCCATGCACTGCGTCAGCTTCTCCCTCCATGCTGGCCCTTTAAGACCAACAAGACCCACAACTGCCCTCTAATGCCACCCAGGACCATACCAGTGCCCTCAGTGCCTGGCTATTCCTACCAGTGTGAAGCTCTTGGGTGAAGCTGCCCAGCGCTTGACGGTGGTGAGCGGCCACTCCTGCAGCACCTCCTTGGTCTTCTCATCCACGCGCATGACAGAGTCCTTGGTGATGCCCAGGAGGCGGGGAACCAGCTTGTTCTTGCCTTTCATTTTCTCCTGCAATGAAGGTGGCCAGGGGTCACTAGCCTTTCTAGAATGTGGTGGTTTTGGTGTGTTTCACCTGCCGCCTTTTTATAAACTATGTAGGGCTTCTAGAAAAGCCAGGTGAACAAATCACTGAGACAGAGGGAAGGGGCGGGAGGACACCAGGATACCGGACAGATTCACAAAGGTATACTGCTGCCTGAAAGGGAGCGTTACTTAGCAGGAGGGGACGCTCCAAAACGTGAGAAAGAAGGGAAAGAGCTGGAGAGACACCCAGAGAAGGAGACAGGAAGGTGAGATGCAAGAATTACCACCCCAGGAAGCAACTGGGAGCAATAATGTCAAATTCAAGCACTTGAAGTGACCCCCAATGGCTCAGTTAGGATCCCTCATTATGCAGAGGTGTACCCCCTTCCAATTTAAAAACCATCTCTGCATCCACTTCCACTTGTAGTCCTTGTTTTGGTATATCTACTGGTCTCGATCCTTTGTGGCAATGTTTTTCACGCTGAGAAAGTTGTCACTGTATATTCACTGTGCACAGTTATGTCATTTTCATACCAGGATATAACGGACAATGAGCATATCCCTGCTACCCCCATCCCCAATTTTGTTTCTTTAAAACTGGGCCTGTACTGGCCTGGAACTCCGGGTAATGATGCTGTCTCCTAAGTGCCAGGATTATAGTTGATTCTAAAAACAGAATTAATGGGCCTCTGCTGCAGTGGCAGGGGGCGGGACGGGGTTGGTCAAAGTCCAGACCCCTGAGGGGATCCAGTTCTGAGAGGAAGGCGCTAGCGGAGGAGCTCGGCCTGGGAAGACTTTTCTGCTGACTCTCATCTTTTTCTGGAAAACTGGATCCTCCCGACCACATGGAGATGAACCACATGGACAACAGCAGTACCACGGCACCTTACCATCATCCGGCCACTTCGTTCTTACACGCCCATGGTGACGGAGACAGCATGGTGATGCCTATGACCTTCTACTTTGGCTTCAAGAATGTGAAACTACTGTTTTCCTGTTTGGTAATCAACACACCTGGAGAGATGGCTGGCGCTTTGGTGGGCAGTGTTTTCACTAACAGTGTTTTATGAAGGACTCAAGAGAGCCCGAGAGGGTCTGCTGTGAAAGTCTGAAGTCAGCATTCACTACGATTCCATGCCTGTCCCAGGACCAAACGGCACCATTCTTATGAGCTGAGCTTCTGCCACCTCCTGCAGACAGTGCTGCACATCACCCAGTCGTCAGCTACCTCCTCATGCTTCTCCTCATGACCTACAATGGGTACCTGTGCATTGCAGTGGCAGCAGGGGCTGGGACAGGATACTGCTTCTTCAGCTGGAAGAAGGCAGTGGTAGTGGACTTCACAGAGCACCGCCATTAACATCGGACTCCACATGTGGCCTTATCAATTCCTGTAGGAAGCATCTTGGGACCGGAAGATATGACTCCCTCTCCAGTCACCCCTTCTCTCTATCTACACACATGCACCTACCGAACAGAGGCCTAGGTGACATTCTCTGAGTAGTGGTTCTTCAAGTAAGGTAAAATTGACTTAACTCTCCAGAAGCCACCTGTGAGATGTCTTCTCCCTCGTCATCCTGAGCCTTGTCTAATCCAGGTAGCTTCCCAGTTGATGACTCGGTTTATCTGCTTCTTCTTACTTTTCTGTTTTGGGGTTCTCTTTTTGTGCATTTTTGTTTTGAACGGATAATATGTATATTTGGTGGGTGATGGAAAGGGATTTTAACTTCAAACAAGATTGATGGCAAATACAGACATCACCCAACTGGGACTTAAATTTTACACTAGAATACAAGCTCCAGGTTCAACTCAGCGAGTGGGAAACACATTGTGCCTTTCTCTAGGTGAGATGTGTTACACTAAAATTCTTGTCCTGTGTGGCGAGTGGTTAGGGACTAAAAACAGGCCTAGATTTTGTGGAGTATGAATTCTTCCTCACTCACCAACTCATGTTCCCACTAAACATTTTGATTACAATGAACTTGCCAATCAAAAAAAAATCCAAAAAAACAGGACAATCATTTTAAGACAACAGAAACAGAGATTGTTAAATAGAACTGTTTTACTTTGAAAAAATAAAAACAGAATTAATGACTGATTTAATAGTTTAAAAATATAATGATAGATTCTTACTAGACACTTAGACTAAACCTTTCAATATAATAATGACTCCGGAAGAACACACAGGAGGTATTTTTGAGACTTCTGGGTAAGAAGTATTGTTCTAGCAAAAATATTGAAATGAGAATAAAGGAAAACAGAAAGGGCTTTAACTCAACACACACAGATAAGAGAGAGAGAGAAGGAGGGAGGGTAAGAGAGGGAAAGGAAGAGGGTGGGAGAGCCAAACAGGGAGTGTAGATAGGGGAGGCTTAAAGACACAGAAGGATAGATGGATGCGGAAAATAGTGCAAAAAGTCTCAAGGTAAGAAAGCTCTGGAAGCAAATGACTGTGAAGTGTTCTTATAAATCAGCAAAACAAAAACAAAACAAAAACTGTCCTGAAAAATAATGCAGAAACTATTTACAATCATAAAAAAATTAACAGATAAAATTTCATTTCTGTCAAACAGTTTTTTTTTAAAAAATCAATTCACAGAATTGAACAAATTATTAAAGGAATCATAATTAATAGAAGTTAAAAATGGCAAAGCCTGAGGCTGGAGAGACAGTGCAGCAGTTACGAGCACACACCTGAATTTGCATCTGAGAAACCAGCTCAGGTGTGAATCCAACTCCAGGAAATCTGAAGCCTGTGGTCTTTACAGGCACTACAACACACACACACAAGCACACGCACACACACGCATGCATATGCACATTGAAAAATTGACAATCCTTCATATGTCAATACCTACCAAACCAGAGCCTTAAAATTGTTTCCACTTTGATACAGCCCCCCTTTAGAGACACTGTTTTTAATTTTTGAGTGTATTTTATAATTTTGTTACAAGAAACACAAAGGGAGTTCTTCCTAGTGAAAGGCCGGAAAGAATTCCAGTTTCCAATAACAGAGAAGACTTCATATAAATAAACTATGCCATATCCAAGAGACATATTACAATGCTTAAGAATCATTTTGTAGGGTGGGAGAGACGGTTCCCTGGCTAACACCATGTGCTGCTCTTGCAGAAGAAACAAAGTTTGGTTCCCAGCACTGTCATGACAGCTAACCCATAGCTTCAGTTTCAAGAAATCTCAGACCCTCATAAGACCTCCAAAAGTACTTCACGTACAACAACAGAAACTTTATATATAACAAAGAAGTAGAGTCTCATGCACCACAGGGTAGCCTTGATCACACTATATATCCAAGGATGGCGTGAAACTCCTGATCTTCCTTCCTTTCCCAAGTGTTGGGATTACAGCCATCGTAGCTGGTGAATGAAACAAAAATTTAAAGAGGTCTGTGTATGCTACACAAGAAGATGCTGGTAACGATGATCTCATGTGAACTGTACTATTTTCCTTATTGCTAACATTTCATTTCTTACAGCTATACTTTCAGCACTATCAGGAAGAAAAACTCTTCAAGTGGTATGTGCTGAAATACATATACCTACATAGCTGTCATCAGTAAAGCAGGAATGTAACTCACACCCATAGAATGCGTGTTTGGGGATTGTGTACCCACACCTGACATGGGCACCTGTGCTTGCACTTATGGCAGGCTTGATCCAAAGACCTCAGATTCCACAAGATTACTGTCATCAGATTTTCCCATTTAGAATGAAAAGACTACAAACTTGGTTAAGGAAGTCATAGGCAAACGGTAAAGCCACAATGGGAACAAATGTCCAAGTTTAAACACATCTTCAGTACCAGGGCTGGTGGCCTAGTAACTCAGGAGACAGACACAGCCTTCTTCAAGTTCAAGGTCTGTTAGGGCTACATAATGAGACCGTGTCTCAAAATAGACAACAGACAGGCACACACACACAAATAGAAAGACACACACACCCAGTTTCCTCACAAGGGGATCCAGTGGTGTCAGAAAATGTAGAGCAAATGGGAGAGAACAAACTTTATATATAACAAAGAAGTAGAGTCTCATGCATCACAGGGTAGCCTTGATCACACTATATATCCAAGGATGGCGTGATGGCGCTATGACCCTTAACCCCTCAAAAGATAGTGAGGAGAGTTCAGATCTTTTTAACAAGTGGTCAGTTTCAGGACTCGGACAAATAAAGTATGATATATATGACATGATTTCAATTTAGTTGTTAGTGGTCAAACATGATCACTTATCTCAGAGGATTCTAGAGTTCTGAGTCAGCTGACCTCTGGAATGTCAGAACAGCTCCAGAGCAGCAGGCTCACCCACTAGCCTGGTGCTCATGCCCTGATTTCATGTGCTATGGTTAGATTTGGGTCACGACTGGCCAGACGCTGCACCTGCTGGTGTTATGGTTCTCACCAAGTTTAACTGTTTACTGAAAGAGAGCAGGGAAGTCCCAGATAAACACCCACCCAACCCTGGTCAACTCACCTTCACCAGGAAAAAGGACACCCCGTATGTCCGGAGGGAGCGGGCGAGTTTGACATACTTGACCTTGGCTTCTATTTCACTCATCTCTCCACAGTTTTTATGTTCCTGCAAAAGCAACGGCGGGTGTGGGTGTCTGTTACTGTGGACTCAGTGAGGAGGCCCTTCCAGGTGAGGCGCACAGGTAAGGAGTGAGTGACACTTCTGTGTGAGCTCTCTCGGGCTCCCATGACACAGGTTTGGGATGACCGAGGACCAGAGCATGTAGAGTTGCAGTGCAGGGCTTTCAAGGTAGGTTACAGCTGAGTGTAAGCATCCATGCTCACACGCAGCATAGCGGGAGGGATACCTGCATATACAAGTGCATCCTCAAAGGATTCGGTATCCCAAAGGGCCCAGGGTCCATATTTTAAACAACAGCGAGCAAGACATCCCTCTAAGCATAGGTAGGGGTCATTCTAACATCAGTTCAGAAAATATATTTTCATGAAACAAGGAGTATACATGTCTGAACAAGAAAGTATCAAGAATTGATATTAAAGAAAAATGTTTTATATATACACTATATTTTAGTTTCTACTTCCATTTCAAAATCAAAGACAATTAAGGACTTGGATTCACTAGTGTTCTTCAAGGTCACGTGGACAGCTCAGCTTTTCTTAAGCAACTACCTAGGATGGACAAGTCACTGACTTTAAAAATAATCCAAGATTTTCCAAAGGCACAAGCTCCCCAATTCTAGCTTTAAAACCCAAATCTCAGGACAAAGAGGCTCTTTGTGTCTTCTCCAAAGCAGCTTAATGGCCCATCACCTTGTTTCAATGCTACCAGAATAATGCCTTTGAAATAAAATGTATGCGTGGCTTTCTCAGAAGAGCTAAGTAACCTTTAGCAAGAAAGTATGAATTCAGATAATAAATCTGTCCCAAGAAGAGCCGTCCCTCCCATCCTCATTATATAAGAATACATGCACAGGGCACACTACCACACGAGGTGTGGAGCACCTCACGAGAATAAATGAGGGCGAAGGGAAGGAGAATAATAAATTTCTGTATGTTTCCAGTACCTGAAATATTCGCTTCTCAGCTCCTCTCTGCTTGATGTATTCTTTTGGTAGGAATTCCTTCAAACTGCGGAAGACAGGGGGAGAGGGAGACAGCATTTATCACACTCTGGTGGGGGAAGCACAGACTTTTAGTAAAACTCTCAGTTAAGTCACGAGCACTCCTAGTATTTTAGGGCACAATTGATGTCAGGCAGCGGTATCCTAAGATGCACTTAAACAAAGACAAAGACTAATGTGGCAAAGGGGACGGGGGGCAACCCATGTATTTAAAAGGAGGAAGGTTCAGCAAACACCACCCAGTGAAAAGATAAATGGTGCCCCAAACACAACATGGGTCCTTCTTCAAGACAGGGAAGAGTTTTTAAATCTAAGAAATTATTTTCTTAGATTTAAAAAAAAATATTAAAAAATTTATATATTTTTAAGAAATCGTGGGAGACTAAATTTAATACTAATAAAAACTATTTTCCCTGGGAAGAGGAGGGAAAACAAGCACAGACCAGATGAAACCAGATGGCTCAACACACCTTGTGTTAGGGTTTTTCAATGTGGAACTCACAAAAATCACAGAGAAATAGCAAAATATCTACAGCAAGCGGGCACAAACTAGCAGCATGTCATGTTGACACTCGCTACAATAACAAAAAAGGTCACCAAGTTATTTCGGAAAATAGTCCTTTGACCTACATCCTAGTAAGATATACCTTACGATAAGATGAACAAGAGAAGACATATAAACCAAAATATTGACCATAACATTTAAATTTTATTACTTCTCTATTATCACTAATGTGATTGCTACGATTGACTATGATTGACTGTGCATGTATGTGGTGTGAATATGGGCACACGTGTCACAGTGCACGTGTGCAGGTGTCTGTTCTCTCCTGCTTTTACTTTCACATTGTTAGGAAGTGACTCTCTGACCAGAGCCCTAGGAGGAAAGGCTCCATGCTGAATGAGTCACCCAAGGTCGCAGAGCCAGCTCCAACTCATGGGTTCCAGGGACGCTGACTTAGCCACTATACACCTGCCAACCTTCAATTTACCCTCTAATCTCACAGTATCCTATGAGATCAGAATATGAAAGGGAGGAGGGGAATGGGGGGAATCACCCAACCACACCGTGTCAGTTTATTTTTTAAAAATGCCTAGAAGCTTCAAGAACCAGAGAAAAGAGATCCAGAAAAAAACCAGATCTGGACTCAAACCCAGATGTTCACTGAAACTTCATATTCTTTCCTTTTAAGGGTAAGTTGCAATTTTACTTTTAGTGTTTAAACTTGAGGGTATATAATTATTTTTTGATAGACACAGACATATTGGAAGGATTATTATAGTCAAGCAAACTAGTATATCTATCATCTCACAAGGTTAGTGTTTGTCAGGGATGAAGGACCTAGAATCTTTCTTAGCAAATTTCCAGAAGACAATTATTAACCAGAGTTCTTATAAGGGACATTTGTTCTTTAGTCATTTGTCCACAGAACTGAAACTCTACTCTGACTTCCATCATCCCTCCATCTTCTCCACACCCACCCCATTAAAATCATCTTCCCTCTCCCTCCCCCCTTCTTTCCTTCTCCCTTCTCTGCTGAGGATCAACCCAGGCCTTGCAATTTCTCTGTCTTGCTTATTTCATTCACATGCCTTTAGGTTCATCCGTGTTATCAAACAGGCAGGCTCTCCTTAAAGGTTGATTACTATTTTGTTGTACATAGAACCCCATTTTCCTATGTAAAATTAAGCTGCCTGAACTAGTAATTCCAACAGTAGAGTCTCAAGATTGTCTCCTGGTGTAGCAATACACTGGAAGCTACAGGAAAGCAGCTATTACTGGAGAAAATGTTGACTATCCTCATTTGTCCTAGAGTCGCCACCAAAGAGGCAATCACCACCTCTAGACTGGACTTAACACCTGAAGACCACAGAGGGTTGTGATTGCTTACATTAACTGACAGGAATGTGCCCAGTTCATGAGGCATGAGGGCTAAGAGAGAATGTACAGAGATCTGAAGCGTCTACCAAGAAATAGGCGTGACAAGGATGGAGCAGGGACCACCAAAGGACACTGGGAAGCCAGTTTCAATGTTGAGTCACCACATAATCACAACAGCATCTCTGGTTGATATTCAGAAGCTTCTCTGAGTGTGGTCCCTGGCGCAGCACCAGCGAGGAGCCTTCTAGAAACTTCCAGCCTCACCCAGACCTTTGAGATGCTCAATGGAGCGCTCAGTGGCAGAAGTCAGCAAGCTGTGGTTCTAAGGGAGGCAAGGGAACCACAAGCAGTGGGCAAGTAGCTCAAATTACAAACCAGAAGCACTTGGACTTGACTCCAGATTCCACGACCACAATGTCTGTGTGACCGAGAGTCCTGGGTAAGCTCTGGTGGCTTGCAGCATGGCCACGGATTGAAGGAAGTCGTGGATGAACGGAGAACACCTGGAGTTGTCACAAAAAGTGACCATCCTAAGATGGGGAGGAAGAGACACGTGGCCCGTCTGCAATACCACAGCCTGGCTTATTTACACAGAGAAGAAAGTTGTGTCTCATAGTTCCGCAGCCGAGGAGGGCATGCGACATCTATGTTCAGTCTTCTGGTAAGGACTGCACCCTCCAGAGTGGAGACACACTGAGTCCTCACCCAGGTGATGAGTACACTAGCTGAAGGGCCCTGGCTGTATCCTGAGGTTCCAGCAACATGGTCTTAATGGCCTCGTGGCATCCAACAGACCCTCTTGCTAAGTCTGCTACATGGGCAACCCCTGCAGTGTGGAAGGAACCTATTAATCACAGCAGCCTGGAAGAAGCTCGGGAACTGGTCTGAAGATCTATGGTTCTGTGCCAGTGGTTCTGTGATTCCCAAACCAGTCCTAATACCCTTTAATGCCAGCCCAGGACACTGCCCTGGAACTCAGAGCCAGTCTGTGCCTGGATTAATACAGATCTTTCTGGTTTGCTGCGTTCCTGAGTTTGGAAGTCATCAGGCAGGTAAGTAGGGGCCATAGGATGCTGGAACAGGAAATAGACACTGAAGATATCACTGGTCATCAGTTAATCACCCTGGCAGAAGAGCTCTGGTCTGAGGGCCACAGAATCGTAGAAGAAACAAGAAAACACTGTGTAGACAATGCCTCTTATGCATCTCACTTTTAATGTAGTGGGACAGAGAGGGTTAGGTGGAGGGAGCAAAACACAGCTGAAGGAGCCCAGGTTGAAAGGCCTCCTGTACGGCGCCTTTGAAAACACAGGTTGTAGCCAAGGATTCCACAAAAGCACACCAGCTCAGGAGAGGGAAGTACTGTTTGAACTGGCACCAGATGAACAACTGATCCAAGGCCTCTGACTGTGCAGAGAGCTTTGCTTGTTGACACTAGAATTATCTTGAGTTTGTGGGGGAAATTTTCCAAGCCCACTCTGAATTCTTTCAGAGCACAGATTCATGTCTTGGGTTGCTTTGTTTTCTCAGTAAATACCTGCCTGGAACGGCCACACAGGGTACAGAGGCTCCGGTAAGCATCAGGCAGAGCCGTCCCCTGTCTGTTTCCTCCCTGCCTGCCCTCCACCAATGGGCACTATCTTCTCACAGATGCACGGAACCTTTCTGCCTGGCCAGAACACCAAGCAATGTCACCTTTACCAACTGCTCCATTCCCACTCTTTGTGAGTAGGCCAGGCTACTGTCTCAGAGCCAGGCTACTGCGACTATTGCTTGAAAGGTGGTGTTAATTGTGAAATTTATGTGCCTGCTATGAAGAAGTCCATGTTAATGGTACCACATCTGATTCATTGTGTGTGTCTGTCTGTGCGACTGCATGGCCCACGCACAGGGATGTGCTACTTTATCATTCTCTTCGTTATTCCCCTGATAACGAGCGGCCGGAGGCCAGGTTTCCTCCTGCCTCTGTACCCTACCCTCAGTACTACTTTTGGTTACCAGTAGTCACATGGTTGCTGGGATTTGAACTCAGGTCCTGGTGCTTGTGCAGCAAACATCCCTACCCACTGAACCAACTCTTCTTTTTAAGACAGTGTTTCATGTAGTCCAAAGATCACTAGGTAGCCAAGGATGACCTCGAACTTCTGATCGTCTTGCCTCAACCTTCTGAGTCCTGGGTTTACAGGCATGTGCCACCAACCTGGTTCCTTCTTGGTATCTCTGATAGTAGCTACTTTCTTGGAGTTTGTTCTCACAAATATTTTAACATACTCTTATGCCTCCATGTATCTATGAATAATAATATATCCAGTTTCTGTTTGTGGGGATATTTTTAAACAGGAAGAAGCATATTCTTGGATGCCTTGTTTCCTCTGAGAAGTCACTACTGTTTTCACACATGCTGAAATGTGATACCCCGTGGCTTTTCTATTTTCAAGATTACTTGGGGCTGGAGAAACGACTCAGCAGTTTAGGTGCTCTCTGCTCTTGCAGATGACTAGAGTTCAATTCCCAGCACCTAAAGAGCAGCCCTCCAGTTCCAGGTATCTACTGTCTCTTCTAGCCCTCCTCTGTTCCGTGCATGTATGGGGTAGACTAGACACACATACAAACAAGCAAATCGTCCGCACATTGTGAACAAACACATTGTGACGAAGCATTTGCTGTGCCTTGACCCCATCCCCCTGCCTCCACTTCTAAGTGTCTAGGGTTAGAGGTATATATCAGGGCTTTGTCCATGCTAGGTAAGCACTCTACCAACTGAGCTAAATCCCCAGCTCTCTGTATTTTATAATTTTACCATGCTGAGAATTGAGCCCAGGCTCTCTCATACATTAGCATCCCCTCAGTAATTTGTTTTTGTTTTGTCTTGTTTTGTTTTGAGACAGGGTTTTCTCTATAGTCCTGGCTGTACTGGAACTCACTTTGTAGACCAGGCTGGTCTTGAACTCACAGAGATCCTCTTGCCTCTGCATCCCAAGTGCTGGGATTAAGGGCGTGTACCACCACACCCAGCTTCCCCTCAATAATTAGATTATGAACAGCTCTGAACACACTAAGATGTTTAAAGACTCAGGTAGCGAACACTCTACATTCATCTCCTAGCATTACCTTCATTCAACGCACACCTAGGACAGGTGACTGTCTCAAGTTTATCAGTAACTCTTACCAACACAAAAGGTCCTTGGAAGGCTTTTACTCAACACTCCTTAACACTCTCTGCAGGCTTTTAAGGGTCAGGAAGGGAGTCGTTAATACAATGTTTCATGTTGCTGCTGACTTAGGAGACAGTTGTTCTTCAGACTGATGTGTGTTGTGTCAGCCTCTCTCCACAGCATCACTTCCTGCACCTGACTCTCCCCACCTTTCTAGAAACAGACCCCCCCATGAAGCTCAGATCTTAGCACTTACATCAGATGGCTGACAAAATCCTGTGACCCCCAACTCCAAGAGACCTGACACCTTTCTAGCCTCTGTTCCAACCCACACATGAGCACAAACGCACGCACAAATACATGATAATAATTTTAAAAAATCATACAAAGTGGATGTAAGAAATCAGCTAAGAATCAGTTTCTGTCCCCTCCCTTTCGTGTTCTCTGCACTGATTTGGAGAACACATATACGCTGGTCTTTAGTGAATTGCAGAAGAGTGCTATGGTTTTGTTGTTAAAGATTTGTTTATTTACCAGATGGCCAGCTATGAAAAGCATACATACACGTAACGTTATGCGGACTGAGTGGGTTATGTTTAGGAATATGTATGTATATACATACGTGTGTGTAGTAACAATGAAAAAAGGGGCCATGAATTTAAAAGTGAACAAAGAGGCATATGGGAAAGTTTGGAGGAAGGAAAAAGAGGGTGGAAATATAATTAGGTTATAATCTCAAAAATTAAAAAAATTTTAAGGGACTGATTTATTTTTCTTTATTTTACATGGATGAACGTTTGCATGGATGTGTACATGTATACCATTTGCATGTAGTGCCTGTTGAAACTGGAGTTACAGATGGTTGTGAGCTGCCATGTGGTTGCTGGGAACTGAACTCAGGTCCTCTGCAAGTGCAGCCCTAGCGTTCTTAACTGCTGACTGGTCTTTCCAGCCCCATGTATGGTATACTGGCTACCATCATTGTCTAAATATAGAAAAGCATGAAGCAAGTCCAAGATTCTTAGATGTTGTGTGGTAGTTTCCTCATGCTCTGATATAGCGTCCTTTCCTGGGGTTCTCTGCAGGTGACACAGGAAAATCTATCACATAGATAAAGCTTATCAAACTCAAATGGGGAGACCTGAGTTTCCTCAGGTTCCAGCTCTTGACATTTCTGGGCCTTGGCATTTCTCTCTCTGGCACTTGTTCCCCATCTATAGAGTAGATGTCCCATTATGTAATCTTCTTACTCCTGAAAACATGGAGAACCTTTTGTCTCTGATGTTTACTTTTTTTATTTATTTAAAATTTTATTTGTGTGCATGCACGTGCGGCACAGCACATATGGAGGCCTGAGGACAACTTTGTAGAGTTGGTTCTCTCCTTTACCATTATGTGGGTTCTGATGATTGAATTCAGGCTGTCAGGCTCACATGGAAAGTGTCTTTGCCCATTCTGTCATCTTGCCAGCCCCTTTCTTTCTCCTTTCCCCTCTTTCTTCCTCCCCTCTTGACAGAGGATCTTGCTATGTAATATAGGCTTGCCTAAATCTTTCTAGGTAATCCAGGCTGTCCTCCAACTTGCAGGGATCATCCTGACTCTAGGTATATACCACCATGCTTGGCACTGGTTTCTGTTTTTCAAAATGAGTATCTTCACTAACGTGTTACCGAGGCTAGAAATCACTGAAAAACTTGCAGGGAGTTAGAAGACATTTTCAGAAAAATGTCCCAATTGTGCAGATATGAAACACAAATGCTAGACAAAAATTTTAAAATTATAGTTAATATACTCATTATGCACACTCCCTCACTTCTTGTTCACCAGTTACCTGGCTGACATTCCCAGTGACCCTCTTACAAGCCCAACCTTCCCATTGCTAAGTTTGTAAACTCTTTTAATTGTTTAGGTGAATAGCAGAGATCAAGGCTATATGAAAAACAAGCAAACAATTAAAAAAAACTATAGAGTCTCCTAGCCCAGGTCCAGCCAGTCACCCGGGATAGCCTAAGCAAAAACAATTAAAAAAAAAAAAACCAACAACAAAAACAGCATCCAGCATTCAATCTCCAAAGCAGAAGTGTGGCCCTGTTTTAATTAAGAGGGGTCTCCCCTTCTCAACAATCTTCACCAATAGAGTAAGAGCAAGAACATGCACAATTAAGTATCTACAGTAAATGAGAAAGCTTCATTACCTAGACTAGATTTGGTCTAATTAAAAAGTAAATCAAATGCAGGAGGAGAAATAATTGCTACTAGGCATACCAAGCTTCTTTAATTCAGCATAAGAGCAAGGGGATGGAAACCATGGAGAGGGGTGAGCTTCACCTTGGGAAAGGAAAGTCTGAAGCAATGCAACTGCCTAACATAGGCTGTCAGACGGCCAGATGGCCAAGGAGAAGACACTCTGGTGGATGTGCGTATGCAGCATGCAGCAGAGCCAGAGCACAGTGAGATTCATCAGACCAAAGCCAGACTAACTGGCCAGCAGCAGGGAAAGGAATACCTGTCACACACGGGGTGACACAACAAATCAAGATGGAGGCCGAAGGAGAGAGAGAGAGAGAGTGTGTGTGTGTATGTTTACAGTCTTGTGTGTTGGTGTGTGCGTGTGGGAGCCAGAAGCTGATGTTGGGAGTCTCCCTCTACCTCTTTCCATCTTATTGTTTGAGACAGGGCCTCTCACATATTCACTTACTGATTCACATAGATTGGCCAGTAAGCTCCAGGAATCCTCCTGCCTCCACCTTCCTTTGCTAGGCTTACAGTCATATGCTAGAAAACATAGGGTTGGTTTATTTTATTTTATTTTATTTATTTTATTTTATTTTGCGGGGGAGTTTAAGATAGGTACTGGAATCAAACTCAGGTATTCACACTTGCATAGCAAGCACTTTAACTACTGAGCTATCTCCCCAGCCCCATTTGAAGAAAATTCTTAGAATGACTGAATACATTTCTCCTCTGTTACCTTCTTTCCACATACAGTCTGGCCTCTTCGATCCATAAAGGGACCCTGAGAATTAGCCGCTCAACACTGAGAAAGGGCCCACATGAGATGACCAGCATGACATTAGGCTTTTCTAGGCTTCTGGGTAGATCTCTTTCCCACCAGGCCCATGCATGGGTGCAGCTATGAAAACCTAAAACAAGGGTATTAACCTCACTAACTTGCTCTCCACTTTCTCCTATTCATTAGCAGTCACTGTAGAACCAAAGGTAAGCTGAGAGATGGAAGAGAGTGAGGTTCGAATGTTTGAATGTGAAATCCATGAAAACAAAAGCATGATGCCCTCAGCAAGGCACACAGTGTCACAGAACAGAAAAGCCTATTTCCCAAGGTTCCCGTGGGAGGAAGCCAGTCCAGCCATGGAGAAATGGGCCCAGGGGGCCACTTAGCCATAGAGCTCATCTGGGAAACACTGACTATAGTAACAGGAACTGTTCAAGGACACCTCAGATTCAAGGTCGCTGAATGTATATTACAGCATGAAGCATCATATTGTAAAAGCCTCTGGGGTTCATTAAGTCAACCTAGTGTAGTAGTGTCTTTCCTTTAACAACTCAGTTTGGACCACACCGCTGGTTGCTGTCTAACAATGCTCGAGCCCAGGAGAAAGGCTGAGTTTTCTCCTTTCTCAAGGACATACGCTGCTTCCAATTTTCAACCAAAGTGAACGTAAAGGGCCAAATAAGGACTTGTCTCACCCTCTCCCCTCAAACCATTCCCAGCACTACAGATGACCCTCTGAAGAAATGCTGAGATGGCTGAATCCTCCTCTGAAAGCATTCACATAAGGTTCCCACTTCCCACCGCCCTACAGGCTCCACTCTAGGGGACAGTGGACACTGCTGAGACCAGGAGATTACTTTTACCATCATCCTAATGCGTCACACTGGGAGGACACCAGATAAAGAGTGTCATCAGACGAATACATAAAAAACCCTAGCAAAGCCATGCCAAGGAAAAGGCAACCCCAGGGAAGTAGCTGCCTGTCCAGCAGGGTATTTCCAAGAAAGCAATGCCAAAGACCTGTGCTTTGCATGGCCACAGTAAGTCTGCACAGGCAGATTTCTTATGTAGACACCAGAGTATAGAGCTAGGGAAAAAGAGACCACCCATCATTCTAGAAAAGAGAACCAAAGACCAAATGGGAGACAAGACTATAGTCAGTATTCCATGTCTACACTGTGCTCTCAAAGTGATCAAGAACTTTTAAGTTTCTAATAAAGAATTCAAATCTATGCTGGTGAGCTAGCTTAGCCTTTATCCTGTTTGAGGGTCCAACATTTTTCAAAAGGTAGATGTGGGAAAATCTAGTCAGGTGTCATGGACTCTCCAGTAAAGAAAGAATTATCTAGTATGGGAATGAAGAATGGATAATATTGACATTCATCATTCTGTATTTTACGAATCTTACTTTACAAACAACCGTCTGCAGTTTGGGTCCCAAACTCAGTTGAGTGAAAGTCAACATTCTCACAAGCAATTGGAACAAGGAGGTACCTTCCCGAAAACAAACAGGAGAACAGAGGGGCAGAAGAAGAATGGTGAGGAACTTACTCTAAGAATCCAGGCTTGTGTTTATGTTCCACATGAGGGCCAAACTGTATCTGGGCTTGGAACCCACCAAACTCGCACGCCTTCTCGAAGGAGACAGGATGAGAGCCATTCAGGATGTCATCCCGAGCCTGAAACACATGAAGAGGAAAGCGTCACACTTCTCCCAAGTGACATAAATCCTAACTCAGCAGACAGATACTGTAGATACCCAGGACAGAGAGTGAGTGCTGGGGTAAGGTAAAATCAAGGCTAAAAGAAAACTAGGCTCTGGGTTCCCCTCCCAAAGTGTGCAATAGCACTACGGATGCCTGGATTATCAAAAGACACAAAGAATGTAGGAAGGCAGACCATGGAAAATGAAGAGAAATAAAGAGACAATGGAAATCCTGTGAAATGCTTGGATTCATATGGGTTGACTTAGAAACATGATTTGTTTCACCTGAGTCTAAGTCATACAGCTAGCAAGAAAACTATCCACAAAGAAATAAGACCATCCCAATCATCCATAGACCAGTAATTGACAAGGAGAGAGCAACAGACATATACTCCTATACCCAGACAAGAGTGCAGCCTCAAGACTTGCAGGGAGGGTCCAGCAAGACAGGATTTTACAGTAGGAAAGTCCTGCTCCCAGCACTCCTGAATCATGGCAGCACTTGCTATTTATCCCTCAATCTTCTGTCTTCCTTTTCTCTAGCTACATGACCCAGAACATTCTGAGATGGGCACTCACAGCTATTACTGTGGGCCCAATGTATAAGTCTCTTCTAGCTGTCCTGCTAGCTCTCTTTCTTTCTGCCTCCCAGCCTCATTCACTAGCATCCTTTCTTCTGCAGGAGTCAGGAAACAGTCAACATTTCAGACCATCAGTGGATTTGGTCTGTGTTGCAACTACCTACTTCTGCTAGCTAAATCCAACCATAGGCACGGAAAACAGACAAACAAGTATGCAACAGGTAGGGGATTTGCCAAAACAAAATGCTTACATAAATGAATTATTTACTTTCAATACAGGTGGAGGGTAGAGCTGCAGTTTACAAACCCTGCACTATTTCAAAGGGCAGACAAGCAGGTAAAAAGATGGATAAAAAGAAATTTGAGGTAGGAAGAAATTCTAAAGAAACATTTTCCTCTAAATTCTAAAAGGGGAATATGGGTAGCATTTTCCTTGAGTCAAAAGAAGGCCTTGGGCAACCTAGTGCAAAGCCTATATCATATGCTGGGAGATAACTCAGATGTTAAACGATTTTCCAGCTTAAACAATTAGTTAACAGCAAAGGCATAAGAGACAACTGAGAAGATAGGTCAGAGCTAGTAGAAGTACTGACTTTCTGGGCAAATATTCCTTTGTATTCTAAGATGTTAGCTTGTGAAATGGTGAGCAGTTATATGAATCCAACTGTCTCCCAAGGCCAGGAAGAGGGCAGTGATGGCCACTAGGTTGCAACCCAGGAAGTCTCAGTGTGAACCAGTGAGGCCCTCCTCTGGAAACCAGCAGCTTTCTACCCAATGCTAACTCCCACCAAGGACTGGAAAGAGCAGTCTTCTAGACTCTAGATTCCTTCTGTTGTGTGGCAGCCAGAGATGGACACTTATTCACCATGAGACGGGGTGAAGGTCTCCTGAAGGTCACCTAATGCTTTGGTTTCTTTTCTGTGGCTGTGAGAAAATACTCTGACAGAGGCAACTCAAGGCAGAAGGAGTTTACGGGCTCACAGTCTAGGTTACAGTCCACCACTGTGGAAATATGGGGCAACAGTCACTTGAAGCAGCTTCTCACTTTACATCCATAGTCAAGAGCAGAGAGGTAAGCCAGCTCAGAGCTCGCTTTCTCCTCTCTGAGCCAATCAAGAATCTGCTGCCTAGGGAATAATGCCACCCATGGTTGGTGGGTCTTTCCACCCCAATTAACATATTCAAAACACGCCCATTGGCCAACTTGAGCTAGACAACATTTTATTGAGAATCCCTTCCCCAGGTGACTCCAGATCACATCCACCTGGGGCTGACCAGGAAATGCCATACCTGGACATAAAGCAAGTTCAACTGCACCGGGTCCCTCGAGTCCACATTCTGATCAGAGTAAAAGAACTTCCGCCGAAGAAGCAACGTTTCGTTTTCATCCACCCCTTGCTCTCTGAACGTCCGGCTGTGATCCAGCCAATTTACTGCAACATCAAACAGATGAAAGGGCAGAGTTTACTACTCACTGCGGTTGCCTGATGTGAAAATGGATTTTTATAAACTCTGGTTGCTTACAATCACTTCTTATATCAGAACTGTGCTCTTAAAACTTTGTGAGATGACTGACATTCATGATACTCAAGTCCCACACAACAGAAAGAATCTAGAGTCCAGAGGTGCTGTTCTTCAGTTCCTGGTGGGAATGAGCTTTAAGTATAACAGCTGCTGGTTTAGGACCTCCCTGGTCCTCTCTGGGTTTCTTAGGTTGTGACCTAGTGGCTTTCACTGTCCTCTTTCTGGCTTTGGGAGACAGCTGGATTCATTTAACTGATCATCATTTCACGGGCTACAAGGCATTGGTAATATGGAGAAGGGATGGGGAGGAAATAAGGGAAGGGGAAGAAGTAAGTAAATCAGTACTAAGAAACCAAGCTTAGAGTCTGAACTCTGGGGTGCTCAGCTGGCTGGCTGTGGTTTGGGAGAAGGCTGTGGAACCTTCAGCAGGTGGATCCTCCCAGGAGGAGGTGGGTTCTATAGCCTGACCCTACTTTCCTATGATACGGAGGATGCAACAGAGGATGAACAGCAGGCCTCTTCTTGCTGCTCCCATGCTTTCCTTGCCAAGATGGACCAGATCCCAAAACCCTCCCTTCCTTAAATAGCTTCTTTTTACTTTTCCTTTGTCATTCACATTTCATCTATTTATTTATTTTGTGTGTATTGTTAATTACATTTTATTTATTTATTTTGTATGTGGGAGTGTATGTGGCTGTGTCATGCCGCGGGAGTGGGTAGTCTCTTTGTACCATATCGTTCCTAGGAATCCAACTCAGATCATCAGTCTTGTCAGCAAGTGCCTTTCCGCACTGAGCCATCTCACCTGTGCTTAAGTATCTTCTTGTCAGGTGTTCTGTCACAGCAACAAGATAACTAACACATTAAATTAAATTAGAGTTTTTCTTGAAATCGAGTAGATATCCAGTGAAATGGTTTAGAGACACTAGGCATAACAAGTTTCTCTGCTCTCAAATAGGAAACAGGGAAAAAAAGAAAGTCAGGAGGCAGTGTGGAGACTCAAAACTGAGGGCTAGAGACGACATCTGCCCCTGTGGGCCAGCTCGAGCCTGAGGTCATCCTGAGACTCCTGTCCCCACATTGTGGTGTATAAGAATCAGCCTCTCCTCTGCTCACCCCTGACGCTCTCTCTGTCCTCACTCCTCACCCAGTCTCTGTGTCTCTGTCACACACACGCCCAAACACTCACACACTCACTCACTTACTGGGTTAAGTATTTATGACCAGCCTCACCAAATGCTAAGCAACCTGTCTGACAGCTCTCCTCTCCCACAGTCACCTGGGAGGGTACTGTGTACACATTAATAAATCCTTGGGATTTGTCTACTAAAGGCTTCTGGAAAGAAGTCTGTAACTGGAAATTTAATGAGGTAGAGAGAGAAGGGAGCAGAGGAGGACTCAGAGGAAATGTCAGGCCCACCAAAGATCAATAAACATTATGAAGTGATGATGTCACCCAGAACTGCAGCAGGAACAAAGCAGCTGCAAGGGAAGGAGGCCAGGTGATGAACCACGGCCCTCCCAGCGGAGGGTGGGTGGCAAGGCTCCCACAGACAGGCTTTGGGGATAGCCGAGGCTATCTGCTTTTGTACACGTTATCCATGTGGCTGTGCAAGTGACTTTCCTAGGGCGGACCAATCTCAACGATTTTAATCTCTCTGGAAGTAGAGATTCCTTAATATCCAGGCAGTGGGCATTGAAGACTATTAATATCTACCCCAAAGACAGCCAGAAAGAACGTCTTGATGGACGTTCCCTGTTGAGGGAGTGTTTATTAACACACACACACACACACACACACACACACACACACACTCCTAAGCAAGCCTCTAGATGAGAGGGGCATAAAAGGTATATAATTACAGATATTTACAACATAAGAAAGCCTGTTTTACACAAACACACACACACATGCACATATCCATGCACACACAAATTGCCAGGGGAAAAGTAAGAGACACACATTTAGATCTCAATACAATAACTACCCTTTTGTAAGATAGTAGGAAATTGTGAACACAATTTATGTATTTGATCTGAGTGGATTCTTTTTAGCTGTCAAACATTATTATGGTCACTTTAAAAGTTGTTTATAAGTATTGTCTTTTAGTGAGACAGAAGAAAACATTCACAGATTTTTTTTTTTTTTTTAGAAAACCCAGCGCAGCTCTCAGCATGTGGGTGGGGGCCGGGGACCAGGCCCCTAGGGACTGCACACCGGGCAGCTCGCCCACAGGCACTTACAGTCATCATCTGTGTGGAGTTTGGCCTTCAGCTTCTCCATCTTCCGCTCATCCCGTAGCAACGTCCTGTCTTTTTTGAGCGTACCTGTCCCTTCCTCTTTCTTTTCTTCAATGGTTTCTTGGATTAAAGAGTATTCTTCATAATTTGTTATTCCTAAAAAACAGAAACTGGGCTATAATCATACATGATTAAATCACTACCAATGTCCACTTAGGGCCTGGGCTAGTGCAAGGCAGCCATGCTGGCAAACCACAGGCAGGGGCCTTGCTCACTTGAATGCCTAGGAGGTCAAACTCCATACAGCTCCAGCACAAATAGGCTCTTTAGGCTGGGAAGCCAGAGTCAAGGCTTTAGGTACAATTTTCACACACCTACATAAACCCTCTCTCTTCTCTTTTTCTCCCTGTCTCTGCCTCTGTGTGTGTGTCTCTGACACCCTCTCTGTATCTGTCTCTTTCACTGAGGTTAAACCTAAAACATGAAAGAAGAGTGTCTACCACTGAGCCACATCCCAACAACTCCATTAAATCACTTATTTGTGTAATTACTTATTTGGAGACATGGTCTTATAATGTAGTCCTATCTGACCCAGAACTCACTATGTAGACCACGGTGGCCCTCAAATCACGGAGACCTGTCTGCACTCGGGGCTTAAAGGTACAGAGCACCATGCTCAGCCACCATTGATTTCGGGGAGCCAAGGCATGACCCTGTCAAATACAAAGTGTACAGATGAACCGCACCCTTCCATGATGGAAAACCCAAGATTGGTTAAGGCTTTTTTCATGCAGCACTTGAAGGGCTTCCTACGGTGAGAGGCAGGGGTGCTCTCTGGAGAGGCTGGCAGAGGCAACGCAAAGCAAATCTGTGATAGTCACACTGGCTCTTACCGTGAGAATTCACGAGAAAGCGGCCATCAGTGGGGAAGGGTGAATTACACTATTGAGTCATCATTTTCAGTGACAAGCTCTCAACCGGGACTCAGTGAGAAGTTTTATGCGAGTTGGGGAACCCAAGTGGAGAGATGGGACAGAACTCCAGAACTCTCTTGGGTTAATATTGCAGGGCCAAGGGGCCAGGCTGTACTGCTCACCTATCCTGCTGCAGATTGTGACCAGGAGCTCCCCCACCGTCTTAGAGTCGTCCACCATCACCGTCTTCACAGAGCCATCCAACATCCGGATTTTCTGAGGCCTCTGTTTCTTCTTGTACTCCAAAATGTCCTAGACATACGCCATGCACACAACACACACTGAGTTGGAAAACACAACAGCACGGGACACTTTTCTTTGGAAATCAAGTCCCCAGAAAATGCCTATGTCTTCCTTTGTCCAAGGGTTTGTTTTTTTTTTCTTTTTGAAAGCCTTCCTAAGTATTCATGGGGGTGCTGCTATGCCTAGCACACAGAATTCTGAGAGCTAAGTAATGACTTTCATGAGGATTATGGAAATCTCTCGTAATAAAATTGCCCTCCAAGAGGGAATACTTGTAGCTCAGAATGACTAAAAACCACTTTCTCTACAGTGGAGATGGCTACACGCCCCAGTGGCTGGGAAAGCACAATAGTAGCAACATGGAGGAGAGGGCAATTTTTCAAACAATGGAAATGGAATCTGTAGTCATGTGTTATCATCAGAAACAATTTACTGCCCCCCCACACACAAAATGAAAATTTATTTTTAAGATGTTACTTTGGAATCTTTGCTGTATGTATTTACTATATATGTAGTCTACATAATGAAAGACATAAATAATAGAAAGCTTCATAGTAGGCGTGCATCGAAGCAGGAATAGTTTAACAAGACTGCAGTGAAATAGGACAGTGGTTAAGATTAAAGAAAAAGGAATGAGGTTGGGGGTTACTTCAAAATAGAAGACCTCTTTTTCATTATAATTCTTAGAAACTACAGATGCGGAGAAGTACCACAAATTAAGTCAACATTCCATTCTTACTTTGTGGACTCCTGGCCAATCTGACAAGCCCACTTCATCCGGCACACAAAGCCCCATGGTCTTGCAAGTCAAGGGGGAACAAATACTCGTTACTCATCATTGAACCCACAAAGCTAACTTTTGTTACTGTCACTGTGAGTTAGTGAAGAGGCATCTCCACCTCAAGTTTCTTTTTTTAAAAACAAGCCCTGGGCAGTCTTAGGGCATCCCTGCCTTCCCCTGTAGCCAGTTTCCAACCCAGCCCAGGAACACTTCATATCGACACAAGGAAGATAGTGTAGCTTGTCTCACAACTGCCAGGCCTAGCTTTGGCGACTCGGCATACCAAGTGTAAACTGTTTCAATCCCTCTGCTGAATTTCAAGAATTTCCGATGGCCAGAATCTTCTCACCAGCCATACAGGTTCACTATGTGAAAATTATTAATAAGAAGCTCTTGAATTAGAACACTGACCCAGTGTGGGTTTTCACAGTTGGTTTTCCAGCAGCTAACCAATGAGAAAATAGAACCAGTGAACCAGTAGGACGACTCAGCGGGTAAGGTACCTGGCATCAAAGCTGTTTAGTTCTTGGGACTCGCATGACGGAAGGAGAGAACAAACTCTTGAAGGTTGTTTTCTGGCATCTTCACACGTGCCATGAAATACACAAATCCATATACACAGACACACAATAAAGAAATGTTCCTTAAAAGATTTTTAAAGATGGGGCTCAGGAGATGGCTTATCGGTTAAGAGCACTGCCTGTTCTACCAAAAGACCCAGGTTTGATTCTAAGCACCCGCATTGTGGCTTACAATAGTCTACAATTCCAGTTTCAGGGTGATCAAATACTCTCTTCTGGACTCCATGGGTACACCCAAGAAAGTAAACAGACACACATCACCCACACACATGAAAACACATACATTTAGAAAAATAAAAAGAAAGAAGGAAGAGGACCAGCAACATACCCCATTCCGGAGCATGTAGTAATCCAGTGTCCGACCTGCTTCGAGCCAAATCCCTTTCCTGGGGTCTTCATCAGAGAGAAACAGTCCATAGTCAGAAGCTGGAAAATAATCAGGGAGAGAAGAGGAGGCCAAGTGGGGATAAAGACATCACTGGCCCAAGCGCACTGACTCAGCGTGGAGGACTCTCTTGTGCATCATCAGGGAGACCTGCTTCTTACCGACAGCCCAGCATGCCTCCCTCCCCCTGGAGCAGCCTGGAAGGAACATCCCAGCAGAATCCTACAGTTTAGAGAATCATCAGGAGCAGAGCAGTCTCCAGATCTAACTGAAGTTGGCTTTGTTTTCTAGTCCTTGCTGTCATGGACTCATTTAGCGGGGTACCCACAGGGAATGATAAGACAGACCTGAAAATATGGAGGAAGCAACAACCTGAGTTCAGGGTCACTTAGGAAAAGCAGAGAAGATGGGCCATAGCAATAAAGCATGTCATAAAAGGGGCTGGAGAGATGGCTCAGAGGTTAAGAGCACTAGCTGTTCTTCCTAAAGGTTCCAAGTTCAATTCCCAGGAACCACATGATGACTCCCAACCATCTATAATGAGATCCGGTGCCCTCTTCTGGCCTGAAGGTGTGCAAGCAGGCAGAACACTGTATAAATAATAAGGGATGGGGGAGGGGAGTAAGAGGAGAAGATTATTCTGCACAGTAGTGGTGAATGCTCTGCAGCCTTAGCCTTAGGGAAACTGAGTCAGGAAGACTAAGCCAGCCTGGGCTACATGATAAAGACTTTTTAGCAGGGTTTTAAAAAAGCAACAAGTTATTTAGGACTTCCTTATGGGGTGAAGCTTATGTCACCAAAGACCTCTTACTCCAATGTGGGGAGTTGACGAGGCCTGGGGCAGGAGAGGAGTGGGGTCATTTCACACCTGGACTCTTCTCTTCCTAGTATGTGAGGGTTGGGGAGGGGTGCATATGCATGTCTATGCAGGCCAGAGGTCAAGGTCAAGTGTCATTCCTCAGGGTACCTTCCACCTTGCTCACTTAGACAAGGTCTCTCATTGGCCTGCTGTTTGCTGACAGCTAGGCTAGGCTAACACAGGCCCCTGGGATCCTCCTGCTTCCTCTTCACCAGTGATATTCCAAGCTTATGCAGCTTTTGGGGATCAAATTCAGACCTTAAAACTTATGCAGCAAGCACTTGACTGACTGAGCCATCTTTTCTTTAATGTAACTGGGATCCTTGGAGCCCTTCAGAAGGTACTTCTGGACCTTGTATCAATTCAATCCAAAGAAAGCCTTATCAGTGTCAGAAAACAAAACAAAACAGAACAGAACAAAAACAAAAACAAAAAAAAAAGGGAAAAGTATCAGAGAGCCTGAACAGGCAAATCTTAGAGCCAGACAGGGACTGTCAGCCAATTTTTATTTCTGGATAATTTAGTAAAACTCAGCAACCTGAGCTCTGGACTCTGTGGGTACCAGGACTCACACATGTACAAACCCACATGACGAGATAGACATAATTAAAAATAAAATCTTTTAAAAATTGAGATAAAACTCATGAAGCTCCTTCAAAGGGCTTGCACTGTTAGACTTTACCCAGGGCTGAGGCTACATGGAGTCAGTATGTGTCAGGTGAGGATGTTACTCTTTATTTGGCCAAAGCAGCGACAATGCACTGTAGCAGTATATAAATTGCAGAGCAGGATGTTTGCCTGAGGAGGGCCAAGATAACAGGCATTTCCATATTAGACGAAGGGGCAATGTCAATGAGGTTACTGGCAATGAAGGCCCATTCTTATCACAGAGTAATAGAAGAAGGCATTTCATTTAAAATTTGGATCCCCACCCCCAGCCCTCCAGACAGGGTCTCACTATATAATACAGGAATAGGATAGCCTGAACTGCCTAGGTAGATTAGCCTGGCCTTGAACTCAGAGATATGCACCTGATTCTGCCTCCAGAGTGCTGAGATTATAGAAGTGAGCCTCCATGCCTGGCTTGAAACAGAGATGATTTAAATGTGCCTACCTGTGTCCCTTTAGCTACAGAGTTAAGGTACCTCCAAACACATTTTCAGAAGCCAAGGAATAATCATGACCCACCTTGCCCTGTCTGTGCCTCAGGTACTCTCTCGCGAATAACTCGACAGGCATCATATACAGCTGTAGATGGCTCGAACTGCATGGTCTTCACCACATTGCAGTGGCGGACACAGATCTTCAAGGACAGGGCCACCATTTTCATAGATGACTGGATGGGCTTCACCTAGAGCGTCTAGAAAACACAAGGAGACAAACCTTGATGCAGGGGAAAAAATAAAGCTGAGTCCTTAACCCGTCCCCCCTCTATAAAGTCATTCACATTGCTGTCAGAAACGGTGTGAGTACTGAGCAGTAATAATGTGTTAACATTCCTAACTTGAGAAATGTCAACATATTCTCCACGAACAGCAGCACTGATTATCAGGATTTAGTCCCACACTGAATGGAAGCACTGTAGCCTGAGCAGTGGTTGGGCTGCTAACAGGGCAGAGGACTTGGAAACAGCTGACACTTCCCACCACCACATCAAGGTTTTCAAAGCTGCTGCCAGCTCTCTTCATGCAGGTCAGGAACTCTGACCACTTTCGGCCCACAGTTTTTAAGCTCTAGAGATAACTGGGTAGTTTTGCTGTGTTGCGGATGGCTTTACCTATGTCTGTCCCCTGAGCAATGTGGACAGTTGCATGGTTTTCCAAACCCCTGAGATGTACCAGCATGGCTCAAAGCTAAGAGTCAGTGGAGATGGCCACGATGTTCAATGTCATCATGGATGCCAGTCATGAGATGCAGCAGAGAAGAAGGGATGGCTGTTCTTTTCTAGTCCTGGGGGAAAGAACCCTAAGCATCCTTGTAGTGGTGGAACCGGAGAGGAGGAAGAGGTGTCAAAGTGAACGTAGGAAAAGCCAGTGGCCAGAAGGCGGCCAGTTCAGTTCACAGATCAGATGAGGTGAGGACAATGGAGTCCAACAGCTTAAGAGTTCTTTGCCAACTCAGGTAACACAGTTCAGTGGAGTGTAGGGACAAACTTAAGTGGACAATAGGGTCAGGAGTGAGAAGCAGGAGAGAGCTGGCTCAAAGGGTACCAACACATCCCCTACGCAGGCTTGTTGGGAAGCAGACAGAGCAATAAGTAGAAGTTTCCATCTTATATGGATAAGCTTTCATCCAGCAGGGAGCCATCTGTCCTATCAGGAAGCCATATATACATGAGTCTGCCTCCTGATCATCCTAAGGACAGTTCCAGGCCACCTAAGTGGTCCCCCTCACCATATACCATCTCAGTCTGGGCCCTGCCCACACAGCTGCCTCTCGAGAGGATAAGTAGACAGGCATTTGGGTTGGCAGCCTGGTCCCTAGAGTTCAGTCCCAGGCCAGGAGTGACTTCTGTGCCAGATATTTCCCTGCTTCTGCCCTTCAGGCAGAAACTGAGACTGGTACCCACTGCCAGCTTTCCCCATCGGCCTTTCAGGCTTCCTCCTCCTAGCATCCCAGGAGGAAGGGCATGGAATGCAGGAAGCTCTTTCAGTGCAAGGCAGAAGCTCAAAAGAATGAAGACCAGCAGAGGTCACAAGGGTCCTGTTCTGAACTATTCAATCACCCTGAAAAACTACTGTAAAGAGGATCACCATCCTTATTCAAGAACACATCATAAGAGAAATTCTTCCTCAAAAAGACGAGCCTTTGTTCCAGGGCACTGTGCATAGGCCCGACACTAAAGCGGGCCCAGCACGGTTCCTACTCCTGCCTCCTTAATTTACTGTGATTCAGTTTCCCCAAATGAACAAGACTAATCATTCACTATACAAGAATCTGTGCATGTGTGTAGACAGGGTGTATTTGTTTATATGTATGTTCGTGTGTCTTTATATGTGTGAAAGCCGAGGACAACATTTGGCCTCTTCCTTGATTGTTCCTCATTTCAATGCTTTAGGACAGTCTCTCACTGGACCCGGAGACCATCCCGTCTCCACCTGCCTAGCACTACAATTTGAGCTGTGCGCCTCCATGCCTGGCTTTTTACATGGGTGCTAGAAATCCCAAGTCAAATCTACATGCTTTCATGGCAAACACTTCATCAACTAAGCCAATTCCCCAGCCCCGTTATGGGAATAATTTAAAAATACAATGTATTTACATAAAGACATACATTCTAAACAATTACTTACATGTAAGGACTAGGCTTTTACTATCATTCAACATGCTCACTCACATAGCCAATGCCTGGATCTGAAACCAAGGCACACGGTGATTTACTCATCCTGACAAGGCCTGCAGCAATGAGCTAGTTCTCACGCCACTATTAAATGAACAAGATTCTTGCAAAATGGACATTTGTTGGCACTAAGTGCCATGCTTTACCCCACGGCAAGGAGAGGGGATTGAAGCATTTATCAATTTAGAGACGTTAACGGAAGATGAGGATTTGAGCAGTCTCACTGGATCTCCTGAGCAAATGATGCACCTCAAACACCTTCGATTCATACTACTCCCCCACCTGGCTATTTTCCTGAGTGACTGACTGCATTCCTGTATCCTAACCCCATTTTAATGGCATAACACTTAGAATGGAGAATGGCTGATTGGGCTTCATTTTCAGACTCAGCTGCACAAAAGCCCACAGCCAAAGTCACATAGGAGTTTCTGTAGCCACTATTCACGGCATTGCTTTTTGTTCCAGTTTGAGTGTCTGTTCTCATATTGATCTTAAATATTTTGTATGTATATTAAAAGACACGATACCTTATAAACTCATAACATTTCCTTCATTTTTCTTTTAATAATTTCTTCCCACTCTGATGATACTTTGCTCTCATTATATGTATAAAGGTCACTTGGACCAGCACAAAATACCTTCTATGCCATCCATTGTAGAAACAGCAGTGAAATGTAGATATTAAAAAAAACAAAACCACACCCCAAATCCAGAGAGCTATATGCAGCCAAGCATCCTGACCATCCAGGGATAAGCAAGCCCAGCTCTAGCCCAGGATCTCCAAGAGAAACAGCACTGGTCAAGATGAGCAGCTATCCCTCAGATTTATGCCTGACAAGTCAGGACCAAGAGGCGTTCCACCCCTTCCTTGCCTTGTTAACTGTACCATGCAGAACTTGAGTCCCAGTGCCTCAGTCTCCTCCAAAAACAGAGAAAGAAGAAAAAAAATAAAGAGGATCTCTCAGTGAGAATTCAGTGAGTTAAGCACGTCAAAGGCACACAGATAGTGCTGAATAATTCTCTTATTAAAATTAGCCTTGGGTGCCATAGAAACGCCGGAAGCACCCTACTGTGTTTGGCTAGCACAGAGGCTGCAAAGTTCAGCCTCGTGTTTATGTTCGACACCAGAAGAGAGGAGCAAAGGCAGACAACATTCCTGCCCACGGCAAGCACCTTCTGGTAAGCCCTAGACTCACTGTACAGATCCAGTGCTCGGCCTCACACACAGTCTTCCCTACATTTCCCAGGATCTCACGGGGAGAAGCATAGCTGGGCATTTGTGGAGAGGCTGAGTCTTAGCCTTAGAGATACCCAGATTCCCCAAATCCAAGAGCTCAGGAGGCCCAAACAGTGCCTCTATAGGGCAGGGCTGGCATCGCAACTGGCTTCAGCTCAGTGGCACTTATCAATGGAGTCTGCCCATCAGCGCACCTTTGGATCTTCAGGAGGGCAGGTCCTCATGAACCCATTTTCTGTTCAGGACAGTATGGGCAGGCCCAATCTTGTGCAGGTAAACATACCTGCTATAAGTTAAAGAGTGCAAAGATCAAGACCTGGCCAAAAGGCAGGCTTCCACAGGATTCCACATTTTCCTCTGGTTCTTGCATTCATTCTGCCCATCTTCTGTGAAGGTCCTTGAGCCATGGATGATGCCCCATTTCAGGTTAAACATCCAACAGTCACTTACTGCCAAAACTTTGACCAGCTGTTTCTGCTGTTACAACTGTCTACTGCAAAAAGCCACTTACCTGACTAAAGCTAACAGTAGCCCTAATGCATGGCTACGAACATAAACACCTATAGGAGGCAATCTCATATAGACATCGTGTCCACCCAGGGAACAGTAGCACTTGCTTGCTTACCACACCTGAACATTACTTCCCCTCTGTGCAGCTGACTCAAATCCCACCAAGAATTCTTTACCCATAATAATCCAAAGTATGCTTAAGTATGAGTAGGCTGCCAACATCCTTCAGGCCAAACTACGTCCACTCACCTAAAACCCATTTCAAGGACCACAGAGCCTCAACCTCATAGCTCACAAAATGAACTTAAAAAAAAAAAAAATCAAGAAAGAACAAAGGTTGATCAAGTCCAATTCATTAACAAATCCTTGAGGGAGGATGAGGAGCAGGTATACTGCTCCTGGTCACACCCGCCATGGAGAAGGGCTCAGTGTTGGTTTAGTGCAGGAGCGCAGGCAACTTGGCCTTTCTAACTCCAGCAGGAGAGCTAAAGACTGCCTTGAGTGTGGAATACCGAGGGAGGGGGAAAGATGCTGGTGTCATTTTACCACTTCCAGAGAAAGAAACTATCACCTTGAAGTCAAGAGACTTTATCAAGGTCACAGTGCAACAAAGTCACCACGTGAGTGGAGAGGGCTATCCATGCAGTACGCAGCCCTCCAAGCGGTCCCCCAATACACCCTCCCGATACCCTTGGCACTGACGTTGACACCTGGGAGTCCATCATGAAAGTGGACAGTGCTCACAAAGATGTGTTCCCAACTCTACCCAACTTTAAACGCACATATGTGCATCTGCTTCCATCAGTGTTCCAGAACGCATACTTCAGACTTTGGCAAAGTGGCTGAGCTGCCCTTTACCATGAGGCCTTATCATGAGGAGACTGTGCAGACGGATGCACTAATGGGCTACAGAAAAAGATAGAACCCTGGAGCAGGGGAAGATCCAGAAGATCTGGCAGGTCTGCTGCAGGGAGGGAACGAAAAAGGAACAGAGGCTTCACATAGATGTAGCTTTATCCTAGTGGTTCTCAACCTGTGGGTCGAGACCCCTCTGGGGTCACACAGCAGCCACATATCAGATTTCCTGCATATCAGGTACTTACATTACAACTCCTAACAGTATCAAAATTACTTTTAAGAAGTGCAGTGAAAACATTTTTATTGTTAGGAGTCACCACCTGAAGAGCTGTACTAAACGGTCATGGCATTAGGAAGATTGGGGGCCACTGCTTTCTCCTCTCCCAGGAGATGAGTTTCAGTGCCTGTAAGACTTTGAAATGTAGGAGTGTAATGCTCAATATTGACTGTCAGCTTGACAGGACCTAGCTAGGAGACAGACCTCTGGGCACATGCATGAGGGAATTTCTACATTGTTCTATATGGAATGGGAGACCCACCCTAAATGCGTTCGGCACCATTCCAAAGTCTGGAATGAATGAAAAAGAGAAAATGAGCTGAGCACCAGCACAACACAGGTCTGTCTGGAACCCAATTCAGGATACCATGTTACAAAGTGGTTAGTTAGCTGCCCAGACTCCTGCTGCCATGCCGTCCTGGCCATGATGGCCTATACCCTTAAACTGTGAGCCCAAGCAAACGCCTCTTTGCTTAACTTGATTCTTTTTAGGCATTTTATTGTAGCAACAAGAAAAGAAAGTAATGCAAGAGGTGACCAGCCCGATCCACCTAGAGAGCCCCCCCCCCCTCAGATGGTATGGGCATGTGTTTAATTCCTGAACAACTGTCTAGGTATTACAGTGTGTGTTCTTGAAAGGTACCGCTCTCTTGCCCAGTTCCTGAAATCCTTCCTACCCAGCATCCAGCTTTGCTGCCACTGACTATTCTTTCTACTGCTGCAGTGAGGAAAGTTCAGCTCCTCCTTCAGCTCTCGAGGCATCCCACTGTAACTCTTGCTTCAGCTGTGGTACTCCTGGCTTACCACAGAAACTAACAGGCTCATTACATGATGTCCCTTTGTACTGAACAGCTGCATGGCACTCTGGAGTAGAAATCGTTGTTGGATGCTTTGGACAGGACAGAAACTGAGAGAGATCCTCCTCCCAATCTCCCTCTCTAGAACACATGCAGAGGATCTGGGAAGATAAGCGAATTCCTAGGCAGTGTGAGAAATGTACTGTCACTCTCGTCAGACCACTAAGAATGCTCTGCTGGCTTTCCGGAACCTCGCTACTCGGCTTTGACATTCAAGACAGCAAAATAAATCATCCACCCTTCCTAATCCTCTTGCAGTCTACCTTCTGGGTTCACCTGCTCTTTTCTCCCTCAGCAAAGGCTAAAGAAAGAACCAACTTGGATTTTGAATTATTGTATACCTTAACTTGTTCAGATTGTTGACACCAGGCTGTTTTTAAAAGCAAGTATGATGAAAAAAAAAAAAAAAAGGCACATCCAAAAAAAAAAAAAAAAAGCACCATGAAGGTCAAAACCAGAAGAACCGTGAATAACTTGGCATGCACTGGGTGAACTGGACTAAAACTCTTCCCATCATTTGGTGTTCTCGGACCCTTTGTGATGTTTCAGGTCCACGATGCAGACAGCTTTGTCTTCACACACTTACTGCAATGACTACAGACCCCACACTAGTCTTTACTTGGAAAACACAGAGCTCTGTTCTACAAGGTCTGGGAGAAGGGTCAGTATTTTCTAGATTCATCACGGGGGAATAGAGTGAGCAACTGCACGCAAGACCCCCTCACCGCCCAAGAAAGATCTTTCTTATGCTTGCACTTAATCTAATGCCAAGCTGTGTTGGTCCCTACTGAAGGACATCTGCTTCAGCAGCCTGATTGCCTGATTTTAATTGTAAAGTGATGGTGCAAGCTGACATGATCACATGTAATTTCACATAAAAAAAAAAAAAGCTGAAAGAACCCCCCCTACACACACACTTCCCAGTTCTGGTCTCTTTCAATGAAAGGCTGCAAACCACACATCACTCCCAAAGGCAATAGGGCATGGCTTTTGCAAGAAGTAATTCTGAGGAATAAAGGGAAGAAAATTAAAGACATATTCTTGCTATTTACTTATGTTAATCTATTAACCACATATCGGAAGAGCATTCCGGTTGGAGACTTGATACAAAAATCTGGAGCTGAAATAAATCAAGGAATGTGAGTGACAGTGGTGGATAATACTGATTGTCAACTTGACAGGATCTAGCATCCCCTTAGAGTGTATCTGGTTATCTCTGTGAGGGAATGGAGACTGGGTTAACTAAGGTGGGAAGACCTACCCTAAGGGTGGGTGGCAACATTCCACAGTCCCAGACTGAATGAAGCTGAGTCTCTCCCTGCTTCCTGGCTGCACAGGCACTGTGAACCCACCGCCTCACGCATTATCAGATGCAGCTTCCGCCATGTTGTACTCTCATACTGTGAGATAAAACAAACTTTTCTTCCTTAAGTTCCTTTCATCACAGCAACAAGAAAAGTCGTTTATAAGCAATTGACCCTTTCACTCCCATAGTCTCAAAGCCTAGGGGCAGACTGTCATGTGACCCGTTCTTGAACTGGATTAAATTTCCCAAATGATTCTTTTTATTTTCTGGCCTTTCCTCCAGAGCTACCCCATCTTATACTCAAACACTGGAATGTTCCAGTAAAATTGTACAGTTTAAAATGCCCCTTATCTCAGACTCAGGAACCATTTCATATTGCTCTCCATAGGCCACCATATTAGCCTTTTCATCTGACACATACCTGGGGAAACTAAAGAGGTCTCGTTCCAGAGGTTTCAGCCCACACACTGCTCTGCTCTGGGCCTGTAGCAGGAGCTTCCCCATTCTTCAGGGGCTGCTCATCTCACAGAAGCCAGGAGGCAGAGAACAGGCGAGGCCAGAGCCAACATGTGCGGTTCAAAGACACCTCTAGCAACTAAGATCCTGCCTTGCAAATTGTGAGTCCATCAATAGATTAAATCACTGGTTAAGTCAAAGTCTGGGTTCTAGTTCCTCTGGAACCCTCACCACAGACACGCCCAGAGGCACGCTTAACATTCTCGTGCCTCTCAGTCCACCCAGGTTGATAGTGAAGATATGTAACTCTGTCATAATGTAAGAACACTAATAAATGCTTGTATTAGAACACTGCAAATAATAGCAGGGAACATACATGAGACCATATACCTGGCAGTGATTCTTTACCTTTTCTATGGGTCAAGCACACGGATTCCAACACACAACTGCTAAGGGGTTGAGACTTTGCCTGAAGGGGCTAACCAAAACATAGTAGCTTTGTAAGCTTGTCAAAAGTATGCTTTCTAAGTAGGAGGGAATGTGCAAAAAACACAGCACTTGTGTTAAGAAAGCAGTAAAATGGGAGAGGTATGTATTATTAATGCTGTTATTAATAATTGAACTTGCACTTGGTGAATTACAGAGTAATCGCACACTTACCTAATGACTCAGTGAGGTCTGATTTCTCATGGGTAAAGCAGGCTTAATAAAGGGCCATGCTATATAAGTAAAAGGTAAACACAGAAGACTTAGACCCAGGTCTGCCTGCATGCAGAAGTCTGTGCCTGGCCCCACTCCAACTACAGATGCTGACATTTTGACACATCTCCTTTGGGTTTTGTCTATTTTTAGATACACAAAATGCATTCTATATAATTCTGTATAATAATCATTTCCCACAGTATTGTAAATTCTGTAGAAAATTTTAATAGATATATAATATTGCAATGAAATGTACCAAGCTGTATTTGTCTTTGTATATACTAGCTATATTCAGGTTTTCACATCATAAATAAGGCTATAGTAGGCTTTTCCATTTTAATTATCTTCTGTTTCTGCTTTCAGATTTTTTTGTAAGCTAACCATCTAAATATTTTCCCCTTTTCCCCACATCGACATATCTTCAGAGAAGCCCAAAACAGACTGATACCACAAGAGAAAACCAGAAGTAAATGTATAGGGGACATCAGTTTGCATTTTGAGTTATAGGATAGCTAAATGAATATGTATTAGCAACTGGGCAGCCAAAAATCAATCCAGGTTTTATAGTTTAATCTATGCTGCAGAATGATCCTGCTGTCGAAGGCTCAGGTTGTAAGGGACCAGAACAAGAAAGAGAATCAGCAAAGAAATGAATAGGAGAAAACACATCTGGAATGGTCCATAAACCAGATTTACATGAGCAGCAAAGAAAAGATAGATGCTCAACATAAATTTTTTAAATGTCAGGCTGTAGAAATGACAGACGGAAGGACTGAATCAGTTTTCCCTATGAACAGCTGTGTGACATGACTGGTAGGCATCAATATTTTGATCTGTGAAAGCACAAGTTTCCAGGACTGTCCACCAGACTCCACCATGACACATGGAAGGACGGATGGGGTTGCCACTTATCTTGGTCCTAATAAATGAAGCCAGATCAAAAATCTTGCCAAATTTATCAGTGGAATATGGACAAGATTTACATTATGAATGACCAAAAAAAAAAAAATCCTGTTGTAGTTAAGTCTGTATGTGTTGATTTGACTTCATCCCAAAGCAAGGAAGTGCTGGAGAAGTGGCTCAATGGGTAAGAGCAGTGACTGCTCTTACAAAGGACCCAAGTTCAATTCCCAGCACACATACCCAGAGGCTAACAACCCTCTATAGCTCTAGTTTTAGGGCATCTGATACTCTCTTCTGACCTGCTTGGGCACCAGGCTACATATGGTACACACACTTACATGCAAGCAAGACACCCAAACATATAACATAAACATAGATGAAACTTTCAAAAAACAAAACAAAGCAAAGCTTTAATCAGAAGACCCTTCTTGCAATGAACAATGATAAATCCAACAACTCAAGCCTGCCCAGGATTCAGAGAGCAAGGAACTGTTATGGGCCCAGCTCTAAATAAGACAACATTGTAGGACAGGGCATAGTGAAGGATGCAAGTTAGACGTCACAGTGAACAGCTGAAAAACAAAAAAATCCCATCCTCTAGACTCCATACAAACAATGCAATTATCAGCTCCCAACAACTGTCCTTATTAGCACTGGGCCCAGACAAGATCAGGCCCATCAACTGTCAAGGAACAGGGAGGGGCTTACAGGGCCCTACCCTTTATCTCTAAGCTATTGGCTATCAGTGGCTATTTGGGACAGGGAGTCATGGCCAGACTGAGCTCACCAACCTCACATGGATTGCTATCCTGATGGCTTCCTTACCAGATAAAACCCATCTTCTATAAAGGGACAGGAAAGAAATTGGCTCTACAGGATGGCTTACTAGATTCAGCACAACCACCTCAAATTTCAGATGTATCTAGAGCCCTGGGAGAGAAGACTGAGATTCCGTTGCTATGGTGACAGCAGCAGAGAGGTGAGAAACTGGCAGCTCCAGGGGAATGAAGAGATAGGGTGAGGCTGTTCTTGCATTCAAGGGGCTTCAGCCTTCTCAGCAAACACGTGTCCTGCTCGGAGCCAGACACTGTCATCTGGAGACTTACCCTTTGTGAGACCCAAGGTGGGTGGACAAGAAAATCCACAAAGCCAGGTGACGAGTCCAGAATGAGAGCTTCAGGGGCTCCCACCTCCACTGAGGTTCCACTTAAGTCTGTATGACTCAGGAATGAAAGCACCACTCTGTGTCTCTGTGACTGGGAGCCCTCAAGGCTCCCGAAAGGCCCCAGACGAACCTGGGACAGTGTGGACCTTCCCAGGGAAGACCCAGGTGGGTATGATTTGGACAGACTAGGAGTGGCCTCCAACATAAGCAAGTTAGAGTCGTCCAACTTTAACCACATCCCACGAGGAACACAGGTCCCAACGCACAAGAATACACCCTCCATGAACTGTTTATAACAAAAGGACCTCAATGGAGCTGCTGTCCTTGTTGAGAAGGCTGTGGTGACAAGTTTGCAAGCAAGACAGAACCTCTAATTAGAAGTCTCAGAGATTCTGAGGCCACACGATTAGTGTGCTCCTGTGGCTGGGACTGTAGCTATCAGGTGAGTTCTCCATCATCATCACCATCATAGAAAAACAGCAGGTTCTTCTTAAATGTATAAATAAAGATGGCTAACCATTTGCGCGACTGAAGGCATCTTGACTTAAATGAGAATAAGAACAACATGGTCTGAGCATTTGCGGCCCCTCCCAATTCATGTTGAAACTTGATCTGGGATTTAACAACAGTGAGGGGCAGGACGGCTAAGGATGATTAGACCACAAGGGCCAAACTCTCCCAGAAGGACTACTGCATTTTCAGAGGCTTGAGGAAACAAGTTTGTTTCTTCCATCCCTCTGCCATGTAAGGACAAAGTGTTTATGGAGGAGGACCCAGAGACTAGGCACCATCCTGGAAGCCGGGTGCAGCCCTCAACAGGCATGGAGCCCACTGGCCCCTTGATCTCTGACTTCACAGCCTCTAGAAGCATAGTTCACAAGCTATTTCATAAAAGCAGCACTAACGGACGAAAACACTCCTCAGTGCTTACATGCTGACTCCCAACAGCCTTTAAACCTGAGTACTTCAGCAGTGAGGGCCAAGAGCTCTGACCCACAAGGGCTCCGGCTCCTCCTTTATTATAGTAGATTTCAATCTCGTCAGGGTTTAATGCCATTTTGAAAGTTCTCGAGGTTCGGGCCTGGGACATCTCAGTTGGTAGACAGCTTGCTAACACACAAGAAGCGGGGTCAGCCCCTGGAACTGCATAAGCAGGGTGTGGGGATGCTTCTCTTAACCACACCTGCACACAGGTGAAAGCAGGCGTGTCCGCTCAAGACCAAACTCAGATACATAGAGAATGTGAGGCCTTGTCTCACAACAAACAAGCAAGCAAACAGCAGTCAGCCTACTGTGGGGAAAAGATCCCTCCCCTCTCTGGAGCCCCTAACCTCACCACAGTGAAGACTCCCTCAGTGAGCAAGTCTGAATGTCAAAAGGGAAAAGGCTTCTTCTCAGGGAAATATAATAAATATTTATAGACACTATGACTCCATCCCCCCTGAAATGTTAAGCAAAGCTAATTCTCCTTTTACTTCATTATTGATTTGGTTACACAGTACATGACAATCGGAAAAGGGCAGTGCCTCTACAGCCACGGGGGTCACACATCAGACACTGCAGACCCTCCCCACAACACACACACAGTTTATTGACTCCATCGGATGCCACTGTGATATCCCAGGGAGCAGGAAGAGAAACCAGAAATCAACGTCACAAAAAAATTCAACCTGGGAGCACAGAAAAAGGGCTTGGGAAGGGCCCTTCTCCCTGAGAGCAGCCTCACTGGGTTACAGGCTCCGCCTCTTCCCTGTACGACTACGTGTATTACAGCGCGGTTGATGAAAACAGAAGCCACAGAAAATGAACCGGCTAACGACAAGCGTGTGCTGCCCTCCTAGGTGTTCTTGCCATCATTTCAGCTAAGTAACTCCTAAGGTGTGTATCCTCAAAGGACCAAGTCGAAAAGACAGCCCTATCTTCAAGTTGTTGGCTTTTTAAAATTTCATTTTCCTATTATATACATTTAAAATCTCCCTCTTTGTCTCTGGTCTCTCTCTCTCTCTGTCTTTGTCTCTGTCTCTGTCTCTCTCTCTGTCTCTCTCTCTCTCTCTCTCTCTGTGTGTGTGTGTGTGTCTATGTTTATGAGTGGAAGAGCACCCACAACATTGTATGTGTGTGTAGAGGTTGGAGGACAGCACAATTTTAGATGTTCTTGTTTGCCATTGGTTACTCCAGCCTATGTGGCCGTTAGCCTCTGGGGATTCTCCTGTCTTGCTTTCTATCTTCCTATAGGAGGTCTGGGATGCTACCACATCTGCTGTCTGCAGGATCCGGGGAGCTTGCCCAGTTGCCACCTCCCCAGCCTCCCGGGCCTTTTTTCTGAATCTCTCTTCTGATGCTTAAAGCCCAGCTTGCTTTACCTGCAAGGCAATTCTCTTTCCAAGTAGTTTTTCTCTCAGTTTTGCAAGCTTCAGCCCAAGGGTGGGTGACCTGTTTGCTTTTGGGTCTATGCTGAGACAGAACGTCCTAGTGTGAACACATGACAAAAAAAGCTGCTTAACTCATGGTGGCCAAGAAGCATAGGAAAGGTGGGATTTCAGTAGCTCGGAGAACCTCCTTCTCAATACACCCCACCTCCTAAAAGTCCCATCACCCCCAACCACCACTCTAGCCTGGGAAACCAGGCCTTTACCACAACTGGCTGCCTGGGGACGTTTATCCAAGACACACCATCAAGTCTCACTTGAGACCCAACCTGAGAATAAGCAAAGTCTCTGATGAGTCAATATCTTCTTCCACATCATTTACTTTTTTAGTCCATGTGTAGAGGGGTTTGAGTCACTCTACCTTCTATTCATTGACCCTGGAAGGCAGGGTCTTTAACTTATACATAGACCTCATAGCTGGAAATATTGAACATCTTTTCCAGTGCTCATTGACCATTTGTTTACTTCTTGGGAGAAATATGTATTCTAGTCCTTTGTCCAAATAAAAAAATGGGATTATTTCTCTTTTTCTTACTGGATTCTCAGAGTTCCTTATATATTGTAGGTATCAGACTCTGGTCAGGTGACTGGTACTATTTTCTCCACTGCTGGAAGTTGTCCAGATAGTATCTGTCGATGCTAGAAAGCTTTGATGAAGCCCGCCTTCTATATATTGATTTTATGTCTTGAGCATTTGATTCTGCCCAATGCAACATCATAAAGTTTCACACCTACTTTTTTAGATTTATTTTGTGCTGATGAGGTCCTTGTTTTGCTTTTGTTTTAGATAGGGTTTCTGCTTTGTTTATGTAGCTCTGGCTGGCCTGAAACTTATGATGTAGAGCAGGGTGGCTCAACTCATAGAGGAATGCTTGCCTCTGCCTAGCATTAAAGGCGGGAGCCACTATGTAAGGGCCTATTTTTTCGGTGACTTTTATAGTTTTAGCTGGTAAAACATTTAAATCTTTGACCAATTTGGAAGTCACTTTCATACATACTCTGGGCAGGAGTGTAAACTGTATTGTCTGTATCAGCTTTTAAAACTGAGTAAACTGCAGAGACTGATGAACTGATGTGCAGAGACTGCACAAGAAGAGAACCTAGACCCCTGCTCAGATGTAGCCAACAGGCAGTTCAGTCTCCATGTGTGTCCTCCAGTTGGGGGAGCAGGGGTTGTCTCTGACACGGACTCTGCTGCCCACTCTTTAATCACTTCTCCATGGTTGGGGGGCCTTGTCAGGCCATAGGGGAAGAAGACGCAGGCAGTGCTAATGAGACTTCATAGGCTGGGGTCAGATAGTAGGGAAAGAGGGCTTGCCCTTTCTGAAGACTAGGGGAGGGAAAAAGGGGAGAAGAGGGAAGGAGGGTGAGACCAGGAGGAGATGAGGGAGGGGGTTACAATCAGGATTTAAAGTGAATAAATAAGTTTAAATTTAATAAACAAACAAACAAACCTGAATAAATAGGTCTGGGTTGATAGTGTAGTTGATAAAGTGGCAGTCAGTACAAGCATGAGGAACTGAGTTCAAGCCCCAGAACTCAAGTAGAAAGGTAGACCACGATGTCTCCTGCTGCCAATCTCAGTGTTGAATTGGTGGGACAGGCAGATTACGGGGCTCAATGACAGGCCACCCTAGCCTATTTGTCAAACTCCAGGCCAACAACAATAAAAACCCAATCAAAACGAAACAAACAGTGAACAGTTACTGAAGAGTGATAGCTGAAGTCAGCCTCCAACCTCCACATGCAGGTTTGGCTCCCATCACCCACCTGGCAGCTCGCAACTACCTGCAATCCCGGTCCAGGGAACCAAGCCCTCTTCTTGCTTCTGAGGACTGCTGAACACACACGGTACACATTCATACATTCATCACACATACGTGTACATCAAATAAAGAAATCTTTAAAGAAGTTTCTGGATAGTGTCTGTGTTTCTGGATATGGCCCATGTCTGATCTCTGGCACAATACAGCATAAAGGTCTTGAGACACAGCCCCTCACTGTTCTTACAACCAGTTTGGGAAATAAAGGCTCGTTTCCCAGGCAGCAAGTCTATCTCAAAGAATAAGTAGTTAAATGGCAGGCCTTTCTAAGAAATCAAGTTTCTTTCAGGCTGTATCTTATACGATAAAGCTGACATGACTAATGAAATATCCAACAAGAGGCATAAGCTATTTCTGACAGTAGATGTGATTTCTTCGCGGTGGTGTCAATGACTGTTCTGGAAACCTTAGTGTATGTTATAAAACATCACTTTACTAAATAAGCAAACAAGAACACCATCGCTTTCCAGACCCAGCGAGGAGATTCATGAAATTAGAACAAAAAGGTGAGGTTTGGCAGGAGACAGATGCTTGTGGTCTCAGTGATGGTGATACAGAAACAAACAGATCCCTGGGGTTCACTGGTCAGCCAACCTGGCCTAATGGACGAGCGCTGGCCTAGTAAGAGACTGTCTTAAAAAACAGGGATGGAACCTAGTGAACGGCACTTGCTTTTATCCTGTGACCTCCAGACACATGTATATGCATGTCCATGTACACACAGGCACACACATGTCATGGTGGTACAAGAATAGTTTCACAAGCCGGAAGTGGTGGCACACACCTGTATTCTCATTACTCAGGGAGGCAGAGGCAGAAGGATCTCTGTGAGTTCAAGGCCAGCCTGGTCTACAAAGCAAGTCCAGGACAGCCAAGGCTACACAGAGAAACCCTGTATCGAAAAACCAAAGAAAAAAGAATGGTTTCACAGACAGAATGACTTAAGTCTTAGCCCAGGATTATTAGTGGATTCTCAATAAAGAAAAGGAAAAACTTCAGACCTCACCTTGTTGTGAAGAGTAACTGTAACAGGTTTTAATTAAGTAAGAGCTATCAATTAGCATCAATATTAATCTTACATTTCTTGGGGGTAAAAGAATCTAAGTATGCTGTATCTAACAGAATTACAAAATTCTAATTTCTACATCAAGGCTACAGAAAGAGAGAATATTCATTAGCCTGTGCGTGGTTTGGGGCCCTTCTGTAATACTTTGTATTGAAAACTGAAGTCCTAAGCACAATTCGAATCCTAATGGATTAAATTCCAATGTTAACCACTTCAGAACTCCACCTGATACCAGGTACTAGAAACATAATGCAATCCCTACCTGGAAAGAATTAACAGAGGAGGGAACCAAGGCAGATAATAATTGCCTAATAAAAATCTTTTTACTCTGCAAGGCTTAACAAGATGTATTCTTAAAGAGAAAAGAAAATTAGAAAAATTAGTATACTTGACACTTTAATGTAACTGTGTAATAACCAATTTTTAAAGCCAGAGTAAATGGAGGTGGCTTTGGGAGAGCTGAGAGATGAGACCTTAATGCTGTGTGTGGTGCAGCTCGTTCTATTTTTAAAATAATGTATCTCTGAAACAGCAGTTCAATTTTTACCTTGCCTTTAAAAACACAAATCAATGACCTGGCCCGTGATTCTGTGTCCTTGCTTATCTCAGGATAATTGTAACCATTAAATATACAACTGGATGAATTTAACATGAAAGGGGGGGGAGGGGAAAGTCCATTGCTTACCTAATCCCCTCCTTGGCTGGATCCCAAAACTCACCAACTCCCTTCATCAGGAGGGACAAAGACAGCAAGACAGAAACTGAATCCCTATAAATCCTTGTCCTGATAAAAGCAAAGGAGGCACGGGACCGTGCTCCTCTCCAGCAGCAGGCAGTGACACAGAAATCCTAGTATCTAACTTCCCTTCCTGCACCTCTAAGAGGCTGGATCATCCTCTTAAGAATTCTCTTTTGCCAAGAAACAAAATGGTCTGACTACTAGCACTGCATTAGCCTTCCTGGTAATGAAATTTTAAAAGGCATGTGCAACCCAGGCGTGGCTAGCACAGGCAAGCAGAAAGCAGGAAGCCTCCTGATCTTTCCACTCCCAGCACTTGCCTGAGCCCCTCTCCATTGGCAAGCATGTCTACGCTCCTCTCTGTGCTGGGCACGGGATAAAAATTCTTGTTGTTGACCTTGAATGAGGGCCAAGAGGGAACATATTAGACATCATTCGTGAGTTAAAACCGACCCCACAACACACATCAGGCTGCTCCCCATCACAAGTAACCAGGTCTTCTGTTTCATCTACACATTAGCTTCATATCACAGGCCACAGAGATGGCTGGTCTACCTAAAACCTCATTTTTGTAACCTCCGCCACTACATGCGGTGGCCTTGAAGGGGTGAGTGTCTGCGGACAAGACGCTGGTCATCACTGAGACCCCTACCTACAGTAGTGAAGGCAGGTGATCTGAGACTGGCCTTCACCACCCACTGCCATCACCTGAAGGTAAGCATCCTGTGTAAGAAGGGAAGCAAGGAGTGTGCTAGGCTGTGATCTCCCCCACCCCCTGCACAGGCGCTGATACTGTGCCTCATATGTAGAGGTCAGAGAACAGCTGAGTTAGTTTTCCCCTGCCAGTCAGTTCCAGGGATGGAATTCTGGGTTGTCAGGCTCTGTGGCAACTGCCTTTTACCCATTGAGCCATCTTGCTGGTCATTTTTAATGAATGAAGAATGAACGTTAGTGACTCACAATGGAGCCCAGATTAACTTCAAACTCAAGATCCTCCTATCCTCAGAGTCCCAAGTGCTGGGATTAAACAGTGTGAGTCACTATTCCCCTTTGCCTGAGTCTGAGTGTTGCCTGAGTCTAAGTGTCATCTTCCAGAGGCCAAAAGGCTTCATCTTAACACATTTTCAACAAACTATACGTGACTATTCCAGGTCAGCATTAAAGGACTCATTCTTGTTTCATATTTTGCCTGTTCAAAGAAAGAAAAATGAAGGAAAATTTCCTGAACCACAGAGAATACAACTGATGCTAACAGAAGGTAGAATTGTTGACCTGCAAATCTGAGTTGATAGGTTTCAGAAGCCTGAAAAAGGACCAAGCCCTTTCATAATGTCTTATATTTCCTATACACGTGACTCTTTCACGTGCTGTTACCTGCAGTGCCTGAAATTAATTAGGATGAGTGGTTTTAACAGTGCAGGATGGGCCGAGCACTGGGAATCTCTGATATTGAGGCCAGTCTAGTCTGAGTTCTAAGACAGCCAGGGCTATATGGAGAGACCCTGTGTAAAGAAACACACACACACACACACACACAGAGCATGTAGAATGATACACCTTATTTTTCAATACAGAAGGTCTCACTGTGCTGTCAAGTGAGCTTCCTGTTCCAATTTCCCAATCACCTGTATCAACAGTCGTCTGACACTGTGTCCAGCTTATCACATACTCTCCAATTATCCACTGGCCACAGACAATGTGGGGGATAATGCAATCAGACTTCAGTGGGAACGAAGGTCCTATCCAGCTCCGCTTCGATGTCTGCGGCCTCCCTGCTCACCACATGCACCATGAGCAGCTGGCACTGCTTCCCCAGTCTCCATTCCCATCTGTCCATGCATTTCTGCGCTCTCCAGCAAAATCGCATCACCAGAGCGCAGTCTACAAGTAGCTGGATTTGAAAGTTGCATCCTCTGAAAGGACAGGTGGCTTCATTTAAAATTCCTCTCTACCCATCAGCCTCAGCCTATCCTCTTCCAGCAAACCCCAAAACATATGCTGGGGGAGTTCCTGTCCTCACCCTGCCCTTACCAGGGCATGGGAGGCTCACTGTTCCAGGCAGCTGCTGGCTTCCTCCTGGCCTTCCAGCAACACTGCATTCAAAAACAATGAAGCTGGTACCGCCGAGTCCAGCTTCCAGCAGAAAGCACTCCTCCTTTTTCTGAGCTCTAACCATGACCTATGCCTCTTACCGTTACTTCACATACAAGGATGGCTTTGAAAAGTCACCAGCTGAACCTAAAATGCCCCCAACCTGATCCTGCTCCGGTGGAGGGGGCTCTGCTGAGGTCAGGGGCCTTGTGGGCTCCAGGTATGATTAGTACTGACTCCCACTTGGAAGGCATTCTCTCCTAACTGGTTCATTAGAGCCTCCTCAGTAACCAGAAAAGTAGGTCAGCAGCCTGAGCCACAGTCCAAAGCCTGATGTGCACATTTGCTAATGAAGAGCTGAGCCCCACAGTTCTGTGGGGTTTGCAAGATGCCAGGCACTGACATATGCACCTGTGTCCTTCTGCTACTGTCCCCACCCCCACCGCTACACACTCCCAGAAACCTTGGCTTCTAGCACAATGACATGCTTTTATCCCAACGACGGTCCCCTAGGCAGGGAGGAAAGACAAGGCAACCTAGAATGCCACTGGTACATACCAACCACTCTCAGGTCAGCAAAGTCACTCGGAACTAAGCGACAGCCTCTGATGAAGATGGGCTTCATCTTCCAAACACCCACTTTTTCTTTATTTGGTCACCATATGTGATATTGAGGTGATGCTTTCAGTCTTCAGGTCGACATTTCAAGAACCCTCCCACAGGACTAGGGAGATGGCTTAGTGAGTGTTCTGCTTTGCTCTCTGTGATAAAACACCAACCCAAACCAACTTGGGAAGGAATGGGTTTGCTTCAGCTTACACTGTTATAACCTACCCTTGATGGAAACCTGAAGCAGAAACCAATGGAGGAAATGGGGCTTAACGGCCTGGTCCCCACCGGCTCATGCACTTCAGCACTCATATGCAGGCCCACCTGCCTAGGGGTAGCACCGCCCACAGTGGGCTCATCTATATCCAGTAACAATTAAAAATGTGCCTCAAGGGCCTCAAAGCATGCCCACAGACAGTCTGCTTAAGGGAATGTGTCAGCTGAGGTTCCCTCTCCCCAGGTGACTCTAGGTTTTCGTCAAGTTGACAGCTGAATATAGCACTCACCACCCAAACCTGAGGTTCTCAGTCTAGACCCCTACAATGCTGCTGCAGGTGCAGGACTCCTAGGGACTCCCTAGACGTTCCTAGGCCAGCTAACCCAGAATATAGAGTGGGGAACAAGGTAAAGCCCATCTCAAACAAGGCGGAAGGAAAAGACGAACATCAAAGTTGTCCTTTAAGCTACACACACACACACACACACACACATGGCAGTACTGCCTGTCTCCCCATTTCCTTGCTGCCTTGACTGCCATCCTGTGCTTATGTACATAACTGCTTTTTCCTGACCCACTTCACAGACCCACTTTCAACATCACATGCACTAGTACTACTGAGGAACCAAGCCAGCACTCCAGTGAGCTAAAAAAATATTCCAAGACAGCAGGACAGAGCAGCAAAGAGAAACTGCCAATGCTTGCTCTCCTCTCCCTTTCCTTAACTGTGCTATTGTTTACCTCTGACCCTGCATCCACAGAGACAACCTTAAGCCCTTTAATATCAGTGATGTAAGATTGAGCTTATGTGGCAAAGCCACGTGGCAGCACAAGCACACATCTGTCACAGATGAGACTTCAAAGGCCCTGGACCAGAGTACCCTGCCCTCTGCAGGAATCCAGAAAGAGGGAATGGTTGTTCTATTACTTGACAGAGACTTTTGAATGCAACTGTAACTGCTTAGCTTGTACGAAGAGTGATATTCCAAGCCAGCAAAGACTGGCTTCCTTAAACCTGGCACAGATATGGAAATATATGTGGCCATTTATAAATAGCAAGTTAAATCATGAGTCGAACTGTGGATCTCCCTTTACCTCATGAAGCACAGAATTAAGTCTGGCATAAAACCAGCACCAACACAGATCATCTATGAGTGGAATACAAAGTTAGCATGTAGCACTATCAGTTGGAGCAAGGACTTTCAATACATCTTTGTGTTCCTGCAAGGGGTCAGATCCCTAACTCTTGGTAATCAGGGATACAAGCAAAACAAACATTCCAGCATCCCAAAGAAACAAGAGAAGCAAGCCCAGCACGATGGTGCACATCTTTAATCCCAGCACTCGGGAGGCAGGGACAGGATTCTCTGTGAGTTCGAGACCAGCCTAGTCTACAAAGTAAGTCTACGACAGCCAGGGCTACACAGAGAAACCCTGTCTTTACAAACAAACAAACAAACAAACAAACAAACAAAAAACAGTAGCAGAAGAAGAGCAAAGAAACTAGAGAAACAGACCTGACATTAAAGAAGGTAAGGCGCTAGCTGACAGTGCACGTAGCCTCCTAGACTTGTTGTCTCATTAGACTTTTTCAAGCAAAGGGCACAAATGCAAAAGGAATGGAGATTGAGTCCACTCGCTATGAAGAAAAGAATTTATATTATGTGTACTAGTTTTGCCTGCATGCATATATGTGCACCAGAGACATAGGATTAAAAGAAAATGTATATTCTGGTTTTTTGGCCAAATCACATATTAACAGTAACTCCAGAATGGACTGTTCATAATGGTGGTCTCAGCCAGTACTGACACAGACTAACTGTGGTTCAAACTTAAATTTAACTACACTGCACTCACACCAGAAGTCAATATCATGATTATCCTGTACTTATCATCACATAAGGTATGAAGGCGCCCAAACAGCACATTGTATCCTATGAAAAATTATAATTATCATCTATAAACCTAAAAAGAAAAAAACCAACCAGGGCTGAAAAGATGGTTCAGCAATTAAGAATACTTGCTGTTCTTGCAGAGGACCTGGGCTCAATTCCCAGTACAACTATCTGTAACTCTAGTTTCAGAGGATCCAAAGCACTCTAAAATGTTCTATAAGACACATCCCCATGTGTGTGGGGTTATTTACTGGATGCCACACATATAGTTTTTTTGTGACAGTGTCTCTCATTGGTCTGGAGCTCATCAAGTAGACTAGGATAGCAAGCCAGGGAGCCCCAAAGATCTACCTGTCTACCTCCGCAGCAGTGGGATTGCAGACATGTAGTACCACACCCAGATTTTTATTTTTCTTTTCCTTCCTTCCTTTCTTCCCTTTCCTTCCTTCCTTCCTTTTTTCTTGAAACACGGTTTCTATGTGTGGTCCTGGGTGTCCTGGAACTCACTACATAAACCAAGCTATCCCCAAACTCACAGAGTTTGCCTCCCTCTTGTCCCCCGTGCCGGGATTAAAGGTGTGGTAGCCACACCTGACTTTTATGTGGGAACCCCTCGGAACTGAACTCAGGTCCTCATGTTTGTCTAGTAAGCATTTACCAACTGGGCTATCTCCGCAGCCCATTTCCATATATTTTCTGTTCATGTTTTTTCAAACAATATATTTTGATATTTTCCTCCTCCTCCAACTCCTCCCAAATCCATCTCACCTCCCTATCCACCCAACTTTATGTTCTCTCTCTCTCTCTCTCTCTCTCTCTCTCTCTCTCTCTCTCTCTCTCTCTCTCTCTCTCTCCACAAAATCAGCATAAACAAGCAAAGACAAAACAAGAAAAAAAATGCCAAAATAGCCCCCCCCCCAAGTAAAGTAAAATAAAAGGAAATAAAGCCATAGAGTCGGTTTTCTGTTGGCCTGCCCTGGATCTGTTCATGGTGCACAGAAAACCAACTAGAAAATGATTCTAGTGTGGCACAGCGTTCACCTAACTACCTCAGGGTACCCAAGCCCCAAACACCTTTGTATTAATGGACAGGACAATGCTTCATTGAGTTCCTCCAGCACAGGGATCAGTTAAAATCCCCAGCTCCCCAACAGTGACTCCATATGGGTATTAAGTAAAGTAAATCCACTTAGTGAGCGCCCATGAAGAATGGAGGCCATATTGATCATCACGTTGATTAGCCCTGTCTGCTACGGGAAGGGCGACGGGCTGGCGCTCAGAGCCAGCTGTGCAGGGTCCACAGACAGAGACAATGGGCAACACTGACAGCCTCCGAGCAATTGGTCTGGGCAGTGATGGATGCTCTGTGGACAGCTTGTAGTGATGTTAAGGATATAGAACTGAACAAGAGAAACCCAAACTCCATCTTCCCTTATTGAGATGAAACTGGATTGTCTGTGATACAGTGCAGGACTAGGGAAAGCTTTCATCTCTTATCCCCAACACAGGAAAACAGACACATACACACAAAACAATATGTAAGAATATCAACTTATACATCGTGAAAGGGGCTTCCTTAATGGGGCAAATGGAGATGTCTGAGATAGAGATTATAAAAAGCTATTGTCTACATTTTAAGTTAAGAACAGGAAATATACATCCTTCAATAAGCACACAAGTGAAAATTACGTAAGTACTGTTTAATCTATTTATATTGTATGAAACTGAAAAAAGAAAATATGGCTCTCTGCATCCCTGATGTGCATAGAAAGGTAGTAGCTGACAAACTGCAAGTACCTCTACATATGCAATTAAATGGCAAACATTAGAAACTCCTTCTTTACTCACCAACATTCAAAGACTAACACTCTTCCCCATTTATTTATATATAACCTCTCCCTGCCCCAAAAAGGCCCTAGGATGGGCCAAGAGGGGCTGGAGAGATGGCTCAGTAGTTAAGAGCATTGGTTACTCTTCCAGAGGACCCAGGTTCCAGTTCCAGGAGATCTGAAAATACGCAGACACACATGCAGGTAAAACATCCAGCCACATAAATTATAAACAAATACTTTTTAGTCCGGCATAGCAGTGCATGCCTTTAGTCCCAGCACTCACGAGGCAAAAAGCAGGCAGATGTCTGAATTCGAGGCTAGCCTGGTCTACAAAGCAAGTTCCAGGAAAGTCAGAACTGCACAGAGATACCCTGCCTCAAACAAACAAACAAATAAATGATAAGTTTTTTAAAGCCCTAGCAATTGCTTCCTTGTATGACTACAAGTGAGTCATTTTTGTTCTCTGACCCTTAGTTTCCAAATTAAGACTCAGAATAATTTTCATATTAACAATCTCAAGGCCAAGAGGACACAGGGTTACACCCAAAAGTCCCTTAAATGAAGCAAGGGATGCCTGCCAGAATTCAAACTTAAAAATTCTTCCTGACCTTCATTTCACTCCTGGCTGCATAGAGACAGTCTGCCAGACCCAAAATGGCCTGGTTCAAACATAGCACCTCCTGAGCAGGAAGGCAGTACATGGTTTTTAATACTGGGTACCAGTGCAGTTTTCCTAAATGTGTTCACATAACATTTGACACTTTAAAGTGTTTCTTTACTAAAAATTGGTTTTATTTCCTGAACCCATCTGTGTTGGGAGGTCCTGCTGATGAAAGCAGCTAAAAATGCTGTGTGGAGAAATTGCCCCCATTTTGCTATTCTTTCTCAGCTCCCGCTAACACTATTGCTACTGGGCCAATCCCTCCACGGTCAGGGAGTGCTCAACAGCAAATGAGAAGCCCCTGATCCACGGCGTTCATCCAAATAGCATCGTGTGAAAGTTTAAGGCAACAAGAACCAACCATGTCAGAACCTCTGTCACCACTTCCTGTGACCTCATCACTGCTGTATAACTGCATTTCACTGCATGAGAAGCTGGTTGGTTTGTACTTAAATCTCCACTGTGTAGTTTAAAACATGGGGTAGAAAACAAAAAGAGGGCCAGATCAGTGCCTCAAGATTTTGTGTCATTTTTATTGAACTAAAAGAGCCATATGCCTTTCCCATGGCTTTCCTTGCTCTTAATAACTATGCTTCAACTTACCTTTCTCCTTACCCTGATGCCCTGAGCTAGTCACTGAACTTTTAAAGGGATATGGCTATATAACATCACCCTACATTTTTCACAGGATTTTTAACATTAGTGATGCCCTGCCTGGATCCTTCTGACTGATAACTGTGAACAAATAAACACCTCAGAGGGGCAGTCAACTCCTTAAGTTGTCCAATAAGGGGCAAGGAACTAGAAATTTCACTTTGACAGAACAAAAATGACAGGCAGCTATCCCTGTAGACCAGTGGTTCTCAACCATCCTAATGCTGTACCCCATTAATACAGTTTTTCATGGTGTAAAGACCCCCAACCATAAATTTTTTTTTGTTGCTACTTCATAACTGCAATTGCTACTGTTACAAATTGTAGTGTATATATCTTCTATGCAGGGTATCTGGTCCATGCGAAAGGGTCATTGGGGTTGTGACCCACAGGTTGAGAACCACTGCTGTGGATACTTCACAAAGGTTAGGATCAGAACGATGCTGAAAACTTCTTCTAGGGACATAGGAGTCAGGCACATTTGTGTTGGCAATATATTTTAATGGAAGGTGTACTAGATACAAGACTACCTTGTGTACAGAAAAACCTACAGCAGTCATGGAAACAGCACAGTTTCAGTTCTAAATAAACCTGAGAAGGTAGAAAGATGAAGGTCAAGGGAGTCCATTCCTCAATCTCCGCCACCCTGGGCTGCTTGTTGCATTAGCCCTCTAGGGACACAAACCACAGAATCCAGGAGTTTGAAATCTGGCTCTGTCCAAAGGGTCTTCCTTTCTTTCAGCTTTCTAGAAGTTTCAACTTCACACAACGCTCTACTGTGTGTCTGGACACTAGTCACCAGTACTAAGATTCACCCTCATCTGTCATGATCTCATCCCCATCCTTAACTGATTATATCTGCCAAGAACCAATTTCCAAATATGAGCACATTCTGAGCTGCTGGGCAGACACGAACTTAAGGGGAACACTATTCAGCCTGCCATACTGTCAACAAAATGCCAAGTGGGGCACGTATGTCAAGAACTATTTCGGTGTACCAATATGGAGGTATCTTAAAATAAAATTATGGATCTTCCACATGGCCCACTCCTGGGTACCCAAAGCACTCCAAGTCGACACATTACAGAGACAGCTGCACGCTGATGTCCACTGCACCAGTATCCATAAACACTAGAGCACAGTATCAGCCTAGGTGCCCAACAACAGAGGAATGGGTTAAAAAAATGTGGAACCTGCATACCATAAAGATGAAATTGTGCTGTTTGTAGGAAAATGACCGCAACTGGAGATCATATTAAATGACTTCTCTCATTAGTGGCTCCCAGATTTTATACAGATGGAATCCTGGCTGGCTGGCTCCCTCTCTGTGTTTGTGCATGTGAACGGACATGCATAAAGAGAAGTAAAACTATCTGGAAGACCAATGTAACGACCACTAAAGGAGACAGGAGCAAGAGGTGCGAATATGCTCAAAGATAAAATATACAAATGTGCAAGGGCTTTTAAAATGGTACTTTGTGTGGCATTGCAAAGGCTAGAAAACTGCATGCGTAGCCGTCACAGAGCCTGGGGGACAGAGTGAGAGCGACCTATCAGGAGACAAACTGAAAGTGAGCCAAGAGAAGCCAGAATAATGGATGAGTCCACTCCAACAGCTCCCCCACCCTGACCCTTCCCTAGAGGAGCGGGCGCTCCCACCAGAGCCAAACACAGTAAATCAGTGACAGTTTTCAGGAGAAATGTGTGTTCCCATCACCCTTCCTGCAGCTCCAACCCAAGAAAGATTTGTAGCCAACATGTACAGCTTTCCTCTCTTTTTAAACCTGGATTCACTGCTTTGCCCAGTTAAAAACCTGAACATTTCGGCATCCAAGCTACACTCATTAATCCAAACTGAGGGCCCAAACCAGAACACAGTAAAGGCCACAGCCAGGAATGCTAATGTGCACTTCCAAGCCATTTGACTAGATTAAAAACTCAACTCTTTAATCCTGGAAACCCTTCTTTTCATCGTAAGTTTGACTTGTAGCAACAAGAGCCTGCTGCAGAGGGAATGTTATGTGAACCAGGCTTGCTCCTCACTTGGAACTTTCTTCCATGCACACAAGGCGGGAAAGGCTCTCAACACTCTCGGTCCAATGTCCCACTCTAAAAACTAACAGCAGGGGACACAAAGCAGGAACTTTCAACATCTACATACTTCCTAGGCTAGGATTTAAGCATCCACAGAGACACAAAAAGAATTTACAAGAAGGAAACCCTGGGAGACTTGTCTCACTTGGCTGATTCCCTTCTGCAGTTCCTCCAGAGAGGGAGGGTAACACAGATCCCTCTCTGTGGGAGTCACAGCAAGCCACACAGTGCCAGCACTCAGCGTTTTAGTGCAAAATCACCCCTCCACACACCTCTTCCACACACTCGGGGAGGAGGGGCACCTTTTACCAAACAACCAGCTCACAACCTTCACAGCCAAGCCCACTGACCAGGGATTCCTACTAAGTGTCCTTCAAGGGTTGTACAGTCTGTCACCTGTGACAGGTATGAGTCGGTGGGGAGCCTGAGCTAGCTATGAAGGCTGTGGGAAAGGCACAGAATGAGAAGGAGATTGAATTAAAACGTCTTGTATTTTGTGCCAGAAAACGGTCAGTAAAATTGGACATGCTTCTCTTAGAACTTAGAAGGTGGACAGGAGACACCTCAGTTGGTAACGTGTTTGCCTCTTAAGCATAAAGAGCTCAGTTCAATCCCAGGGCCCCGGCAAAAATCCAAGGACCACAGTGTGCACTTGTAATGGCAGTGCTGGGAGGTGGCTCATGAAGATCTCTGGGGATGAATGGCCAGCCAGTCTAGCCTAGTCAGTGAGTCCCAGCAACCAGTGAGACACTGCATCAAAAAGGAGTCTCAAGAGATAAGGTGACTGGTTCCTGAAGAACAAATCCCAAAGTCGATCTCTGGCCTCTCACACATATATACACATAGGTGCACCGTCTCATACACCAACACACACATACACAATAACAACAACAGTAATGATACAACACATTCCTACACAACAACAAACCCTCCAATTAAAGAGGGATGAAGGCACACGAACGTCCAGACCAAGTTTCAAATTCCACATTTCCCAGGCTCAGACTGCTAGGATCTGGCTTACTCAAGAAACCAAAATGCCTATCCTATACGCTCCTGAAGGATGAATGAGCAAGCGACAACAGGCCTCTTCCACACTTACTTCTCAAAAAGGACTCTGCCTGAACACAGCAGTCTCTGCTCTTGCTCTCACACCTTCCATGCTGTGGAGAATGTTGGTTCTTAATACCAGATGGTTCCTTTATATCGTCTGCAGTAGCACCCCTCTGATTTACTGATTTACAAGTTCAAAAAACAAACAAACAAAAAACCCCACTGGAGAGCCACTCACCACAGCACACACTTCAAAAGGATCAGTGGACGTTACAGAAGCCACTACCTTTGACTGGGCAGTCTAAGAGCTGAGGCCAGGATGGAGCCATACGAGACAGCCTCTGATCCAGGTGTGGTGGTCAGCACAAGGCCAGCTTGCCAGGGCATGGCACAGGAGAGCAGTGAGCATGCTGCCCTGCTTCTGTTGCAGCCAAGCCTTCTTTCTTCAAGTCCGCTAACAGCTCCTCGTAAGCCTGCACTCCTTACCAATGAGAGGTATGTGCCCTAGCATACTAGACCAGGAAGGGAAGCCACCAATGCTTCCTAGACAGACCAAAAGAGCCCAGAAGAATCTGATCACCAAGAGGAAGAACAACCCAAGATGATTCCGGGGTCAGCCTTGGTCACCTGCTGCTAGACCTTTGAATTCGCCCCCACACAACTGTGGTGAAACCCAGTTGGCTCGGCTAATTTAGGCCTTTTGCTCAGACATTGCCGCTGCTGCACAATTTTCTCAAAATGCATCAAGCAGAGGGCTAAAAATAAAGCAGCTGACCCAGGCTTGTTAATGTTGTGCACTGGATTTTTAATTGGCAGTCCAAGTTGCCTGAGCGTTCTGTAGCCCTGCCTTCTACCTCAAGGCCTAACGGCGAGACGTGGTGCATGCGGTCAGAGTATCCTTTCAGAGCAGTCAGAAAAATCACACAGGAAGACGAGCTTTCAGGAAACACCTACTGCTCTGTAGAGCTGGTCTAGATGGTACGGATCACACCAGCCACAGGCTATCCCAAGTCAGCTGTGCTGCTTTTGTATTTTAAAATGTTTCTGTTTATTTACCTATGTGTGTGTGAACATACGGTTGGTGTGTGTACCCATATGGGATGGATTCAAATGCCTGTGGATGTCAGGTGTCCTCCTCTGGCTCTCCACCCGCTCATTTTGAGACAGGGTCTCTCACTGAATCTCAGCTAGGCTGGAAACCAGCGAGTCTGGCGATTTCCGGCCCCTTTGGGAGGGGTAGATGCACAGCTGTGTACCCTACAGCTTATCAGTGTTGGATGACAGAATCCGGTCCTCCTGATTATACAGCAAGCACTCTTAATCACTGAGATATCTCTCTGGCCCTATGCTGATGTTTTTAGAAAAAAATGTTTATTAAGTGATTTCTAAGAAAATGGGGGGAGGGGGGAGAACTCAGACTAGATTAAAAAAAGCAGAAAGATTCTTGGAGCAGCTAAACACCACAATGCTAAGAACCAAAGCGACAAATGTACATATGAGATAACAAAGCTCCACAAGATCCTCAGCGAATCACCCACAGACAAGGGAAGCCAGGGATAAACTTGCAGTGTTGTCATATTTCGTTACAGACTGTCTGGAAATATTTGCACAGAAGAGAAGATATAGAAGAATAACAGCATGGTAAAGGTGTACAGTTGATTGTCACATGGTAAAAGTCACTTATAAAGTTAAAATAAGCCCAAGTTCTTACTGGCCCAGGGAGCACTTGTCTAGGGAAGATACAATGCCTAGGAGGGAAAAACACTCATAGGTGTGGACATATGACTTGAGTCATTTTGAAGAATTTTATAAACAAAAACAATGCAGAAGCCAGGCCCAGTGGTGATGTCTTCAATCCCAGCAGTCGGGACACAGAGGCAGGTGGATCTCTGTGAGTTCAAGGCCAGCCTGGTCTACAGAGCGAGTTCCAGGTTCGTCAGAGATAGAAGATGAGACCCTGTCTTCAAACAGCAACAACAAAGCAAAACAAAATGCAAGAGGAGAAATCAGAGACATGCTGCAATACAAAAGTAAAAATGGCCGGTGACGTGACTCAGTGATTAAAGGCATTTATGACAAACATATTAACCTGAGATTGATCTCCAAACCCACTGAAAGAGGAAAGAGCCAACTTCACAACTCCTGTGTCCCCTAACATGCATGCTGTAGCAAGCACATGTACACAAATCATGTACAGACAAGAAATAATGATAACAAATTTCTTTAAAAATTATCTAAATAAAAACACTGTAAAATGAAGATATAAGATAAGCAACAAACTTCAGAAACAAGGTTACTATCAGAAAGATGTAGTCAAGAGGGGAAGAAAGAACTCAGCAATAAACTTTGATAACTATCCTAATAGAAAATTAAAAAATAAAAATAAAATTTTAATAAATTAAGAGATGGAAATCTTAAAAAACAAATAAAGCAAAGTCACCTTCAGTCAGATCTTCCAAATGT
>CM053749.1:48425774-48487521 GCA_028658305.1 Pachyuromys duprasi | reverse complement strand
AACTCAGCAATAAACTTTGATAACTATCCTAATAGAAAATTAAAAAATAAAAATAAAATTTTAATAAATTAAGAGATGGAAATCTTAAAAAACAAATAAAGCAAAGTCACCTTCAGTCAGATCTTCCAAATGTAAACCCAAGAAGACATTTTCCACCCTAAGAGCAGGGGTCTGAACACTACCACCTTCACTAGAAAGAGTAATGAATACCCCCCTCTGAGTAAGCATGAGCTTTTTGGCAGTCAATATGGCCATATTTAAGAGTTGTAAATGTGGTTACATTCTTGACTGGTTATTTCATTGTAGGCCTTACTCTCTTTAGAGATAAGGATGGATGCTGTGTTCCAGGATGTTTACAACTGTTTTGTCCTTCATAAGACACTAAAAAGTCTAAATTACTTTGTGCATGCAAGAAAATACACGGAGTAGATGAAAAGAAAGCTCAGTTGTCTTTACTTCTTTTCCTGTTCTTGTGATTAAAACTCTGGCAAAAGTAACTTAGAAGATAAAGGTTTTTTTTCTGATCCAAAGCTCAAGGTGCAGTCCATCATCTCAGAGATATTAAGGTAACAGGATCCAAGAGCTTGAAGCAGCTGGTTACATGGCATCAACAATAAGGAAGCAGAAGGTGATGAATCCATACCCCCTTTATTCATACAGCCTAGAATCCCACGTAGAATCCCACAGTGGCACCACCCCTAATTAATGTAATCTGGAGAACTGCACCCCCAGAAAGGTGGCCAGGGGCCTGTCTCCCAGGTGACACTAGATTCGGTTCAGCAGAGAGCCATTCTATCCTCTAAATGTCAATAAAGACTTGTACATTCTTTAAATTACCGCTCTCTAAAAGACATAATGTGTTGTGTTTCAATTTCCTGCCATGTACAAAATCTACAGATAATCTCACTACTCAATCTATTCTTCACTAACTTGGCAAATTAAAAGACACCCTTCAGTGAGTGGTCTATACCCAACACTGAATACTAGGGCTACTAGGTCACTTTATTTACCTTCTGACCTGTGCAAACCAAATGTACTCATTAAGTAATCCTACATTGACATATGGACCAAGTTATGGATTATTTTTAAAACGGTGTTGGTGTGAAAACTCAGCAAAAGACTTCTGGAAGACCTTAACAAAGACAATACTAAAAAAATTTTGAGAGAAATTTTTGTTGGTTGAAAACTCAGCAAAAGACTTGTGGAAGATGTTAACAAAGAAAATCCTAAAACAACGAGAGAAATTTTTATTATGAAGAATATATACCCACATTCTTTTTAAAATACATTTTCAATTCACATTCCAATTTAAGAACCCCCACTAGAAAGTGTAGATTCCTTTGGGTTGGGAAATACTACAGAAGTCTAGAGCTACACTGTGATGCTGTAATGTGGTCACCAAGATTCAAATGTGGTTTGATCTAAAACTTTATGATTCTCAGTCTTAACTGACTGACAAGATTTACGACTTGAATTACATTAGAAGCCTAGTTATGTGAAATAAAGAGGCTTCCTAGTCATTCCTTTTCCTTGCTGAAAACAAAATTTTAAGCACACAAGTGGTAAAGAAGGAAAGCATGAGAAAAGTAGAAACTTAAAAACAAAACAAAAAGGCTTAGACTTGCAAGCTGCAAAATTGAAAATCTACGAAAACATGTCATCTTGCATTACTGTAATGGTTAATTATAAAATCAATACAATAATTACAAAAGCTTTTACCTGCCACAGAGGACCTGATCACAAAGGTCATTAATTCAAATCCTCTCAGATAAAAACATCTAACAAGACATTGTAAGTTCAGAAATTAAACAGCATAGTTAATCAATTATGGACTCAATGTTTGCTGGAGTTGGCTGAGGATTTTTTTTTTCCTGTAACAGCTAGGCAAGCATGTTTTTTGAAATAGTGGTCTTTTTTTTTTAAGCATTAAAATAAGATGGGTATATAATAAACTGCCTGGAAAGTACGTGTATGTTGTCATTTCACAATAAATGTGAAACGACTGTGGAAGAGAACAAACACAGCCACGCTCTCCTAAAACTTCACTATAATCCCTTCTCCCAACTTTCCCTTCCACTGTCCACAGACAACTACCTGTCCATTTCCTGTCTCTGTTTACCCATTTGTATGTTTATGGAATTTTATATATAAGAAATTGAACAGGATATATTTTCCCCACTGGAGGAGGCAGAGGGAATGTGACTTTGCTCACTCGGTATAATTATTCTGAGACTGGCTTTTGTTCCATATACTGATAGGCTGCTTGATTTATGGCCTGGTCTTATTCCCGTGAACGGACCCTGCACTTTATTTTCCTTTTTCGTATAGCTTCCAAGTTTGGGCTGTTATAGATAAGACTCATGGTAATATGTGCACATGACCAACAGTCTGTCTTTGTCACTCATGTGTTTCTCAAAGGCAGAGCTTAGGCCTCTCTTGGGTGAATGCTGATGGGAAGCATGACAGGGACAGTGGAGGGGCAGTAAGCTTCATTTCTGAGGTAACAAGAATGTTTTTTAGACAGGTTGTGTGTTTCTGTTTCCATGAGCCTAAGCCAGGTAAGTGCTGTAAGGATCCCTTTTATGCCAGTTAGTTTTTGCCTACTGGGAAGAGGGCCCTTTAATTCAGAAGATGGCTCCATCTAGTTGTCTGTGGGGGGTTTGTAATTAATGTTGATGGGGGAGGTCCTAGCCCATTGTGTGGATAGGTGGCTGTGAGCTGTGTAAAAAGCAAACTACCAATGGGGAGTGGGGGTGAAGGTGGGTATGTTGGCTAGATTTTTATCAACTTGACACAAACTGCAATCATCTGAGAGGAGGGAACCTCATTTAAGAAAACGCCCCTATAAGACTCGGCTGTGGGCCAACCTAGAGAGCATTTTCCTAATTAGTGATTAGGAAGGCTGGGAGGACCCAGCCCATTTTGGTGAGGTCACTGGTGGTCCTGAATTCTATACAAAAGCAGGCTGAGCCAAACCATGAAAAGAAAGTTAGTAAGCAGCACTCCTCCATGTCCTCTGCCTCAGCTCTTGCCTCCAAGGTTCCCACCCCCTTTGAGCTCCTGCCCTGACTCTTCACTGATGAACAGAGATGTGGGAGTGGAATTAGAATCAGCCTTTTTCTCTCCACCTTGCGTTTTGGTCCCGGTGTTTTGTCACAGCAGAAGAAACCCACGCTCGGACAGCAGGGTGGGCCACTGCAGCCCCCAACTCTAGGTCTGCTTTGCATCAGTTCCTGCCTTGGCTCTTCCCTCAGTGACAGATGATGGGGCCATGTGAGTCCAATTAACTCACTTCCCTCCAAGTTCGACGATTGTCTTCAGCATCAGGAACCAGCAAGGACACCTGCCTACACAAGCCACAGTGCATTCGTGCTGCCTATTACATGGGAACTGAATACACTAAGGTGTATTTTCAACCTCTGTCCTCTCCATGTAGGACAGATCATAACAAAAAGCAGCAGTCCGTGTGAATAACAACAACCACATGCACTCACCAAGTGTCCTTTCGATGCCTCATTGTACACAGAACATTCGTAAACCTCTATATCAGCCCCGTGAAGTTCAATGCTGTATGTGTAGAAACCAAAACCAAATAAATTATCCAGGGCCACTAATGCATACAGTGCCAGAGTTTAAATGCAGAACCCTGGCCGGGGGAGGCTGCTTAACTGGTAAAGTGCTTGTCCAAGCACAAGGTCCTGTGTTCGGATCCCCAGCATCATACAAAGCCAAGTAATGTGGCCCGTGACTACAATCCCAGCACTGGAGGCAGAGACAGGGGGATCCCTGGAACCCCTTGAGAAGCCATCCTAACCAACTGGGTGACATCAACTGCATTACCCAAACTATTGATTCATAATCAATTAAGCACCAGACTTTTCTTATAAATAGGATGTAAAGCCAGGTGGAATTGCACATGCCTTTAATCCCAGAACTTGGGAGGCAGACACAAAATGATCTCCTGTAAATTTGAGGCTAGCCTTGTCTACATTTTCAGGCCAACCTGGGCTGCATAGTAAGAACCTATCAAAAGAAAAAAAAAGTGAGGAGCTATTGAGCAAGACAGTGACATCAGCTCTGCCGTCTATATACATGTGGATCCACACACATGAACTGGTACACACGCACATACACAACTACAAAAAGCAAACGAGTAGCTAGATACATTGGTAGGTTTAATGACAGGTAGATGACAGATGGATGAATGCAAAAGCCAGAGCCTACCTGTATCCATTGTTATCATCCACAAATAACTAACTCTAACTTACCACATAAAAGTATGAACTATTCCTAACATGTCTTTCCAGAGAGAATGAATTTCAAACCACCAAGTAAGAGACCATGAACAAGGCCCAGTGTAGCATTCTGAACTAAGGAATCAGAGCAAATGATACATTCTTTGAAAGTCAACATCAACATCTCTATCATGTACTGTTAGCAATACCGCCAAAAAGGATATTAATTCAATCCAGTGGATGTAACTACTCACTATAAAGATCAGACCTAAAAAATAAGAAGGCATTATCTTAAAAGGGGGGAAAGCAAAACTATTTTTAGCAGAGTACTTTGTTGGTAGGAAAACACACACACACACACACACACACACACACACACAGAAAGAATCCCACAGCCAGGCAGATTCATTATCCACTGTATCTCAGACCACTGTGGCTTTACAGAATGCAATCCAGTTACTAAAAGGCTTCTATCAAGACCCAGGGCTGGAAGACAACCAGGTCAGTAATTGCATTATATTTTTAAAACTTCTTGGCATCTGCTGCAACAGTTTTAAAAGCATAAAAATATAGAGGGTCATTGTGCGGTCGCTTTCCTTTCTAGAGAAATTCTCTGAGCACAGTAGGTAGAGACCAAGAACCACGCTTACATTAACGAGAAAGTAGGGAGAGTAGCACTTCCCAGCAGCAGCCAAAGAGGGTGACATCGACTACATTACCTAAACTATTGATTCACAATCAAAAAGAGAGCAAAGTTGGAAAAAAAAAATCGGTATCTCCCCAGAGCGCTGACAAGGGGAAGGAAATTGCTCTATTAGCAACATCGTGTACATGGAACAGGATCTTGGAGTGGAGGGGGGACTATTTAATGACAAATCAAAATCTACTTAGTATCTCCTGGGTGCAGAGCACTGGACAGGGCTGGGGACAGGACTGTGGTGACAGTGACAGGGGCTAGACACAAAGCAGAATACAAGAACTTTGCTCCAATTTGGAGTTCCGCATTAAGTTGGGAAAAGACATAACCCTTGAGACTGAAATGCCAGGTTCTGAGATAGAGGCTCTAACCTTTGCTACACTGTTCTGCCATCAGCTAAGCAGGGTTTCATTTACTCCTCCCTATGGCTGAGTGCGGCAACCAGAGCGCCCTCTCCTCCTTGCATCTGGCCATCCTGTAAGTAGCGGGTGGGAGCCAGAGTGGCCTTACTCCAAAGCTGCAGAAATTCTCCACAGCCTTGAGAAATGCCATGGCAGCGAGGGGCTGGAAGGCTTCCCACAGGAAGGAAGGAAGGAAGGATGTGAATTTGCAGGGAAACTACAGGGACGCTGGCCAGGGAATTATAGGAGAAGATGACTTGACTCCTAGGCTGAGCAGCCACACCTCAGGGACAGGACACTGACAAATGAAGTTCACAGACATTCTCTCCACTGGCTGCACAGGCGGTCCAGTGATACAGAAATGCTACCATCAGGGACAGCTCATACATTGTTTTCCCGATGGCAGGGTGTTCTGTGAGTCAACAGGTACATAATACTTGGACTTGACAAGCTCTGAGTTTGTACTTTGTTTTCTAACTTTTTATTTGAAAGCTGTGTAAATACACGGAGGTTTAATGTGTTGCTCTCATACACGAAACTGGTGTAACAAAGTAACAATGTGGTAAAACACAAGCAACGCCTCTCTTGCTCCTCACCTCTACTCTTCCCTTCCTGGGCAACTGACTCAGCCTCAAAGTTCAAATAACCTAATTAAGAAAACCCCTCAGCAGCACACACCGAGGCTCCTTTCCTAGGTAACTGTAGGTAAATCTTGTGAAGTCTGACAATGCGTACTGGCCATCACGATGTCTCAGGGAGGAAACGCCTGTATTAGACTTCAGGCAGGGGTTGGAGTATTGCTGGCCAGGAATACAATGTTAATGACTCAGCTGTACACATTAAATAAGCTGTCTGTAAACAGAACCAGAAATAAAACAAGGTTATATATTAATGAGATGACAAAAGCACCACCATCAGAGGCTGGACAGAAGCTACTCCTGAATTTCTTCTAAGTGCAGCATCTCAGTACCAACTCACCCAGTGTACAGAAAGACCGTATGATGAACACAGGAGGGGACCTGGAACAAGTAAGGATCCAGGTGTGGGAGAAGGTATCAGGGGTTCATTCTCGTAGATGTACATTTTAAGCACCTCTGAATATGTCCAAATCAGCAGGGGATGTGGCTCAAGTAGTGATGAGCTTGCCTGGCATGCACACACGCAGTGCTGGCTTAGGTGTCCAGCACAGCAGGGAGCAGGTGTGGCCGTGCACACTTGGGATCCAAGCATTCGGGAGTAGAGACGGAAAGATCAGAAGTTCAAGGTTATTCTCAGCTACATAGAGAGCCTAGGCTACCCTGGGCTACATAAGATCCAGGGTGGTGGGCGATTCCAGAGAGACAGAGAAAACTTAGTTTTTTCATTATTACTACAATAACAGAGACTGATTTAGGAGTTAACTACCATTAACAAGAGCAATCAAGACACTAAAGAGATGGCTCAGTTGTTAAGAGCGCATACTGCTCTTGCATAGGAACCCAGTTTAGTTCCCAGACCCATGTCTGGCAATTTTCAAATGTCTGTGCCTCTAGCTCCAGGGGATCTGGTGCTTCTGGGGCCTGAAGGAACTGAACTCATGTGTACCCATATTTATACACACACACAAATAATTAAAAATAAAAAAATTAAAAGAATTAACTGTGGGCTAGGGAGATGGATCAGCAGCACTTGCTGCTCTTGCAGAGGGACCTGGATTTGGTTCTCAGCAACCACATGGCAGCTCACAACTGTCTATCACTCCAGTTCTAAGGGATAAAAGCCCTTCTTGCCTCTGGGAACATGAGACATACATATGGCACACAGACACACATGCAGGTAAAACACACACATAAAATGAAAATAGATTTTAAAACTTTAAAAAAAAAACCACTATTTTAAAAGAATCAACTCAACTCCCTCGCTGTGCTTACTGAGGAACCTTAGACGAAGGATTGTACCTGATGGGAAAGAGCATGCGGAGTGCTCAGATCTTGGTTCCTAGCGGCCTTTTTGAGATGCCCTCCAGGGCCAGTAAGCACTGCTAGGTGAGTACGGCCCGTCCATGTCAGAAAGCAAAATATTGGTCAAATAATGACGGAGGAATATCTAAATCACACAAAAAACAACTTAAAGGGCTCCCACTCGCACTGGAATAATGACAGGAACAGATTGTGGCTTGTGAATAAAATATGAAAATATGCATCCATACTGATAAAAATAAATGAATACATTAAAGGCAAGTTCAGTGAGAAGTGGGTCTCTACATGGTTTCCAATTATGTCCCTGTAAAATACTTAACTCATTAGAATAGAAAAAATAATGGCTGTGACCGAGGCAAAACTAGCCCTTCCTCAATCAAGTGACACGGAGAACCAGGAGTGGCAACATACAGCTAGGGCCTGACAGCACAGAAGATAGCACAACGTAGCCTGGGCCATCCCCGCCATGAATGCATTCATGGTTTACACACAGTCTGAATATGTCCCCAAGGGCTATTCTTTTTGTCCTGTGTGTGTGTAAGAGAGAGACTGTCAATTCAGTTGAACTAGCCAGCCAGCAAACTCCAAAGATCCCCCTGCCTGCGCCTCCTCAGCACTGAAATTTCGTGTGTGTGTGTCCCTTCATGGGTAGGTATCTACCCACGAGCGCTAAGGATCTGAACTCAGGCCCTCCTACCTGCACAGCAAGCACTTTACTGACTAAATCATCTTTCCAGTCCTCAATCATTCTACTAGCACGTGTCACTGTAATTATACAAAATTACTAGCTTCGTTGTGAAATTTCCACATATGCATACAGAGTACGTTAATCTATTCTCATATCCCAGCTTCGCTCGTCCATCTCTCTTCCCCGCCAACTGGCCTCCTTCCTCTTGTCAAGTGTGTGTGTGGGCATCTTCAAGAGGCACAGCTTTGTGGGTCGCTACAGGCGCTACCCTGGGAAGGGAAGAACCTGAAGTTGTTCTCCTGCGATCCTGATGCGCTAGCACAGGACCGCAGCAGAAAATCTCCAATTTCCTTTCCTCTCTCAAGCCTTCCTTCCCTTATGCCATGTGTCATGACATGGTACCATCATGGAGTCCCTGCTAGTCTATCGCCACGTTGTCTGAACTTCCAGCCTATGACACTGTGAGACAGCTGGATCTCTTTTTTGTTTGTTTTTCCATAAAACTACCTAGCCATGGGGGTTTTGTGATAGGGATGGAAAGGGGGTTCGCACAGATACATTGCCTGAATTTAATAACAAGTAGAGCTACAAACACAAGTTGATGACTACCCAACAAAAGAGCCTTTGTTCAAAAAGGGAGACACCATGAAAGTTAAAGAAAGAACCTATCCTTAAGGGTCCAGAGAGTGAGGGAGACTAAGACGTGCAATCCACGGTTCTCAGCTTCATCTATTTGCTCTAGAGGCCATTACTAGGGTGTGTGGGGCCCTCAGATGGCTTGTGAGAGTTGGGCACCCGTAGCTTTGATGATAGCACTGAGGTTACATTCCAGGCCGTCCTTTCCCAGGAGATACTTGCTCACATTGAAGCAATTGCTGTGACTATATTAGGTCAGCAACTTACAATCCAAAGGTCTAGGAAGCACTGTCCCTGCCACACTTCAAGTTCCTTTGAAGTACTTGATTGTTTCCAAAATGTCTAGTGTGTTTCTTAAAGGGTTGTATGTCAGAGGAGGAAGGATGAAAGGGGAGGATGCTTAGGAAGAGAGAATTCAGCTTTCCCTTCATCTACCTCAAAACCCACTCAGCTCACAATCCCTGCAGACAACTGCACTGCCCCTGGCTTTCCTGGTGAAGTCTGCAGAGAGGCCATGTGACTCTTGTCATTCCTCATCTGATTTCTGCTCAGCACTCCATTGCAGCCTGTACCAACCAGAGGGACTACTCTCCTCCCTGCTGACTAAGCAGGCATGCACTTTCTAATCCAAGCCTGTGGGCAAGCCAGACAGCAGCGGTCAAAAATGCCACTCTAATGCCTGCCATGCTCCTAGCAGTGTTCCTCACTGAAGCACGGTTTTCCTTATGTCCTCTTGTAGCTGACCCCTCTATCTACTCGACCCTGGCCTGCTCAGCCTCACTGCTTTAAGGCTGTAGACGGAGACCTGACCTCTCCCTGAGTCATCCATGTCTACTCAGCAGCTTCCCATAACCTCACACAGCCATAACAAATTAGTCTCAGTCAAAACTGAACTCATCACCCTTGCCCTGCCTGACTCCCTCCAAGCCCACTACCCTCCTGGGTTCCTAATCACAGTTGCACCAGTATCCACACACTTTCCAAGGCCAGAAATGTGAGAGGCATGACTGAGACAATCCTCTCCCAAATCCCCATGTCTTACTAACCATATGTTGCCGACCTTAACTCTTAAGCATCCCTCAGCGACGCTCTCTTCTGTAGCGTCTCTTAATGATCTCCTATTCAAATCACTGTGGTGGTTTCCAGCGGCACCCACATCTCTCTCCTCTTGCTGTTTCAGCACCTTCTCTACCTCGTGGGCAGTGGGCTCCTGGAAATGACATCTGTCTCAAGCTTGTTCAGTTCCGACCTTTGAGAGGACAGCCACTGCTCTAGGGGTACAGCTAAACCCTTCACTACCTATGACAAGATGTACTGTTCCAAATCTTCTTTACCAGCCTAGTAAAAGTGTTTTCTGTTTCTACCATCCTACAATTAATCCCACAGCAGAATGAAGGTGCCCCATAAACATATGCCACTTGACTGAATGAGTAATGGATGAATGAATGACTCAGCTAGATCAAAGGGTGTCAGACCAACTGCGTATTAAACACAAACTCAAATCCCGAGGTTCACTCAAATTTTAAACACACATTGTACATCACTGACAAAATCCTGACACAAATACTGAAGTTTGCACAACATAATTAGTAGTTCAAATTCAGGATGCTTGAAGTTAAACACCAGAAGACAGGGAGCTTCATAAGTGCTCAGGGTCCAGCAGGCAGAGACCACACACAAAGCCCGATTTGATTCAACTCTCAGCATGTATGGTGTGACGCTCAGGCAAACTCATAGTCTACCGAGAAATAAGAGGGAGGGCGGGACTGCTCACACCTCAGCTACACACAGGAGCTGGGAAGTGTGGGTGATCAGCTCTTCCACATGGGGCACAGGTAAATCCTAAGCAACGAAGACCACGTCACAGACAAAAATACAAATAGGGAGAATATATAGAAAGCTGCTTGGCACGTGCATCAAAGAACCACTACAAACCTTTGGTTTTATATTTTCTAATATTTTCTGTAAAATTCCAGTAAGACATAGACACCCCAAGGGTTTTGAAAAAGTGCAGATAATCTTACCCGCTGTCACCCCATCTATTTCAGGGACTGCCGGGAAGTCGAAGGAGAGTCAAGAAGGAAAATGTAAAGGCAACAGAATTATGTCTCTTTTAGCTTGAAACCATCACTGTGATGGAACCCGTAATCTCATTAAGAGGAAGGCTGCTGCAAGCGGACTACATCATCCTTTTGAGCCTGAGTGTAAAGTCCTGATGTGTGGGTGACAAATAAAAAGCCACAGTGACTTCTGTGACCTTGTGCCTACTCTGATGCCTATTAAGCATTAAGAGAGATGGTGTCCCTGGAGGAAAGAGAACAGCTACTAGAAATCCAAGGGCATTTGAAGGGCAGAAGAAAGCCCCCCAAGCTCTAAACAGAAGCAACTTCCCTCGAACCGGCATCAAGGGCAAGAAAAAGACTGCTGTGTTCGGAGAGACGAGCAGCTTAAGCCAAAGGAAATCACAGTCAGGACATGTCTTTAAAAATTCAGTCTCTCAACTGTGGGTTCCTGTAAAATAAAAAATAAATTAACTACTTTCTTACTTCAAGGGGGAAGAACCAGGGACACAGCCACAATCTGAACAAAGCAAAACCAAACTCCAACGGTATAAATAACTCAACGTCCAATGTCTGGGATTCCCTCACAATCTTTCTGCTTTTCCCGCCCTGAGCTCTCCAGCACACACAGCTTGTCTTGTAAGCTTGGGAAGGCTCTACTCCACGGCTGCTGTTCTTGGTGGTCAGCCCACAGTGCTGGCATCTCCAAAGGCTGAGTCTTCTTTTGCTATTGGGCTGCACCTTCATCAGTGGCTTCTCAGAGAGCTGAGCTTCAGCTCCTCTCCATGGCCCCTTCATACCTTCAAAACCAGTGCCATCTGGGAGACCCAATAAGTGTGGCTGCTATCACCAGAAACGATGGCTGTCAATGAAATGTAGCTTCTTTGTGCTCACTCTCAGGAAACAACATCCCAGATAATTTCACCTCAGTTCTGAAAGGGTTCATTTATTTATGTCTTTTGTGAATAAAAGTGCTTTGCTGTCATATATCCCTGCACACCGGAAGAGAGCATCAGGCTGTGATCCTCCATATGGTCGCTGGGATTTGAACTCAGAAACTCTGGAAGAACAGCCAAGTGCTCCTAATCACTGAGCCATCTTTCCTGTCCAGCTCTCAACATACTATCTTCAAATCTCAGACGGAACATCCCACTGAGCTCTCAATACTCAACGGCTTTTCTAGCAGAAAATTCCAAAGTCCTTCCACAATTCTCCCTAAAACAGTCAGGTCTGCCATGGCAATATACCTAACTCCATCTTGTCTTAATTAGGGTTACTAATGCTGTAATGAAGCACCATGACCAAAAAGCAAGTTGGAGAGAAAATGGTTTATATGGTTTACACTTCCATGTCATCAAGGGAAGTCAGAGCTCAAACAGGGCAGGAAGCTGGAGTCAGGAGCTGAGGCAGAGGCCACGGTGGGATGCTGCTTACCGGCTTGCTCCTATGGCTTTGCTTCAGCCTGCTTGCTTATAGAACCCAGGACCACCAGCTCAGTGACAGCACCAGGCACACTGGCTGGGCCCACCCTCATCAATCTCTAACCAAGCCCTATAACCCAAATGCCTACAACCCAATCGTATGGAGGCATTTCCTTAATCGAGGTTCCTGCCTTTCACTCAACTTTGGCTGTGTCAAGTTGACATAATTCTATCCAGCAAAAGATGGAAACAGGATCTTAGGGTATCAAAAAAAAAGAGGAACGTGATAATGGAAGTGGGGTCCTGGGGACAATGTCATCACACCAAAGATGCAGAATACTATCTTCCTATGGGGAGCCTGACTGTGAGTACTGAGTATCAGTATGACAGGATGTAGAATCACCTAGGAGACAGACCTCTGCCCATTTGTCTGTGATGGAGTTTCTAGACTGTGTTAATTAGGGCAGAAGACCCACCAACATTTAGGCAGTACCTCTGCGTGCACTAGGATTTTAGACTGAATAAAAGAAGATGAGCGAAGCAGCAGCATGAGCCTCTCACAGCTCCGACCGTGTGAGCAATGAAACCAGCTGTTTTTATATTTCCGCTGCCATGCGCAGAGGAATTTTAGTTCAGAACATGGCTGCTCTGGCGAGAGATCACATTCAAAAACCTTCTAGGTCTGTGTGATCCGGGTGGAAGACAGACATGCCTTTAATCCCAGGAGATAGAGGCAAGCAAATGCTAGAGTTCAAGGTCAGCCTGGCATAGGTCCAGGCATGATGGCACACACTTTTAACCCCAACACTCAGGAGACAGAGGCATGCAGATCTGTGATGCAGATCTAGTCATGGCTGTTCAGGCAGTTTGGTTGGATCAGTGAGCAGAGAGGCAGTGTGGTGCAGTGGACTTGAGTTCCTGGCCGTTCAGCTCGTGGAGTTTAGAGACAGTTTACCAAGAGAGTTTTACGAGACAAATTGAAGAGAAAGCAAGCTAAACACAGGTGAAGACGGATGAGCTGGAGAATGAGAATGAGCCAGAAGATTAAAACAGATTGCCAAAGTTAGAATGAGGCCAAGGAGAGCAATTCAGTCAGAGGCCGAGAAAAAAAGGATTGGATCTGTCAGCTCGGAAAGGAGTTTTGAGACAGAACAGCTGAGTTGAACCAGCCAGCAAGGGTTCAGAAAGAACAAGAAAGGGTGAGCTTATTTAGTACTAAGTCTCAGAGGCTGAAAACATTCTAGGCCTAGATAAGATTGTAAGGAGGCTAGAAGTTTCCAGGAGTAGGCCTAGGTTAGCAGACAGAGGCAGTAAGCCTCCAAGATGACAATTACACCAGGCAAATAAACGTTACTTTTACAGCCATGCCTTCTTGACTCAGTGGACTGTGCAAGTAAACTGTGAGCAAAATCAACCCCTCTTCCTCAAGTTGTTTGTATCAGATCCTTGGTTGCTTTTGCCAGGCATTTTGTGACAGCAGAAAGAAGGTAACTGTGATAGGGCTGGCAGCATTAGCTGTATTCTTTACAGTCAAAGGACAAGCACAGAAAGGTTCACACTCGCCAAAAACATTCTACAAAACTGTTAACTGCTGGGGTTGGGAGACCTGATCCCAAGTTCGCCTAATTGAAAGATCGATTATCTTCTAATAAAGTCCTGTATCTGGTAACTTATTTCTGAGTGTTTCTATCCAGAACCTCCAAAAAGAAGGTAGTGGCAGAGGTGGCTGAGGCAGAGGAGAGAGAAGGGAGGGGGGAGACCAACAGCACTAGTCCTTCAGCGAGTGATGCAATGTTCAGGACATTTGCCAGCAAGGCAGGGGAGCACGTGTCACTGACTTTCCACCCAGTTAGTACAGACACTGCTTTAAGACGGGACATTGGCGGATAGGACTTTGACTCACCATCTTGGGTAAAAGAGAGGCCATACTGTCTTTTAGGTCTCATTCCTCGGTCACTGAATGGTCTCACTATTCCACCACGGATGTTCCTACTGCTTTGACCTGAGAAAGCTCTGATACGGCAAAGAATGTCTCTCTCCAGAAACAGCACTAATCGACAAATAAAGCTTATACAATGATACAACTTATCACTTAAGGATGGGAAAGTCTCACCCTGTCCCTGAAGCACCTGATGGTGACAGATTTATCTCTAAAGAGGCATTTCATGACACAAGAAATGTGGCAAGCAGCAGAATGTCTCACTCTTGCACTGAGAAACTGCAGACCTAAATGATTCATCGAACTCCTTTGTAGCTTGGCTTAAGTCTCCAACAACGAGATGAGTAGATCTGATCTGGGACCCGTCATGGAAAGAAGGGCCAAGCATGGCCATCCACTGTAAGGGAGGCCTGTTTGTGTAAGAGGCACAGTGTCTGACCCACATATCACGTCCTGGCCTTCTGACTGAAGAACTTCCTACAGCAGAATCCAAAGAAACTGACCACATCTGGGAGAGCAAGAAGGCTAGGGGAACTCACTGAAAGTAATTCCTCTAAGCCTTGGATGGATTCTGGGAACACCCACCTCCTGGAAGGACTTTCCTCTGGCTCTAATTCGCGAGAACCAACCCTGTGTCCTATACAGGAAATAAGAACAATAACTAGAAGCTCGTGGTTTTTACTAGATTATTAAATCTGTAAAACATTAGGTATAAAATACTTAGCCACAAAGGATAAAGAAACAAACTCAATTTATTTTAATTACATTTTCTGGTAATACCGTTTGGGCTAGGATAATTCATATAAGCTATACTATCACTCAAGTTTTATAAACGTAAATCTACAGTGTAATTTGTCTCATTCATAAACATGAGATAACTTGACCTACTTTCTAATACATTCTGCTCCTTCTTGTCCGCATTAATCTGCGGTGACATTTTAAAAGGCTCTCTAATAATTTCCATTATACGAAGATGCACTTTTCATTTACATCGACTTTGATTCTCCTCCCACAAACAAACCAGTATGTTCTCCATAGAAAGGCTACAACTACAGTAAGAATCTGGACTTAGAAGGCAGTTGCTCCAGAGTGCTCCCCTTGAGTGGTGCTCAGGGAGTTTGATTTCTAGACGGGAGAAGAAAAACGGGAAGGGTAAGAGAACAGCGCTCCAAGTCCAGACAACACGGAGGAGTGGGTTTAGATGTCCTCCGCACAGCATCTGTGCAAAGTTAGAGAACACAGCTTTGAGAAATAAATTTCATATCCTGAAATATAATGAGCTGCATGCTTCCTAATAGTTTTCAGCCTCAGATAATAAAAACAGGAAAGAAATCACATTTGTGCTTCTAGGCGATGCTTCCAAACGCAGTCTCCAAGCCATTGGTAGCCTCCTGAGCCTGGGCTAAAGGGCCCACAGGAAGCCCTCTCTAAATGCCACCCACCATCTTTCCTGCAGGTAGCTCTTGTGTTTAAGAATCTTTCAGGCCCTCAAAAGCCTAAAGCAGACGTTGGAAAAATGCAGCCTACAAAGTAAGAATTGTCTTTACCCCCCTCACGTCCCCCCATTCTTCCTGTCCACGAAATGTTGAACATTTGAACCCTGAGGGCTTCAGTATACTAGGCAAGCACTCTACCAAGAACCAACCTCCAGTCCCTGGTTGTTACATTTTCTAACAGTGATGGGGGAAAAACAGAAAAACAAAACAACAACAAAAACACACCTTAAGATTACTTCATGATGCATACAAATTACAGCAAATTCACATTTCAAGGCTCATAAATCAAGTTTATTTGGAATATGGCCACACCCATTTATGAACTGTTTGCAGTTGCTGTCTGTGTTCCAACAGCAGGGCTGAGTGGCTGCAACCCAGACAGTAACCTAAAATATTTGCAGTCTAGTCCCTTTCGGGAATAGGTCACTAACTCCTGGATCCTGCAATACAGAGTCCACCATCTGAGGCCCTTTCAACACAGGGTACTGATCTAGCCAACCTTCTAAAAGCCCGATTTACTCCTCATGAAGATCATAATGTCTGCACCATTGAAATGCTCTTCCATTTCCTCAAAACATTATTCCCTCACCCTAGTGTTCCTCTTGCTCTGAAACTGTGCACTCTTGCAATCTGCTGAGAACCTTCTTGCTCTAAAAGGAATACACACAATTAACTTCCATTAGGTCATGAAAGGAAAAAGAAAAAGGCCCAGAGTGCCCAAGGCTGTTGCCACTGACTATTTGAAACAGTGCGTGGTAGAAGCAACCCAGATGTCCACCCAAGAACACAGTCCAGACAACCCAGAACAAATGTACAGAATGGAGGATGGGGGTGGAGTGGGAGTGGAAGATGCGCTCCACATGGGACTGTGGGATAAGAACCAGCATGGAAGGGAGGGAGGGAGGAAAGGAGAGAGGGAGGGAGAAGGAAGGAAGGAGCAGGCTTGTATGCTGCATGTTGGTATCCATCTAGGATGGGAACAACAGATAGGAGAGCATACATGAATTTGCATATGTATGAGTCCTCTGAATAAGAACCAGTAATGCTCTCAATTACTACCCAAGGGATCCTATGGGATAGGGGAAACAGGAGGAAAAGGGCTGGATAAAAGTTAAACCTCCTGCCTCCTGCTGCTGTTTGTGGCCCCCAAATTCAAATAATAAAACCTAACCCTCAAAGTGCTGATATTTAATGTAGAGAACTGGGAAAGAGGTTCTGTCACAGGGACCATGGGACAAAGGCCCTTACAGAAGAGGCCTCAAGGAACCCCCTAACCCCTTCTGCTATGGATTCCCTGGTCAGCCAGCTTAGTTTACTGGGCAAGCTCCAGGCTAGTGACTGACTCAGTTTCAGAAAACAAGGAGGACAGCATCTGAGGAATAACACCTAAAGTTGTCCTCTGGCTTCCAAGTGCACCCATAGACATGAATACAAGCACACATATATGCATACAAGCACACACACAAATTGAAATATCTATTTAAGTAACAATAGGAACCTATGAGAATGGAAAATAAAACCAAACCATTTTTTTCAAGTATCTTCCCAATAAAGACCATTATATACGGAGCTTGAGATAAAGCAGATTAAAATATCTATGGTCTTATGATAGCTGGGAGGTAGAGCATAAAAGAAAGAATGTGGGCTAATGAAGCTATGTAAAAAACACATACTGGATTTCGTTATGAACGTAAAATCTGTTTTATGTATTCACACACAGTCTCTAGCTGTGTCCAGTGAAAAGAGCCACAGAAATCTGTGCCTTGGTTCTCTACCTGTGCCCTCCGAGTGCTTAAAGGAACACAGAGTCCTTGGAGACACAGCAGACTCCAGGTGAGTTCAGAATGGGATATTAAACTCTGTAACTCTGCCACAGCGGATCAGACACAGAGCATGCTATAGTCCTTTCAAATAAAGTGGGAGTCAACTTGAATTAGTTTCCACTGCCAAAGTAGGAGGCCAATTATAAACATAAACATTAAGCTGAAGCATATGAATTATATTTAGACTAAAGATTTGGTGATATCACACCCTGTACATGTGTCTGTGTGTGATACCTACAGGTATGTAGTGTATGAATGTGTGTGTACGTGTGCGATGGGCTTGCCTTTGCGTGCTATACGAAGGTGAAAGGAAGACCTATTCTATCACTTTCTGGCTCACTCCCTTAGACAGGGTCTCTCACTGAGCATACCCCTCATGCTTTTCAGTTAGTTTAGCTGGACAGCAAGCCCCAGCAATCCTCCTGTGTCTTTTGACCCACCGCCTCCAGACCCCAGCATCGGGTTGACAGGTACACAGGGCCATGGTTTTTGCTGAGCACTGGGGATTCTCAGTGCAGAGAAAGCCCTCTTATTTACTGAGCCATCTTCCCAGCCCCTTAAGCAATTCGTAAGTGAGATATTTATCTTTAAGGGATATTTGCTCTGTGTACTGAATTTAGAAGTTTAGCCCCCAGTTAAGGCCTGGTGCTACCACACTGAAATCCTGCTGCAATGGGAGTTTGCCACAGGCTGCTCGCAGCAAGGACAGGCCTGAGGAGCTGTGCAGAACTGTCTCTTAGGGCAGGTAAGGCCAGAAGATGGTGGATGAAAACATGGAAAAGAGAGCATGACTGGAAAGGCTTTTTCAGCCTTTGAGGCCACAGCAGGCAGCCCTGCCCAGCCTGCCCCAGTATCTGAGAAACAGTTCCCCCCAGGGTTCTCACAAGTTACTTACCCATATTTCACCTGACACCCCCCCCATGTGTGGATGTGTGGATGCATGTGTGTGTGTGTGTGTGTGTGTGTGTGTGTGTCTGCAGGGCTGCTGTGGGGGTTTCAAGAGATGCCAGGTTTCCAGGACCTTGTTGTCTAACACCCCAGGTCCCCAGTAAACTGTAGGGCATTTTAAACATTGGTTCTTGCTTCCCTCCACACACTAGTGTGGGAAGAAAGCTTTTCCCAAATACCAGCACGTGAGCAATGGTGTGCTGAAACAAGCCCCCGAGACCCAGAATCCAGGAGTGAGAGCTTCAGAAGCAAAGTGGCTTGCTCAGAAAGGTGACAGAGCCCAGGAAACTTCAGACTGCATTTAAGACTGCTCGTGCAGTGTAAAAACTCTACTTAGCCGCGATCCACGGACAGGCAAAGGCGTCGGCTACCACCTGAGGATGCTCTGATGGGGACAGTATTTGCTTAATTACATCAAAGGTTGCTTACAGGCTTTTAACACTTCAAACCAAGAGCTAAATCATACCAGGCGCAACTGCACATAAAGAACAGAACAGGAAGGTAAGGGGATACAGCCCAACGGTAGGTGGCTTAGTGAGCAAGTATAAGACACACGATTCAATCACTGCTACCAACAAGAGCCTAACAAGCAAAACTGTCAGATTGGAACACATGCATGCATGACCAATCCCAAGAACGTAAAATTAAAGATATAACTGACCAAAATTGATATTTCATGGAGGTGGATTGGTGTGAGCAAAGAAACAGCATGGAGAAGACTAAACAAGATCAGAGGAGACAGGAAAGACCTGAAATATGAATCAGCCACAGAAGAAAAGATAGTGAATGAGCTGACAAGGGATGACAAGACAGCCAGAAATGACCCTTAAAACTGATCAAGTGAGGGGCTGGGGAGAGGCTTGCTGTATGAGTACTAGGACTTGAGCTTCATCCCTGGAACCCACTTGAAAAGCCAGGTGTGGTGGCCCACAGCTGCAAGCCCAGAGCTGCAGAGGTGGCAGCAGGCAGATCTCTGGCCTCACTGGCCAGCCAAGCTCCAAAACAGTGAGAGATCCTGTCTCACGAAAATGAGGTGGGAAACACTTGAAGATCAACATTACCTGAAGCTGACCTCTTACCTTCATATGAACACATATGCACTTGCACCCACCCACATGGCATCTGTAGACAGACAGACAGACACTAATAAGAGATACAAGATAACACACACACACACACACACACACACACACACCCAGACAACATTTACAGAAAAAGAAGCAGTTGATTCTGAGAAGGACCATGCAGGCCCCTGACTGCTAGTACCACGGCCTGTGCGACTGTGCCCAGCTAGGACACCGCTACTTTGTCATTAGCTTTCTGAAATGCTTCCTGGTTTTAGCTATTTGCACATAATAATCTGACTTATTATAAGAGGGTTACACTGAGGTAACTAACATGTATTACCTCACGTGCTTTTACATGTGGTGAGAACACAAGTTCTGTTATCAGTTTGCAAGAGGGCACCTCAACATTGCCATCATGCTGGGTGAACAATCGCTTGAATTCCTTCCTCTGACCATAGCTTCCCAGCCCCCAGCAGCTGCCGGTCGGTCATCTCTCCACTTCTTAAACTCAACATTTCCAGATTCCACATAGAAACAACACATAATATTTTCCTTTCTGTGCACTGCATGGATTCTTTTATTTAATGCGACATTCTCTAGACCTACTCAACTTATTGAATGACAGGATTACCTTTTCAGGGTGGAAAAGCTTACCACTATGTACCTGTAGCTCATTTTTCTAATCCATTTCTTAAAAGATAAACGTATAAATTTCATATTTTGGCTCTTAAGAATAATGCTGCCTGCCTGGCAAGATGGCTCAGTGGGTAAAGGCATGTTCCATAAAAACCTAACGACCCGAGTTCAAGTCTAAGAACCCTCAGTTACAGAAGAGGAGTGATTCCTGAAAGTGACCCAGTGGCATCAACTCATGCACTGTAATATGCACGTACATATACACAAATATAAAATAAAAACTTAAGAATGCTGTCATCAACATCCAGGAGCAAATCTCTTTTTGTTATTACATTTACTTTTCATACAGACTCAGTGGGAATGATGGACCCTGTGTGTACTCTAAATAATTAGGAACTTCATCATCTTCCAAACGGTCGATGCTAACTTACATTCCCATATGCAAGGCTTCCCTTTTCCCCGGTATCTCTACAACATGGAACATCTTTCATCGTTGTTCTCACAGGTTTAAAGTCCCAGCTCATCAGAGTTTTCACTTCTAACTCCCTGCCACTCATTTTTTTTTCTATTTCTCTGAAAACAAAACAAACAAAAAAATCAATGGTTTTGAGTATTTCCTCAGTCTCATGGACTCTTTGTAAGTTCTATTTGAATACAAAGGATGCCTATTGATACCTTTTGCCTCTACTTCTGTTTTTAGATTTTAAATTATTGATATGAGGGCACACATGAGTTCAGTGCCTGCAAGTCAGAAGCATCAATCAGATTTCCTAGAAGTAGAGTTATAGGCAGTTGTGAGCCTCCTAATATAGGTGCTAGAAATTGAACCTGGGGCTTTCTGCAAGAACAGTGTATGTCCAGCCTCCTTTGCCTCTTTTGAAGGAGGTTTTCTAGGTCCTTATGTATTATGCACACTTATCTCCACTTATTTATTTAGTCGTGCTTAGTTTGTGAGTGTATGTTTCCATATGACCTGTGTGTGTGAAGGTAGGTGTGCACGCTTGCCACAGCCTGCGTGTGAGGTGAGGTGACAACTTGCAGAAGGCCGCTCTTTCCTTCACCTGTGGAGGTGAGGTCTGTCTTACCGTTCCCGCCTCACACACGGTTCAGACCAGCTAAGCTGTGAGCTTCTGGGAGATTCTCCTGTCTCCACCTCCCACCTCTCCCAGAAGTGCTGGGGCCACAGCTGTGCACTGCCACATAGAGCTCTTCTGTGTAGGTTCTGGGACTGAACAGGGGCTGTCATTTTTGCAAGGACAAATACTTTTATTCCCCAAGACATCTCGCCAGTGCTCTTCAGTTTTCTTTTGCTCTTCTGCTGTTTTTGGTCTGATGTAATCTCCTTTGTCTATTATTGCTATTTTTGTCTTTGCTTTGGGATTCATATCCCAAACCCCACTGCTCAGAACAATGTCTCAGAGCCTATTCCACTACGTGGTTTTTTTTCCCCCTAGTAATTTTACAGATTCAGTCTTTAAGCCCTTAATACTGTTTTTGAAGTGCTAGGGTTTGAATCCAGGGTCTCAAAATGCTTATAAGCATCCACTACTCTATACACCTAGTCCTTCACACACTTCTGGTTGACCTTTGATGTGACAAGAGGCAAAGACATAATTTTATATTTCTATGTAAGGTGTCTGATATCCATTTGTCCTGCAATCAGCTATTGGAGACAGTGCCCCATTCCCACTGTGTGTTCTTCCCACAGCTGTCAAAATCAGCTGACCTCAAATGCAGAGACTTCTGGGATTTTTATTCTGTTCTTTGCTCTATCTGCTATTAAGTCATTGCCATGTTGTTTGTTCCAAGCGTGTGCCAGTGCTCGGAGATGAAGAGAGAGAACCAGTTCTCCCGAAGAGAGAGTGACAGGGAGTTGTAAGCACCTGACATGGGTGCTAGGAACCAAAGTTCAGGCCTCTGGATAAGCAGCAAGTGCTCTGACCCGCTAAGCTACCTTTCCAGCCCAGTGTTTCAGCCCCTCTTTTTAAAACCATTTGTATGCAACAGTTGGACTTAATTTTTTAAGGCTCTCGTATGGGAACACTGTTTACATCAAAGCAATGGAAAATTTCTGAGCTTCTGTCAATACATTCAATGCGATATTGATACCATTGTAGGTGACCTTAAAGTGTGTTTATTTGGACAGTATTAAGTCATTCTCTAGTTCTGCAAATATACGATCTATTTTTTTAAATAAATTTGAAAAGCTAATTCCCATGATCAATTTGAGTCTTCTAAATGAGTGAGCTTTTGTGTTTTCACATGTACGAACACGCTCTGTGTCTGCACATAGAAGTGAAGGCTGGCAGTCCACTGAACCCAGCATCCATCTGCCCTTGCCTCCCTAGCGCTGGGGCAACAGGTACACACATGGTTTTTCATGTGGGCGTTGGGGATCCAAACTCAGGTGCCATCTCTCCAGCCCTGAAGCCTGAATTCTTTCTTGAGGGTTCATCTTCCAAAGGAAAATACACAAATGGAGGCAAAAATCACTCATCGAAAAAAGTCACCAATTTCATTAAGTGCATTCAGTTATTAGAAAACAACCAAATCCTGAGTGCTCCCTTAGAATTTTTTAAGTTCAAAGGGGTGGGGGGAGGTATATACACAAATTAGCCAACAAGTTCAAGAAAATGGCACAATGTTACATTGTGGGTTAATTTTTTTTTAATTTAATGTTGACTAATTTAGTTTGTGTGTGTGCTTGTGTCTATGTAGTTGTAATTGTAAGGGTACACACATGAGACAGTGCGTGTGTGTGTGTGTGTGTGTGTGTGTGTGTGTGTGTGTGTTTGTGTGTGTGTGCGCGCGTGTACGCCTGTTGAGGTCAGAGGACAACTTATGAGGAAAACAAACTGCTTTATCCTTCTACCATGTAGGTCCTGGTGATTGAATCTGATCATTTAATCTTAATGGCGAGAACCTTTCCCAGTGAGCCTCCTCACCAACCCATTAATGAGTCAGTGATGACAACCAAGCAGAAAGCTGTACCTGCTTTTACTTGAAAGCATATTCTAGACAACACAGCAAGGATCCAGCATGGTTCCTGGAACCCTGAGCTAGTAAGGACCCTCAGTCGTCACTCAGGCAGCCTGTGGTAGGAAGGCACGCAATGCGATGGTGACCAATGTCACCGGGAAAAGAAAACCAAAGAAATCAGCTGCTGGAGCATGCTGGGAAGACGAAAGTGCATAACTGATGTCAGCTTTGACGAAGAAAGGAAGCATAGGAACAACTTACCTTTGCTGATGTCACGGCCTTTAAGTGATTGGTACAGAACACCAAGTGTATATATTGGTCCTACTTTGAATTTTACAGATTGAATATTCTCCTGTAAACAGCGATGGGAACTGAATGTTTCCCAGAGAGCCTAAACCAATTTTTTTTTAATTTAAGATAGCCTTTAAAATATTTTTCTTATAAGCTATAGTGAACAGAGATAAATTTAACAGATCTCATTGACACTCCAATCCAGAATACATCATGAGCCATTAAAGAGAAAACTAAACTAGTCATTTATCATTCCCCACCCCATCCATCAGCATTTCAAGCCTCACATACATGCACACACACTTGCATGCTAACATAGGACCCTTTGAAATTCCACACTGATCTCTGAGAACTGTAGTTGTCTCCAGTTCCTAACCATCCATCCCTACATGATCTCACCCAGAAAGTCCTGCCCTGCTGAAAAGCTCCTGAATGTGATTGATTCGTTTCATTGTTCATTCATTAAATTTTATTCCAATCTGGAGTCCGGAGAGCCCTTAAAGTAATTTTCTTTTCTCTGGCTCATGCCAAAATAAAAGTCCCACCCAGCATATATACTTTCAGACATGTCATAAGTTCAGGTAATCTCACATTCCTACACATTTGAGGCAATACCTACACTATTGTTTGATATAGCCTTTCACCCCTAAAAAGGGCAGTGAGTAACTATTCTCAGGGTAGGACCTACATGCAGTAAGCCAAGAGTTGGGGTGACAGGGCAGAAAACAACCAGGTAAGACTGTCAAATTTCATTCTGAGTTCCTCTGAAAATGGGATTGGTAGCAGAAACATAAGCCAGAAATCATAGGAGGAGAAAGAAGAAAGGAATGAGCCATCGTGTCCTAAACAACACAGCACATAGCAACCCTAGGAGTCTTCACACGTAAGGGAACGATGCCAGCCTCCTGGAGCAGGGGACATTCTGTCTGTCCCTCACATGACTTCCAGTAGTAATCCCCAGTCATGACTCTTCAACAGAAAATGCAGTATGTGTTCTCCACAGTTCACGGCACAGGTAACACCAAGTACGCTCCTTTCAAACCTGGTGTCGTTGTGAAGCTCCTCTCTGTCCTAAAGTAATCAGATCTCACTGCTACAAGGTCATAACTCTTGCCTGTGCCCTAGATCTACACCCAACCTTGAGTTCTTCACATTTAAGGTCACTGACTTTCTAGGGCCCAGGCATCAAGCTCACTTCCCTGAAGATCTTGGCATCCCCACCCCACCCCAAACACACACATACACTTCTGAAATAGACAGTCATGTGCATTCAAAGAGCTGGACAGAGCTGGCCTACCACACTGGGAAGGGCGGCTGTGCCTTTCATCAGACTGGGAGCTAGATCACTGTGAAGCTTTCCATCTTCACCCAGGTTTATGAAAATAAGCCATTTCTACCTAGACTCCCAACAGAACAGTCCCTTCACTTCAGATTGACCTCTGACCTTTTAGTTCAGCCACACCAGCTGAAAGGACATTTTCCAAATGTAGATAAGTCTACATAGGTTAGACTTTGTTTCCTGTTTGGGAGGAAGGACACAGTTCTAGAAGCATATTCTCTAGGACCTACCGATGCCAGCCCTCAATCCCGTGCTGGGAACTCTTCCACTGATGGTCACTGGTTTGCAGAGAAAAGAGGAAAGGTTGTGAAAGGCCAGTCATTTTTATAAAGCTAAATATGTACTCTCTAAAGACAGGCAGGGCCTTTCTGTGAACCCCCGGCTCACCTGGAACTCCCTACGCAGACCAGGCTGGCCTTGAACTCACAGACATCTGCCTGCCTGGAGTGTACCAGCATACCATGTCCTACTCTTCTAGTACCAAAATACTCATTTTTGCAGAGAATAGTTCATTTTGTGAAAATCTTTTATCATGAAAAATTCCAGCCACAAATTAGAACTGCATATAAATAAATACTGAATTCTCACTGATCTCTAATAATCAAGTTTGTTCATATTCAGTGAAAAGAGATTGCAAATTGGTCCTAACATGGTTTGATAGCCCCCGCCCCCCAATAAGTACATACACAATTAGCCTAGACTATCCCACAAATGCCACAGGTGAAAACTGGGACTGACAGAGAGCAAATGATCTGCTTTGAGGTCTTCAACCTGTTAGGACTACAACTAAAACACGTGGGTTGCCCATGATACTCTTACAGGCAGACACAATGACAGCCACCTTCCCACTGTCTGATTTACCCTGCCACACTAGGCCTCCGCAAACCCGGAATCTTCAGGGGTGTCCCTACATCTCAGTCCAGAGCTTTTGTGTATACCACTTGAGATCTTGCTGTCCCACATGGGACCAAAACAAAAAACAAACAAACCCACTACCAATCATTTACTACCAATGATTACCTCCCACCATTCTACAGCCATCGTCTCCAACGCTGAAGTCCCCAAGAACCTCTAACTTCCACTTCAGGGATTGCAGAGAGTTTCTAGATTAGTTCTTTAGCCAGCACTTCGTAGCTTCACCATCTCAAAATATACACAAAGAAAACCGGAGGGGATGACTATGGACTAATGAAGAAGATCTGGAAAGGAAAAAGCCCAGCAGCCCATCCATCCCGTTTCACCTACCTAACCTCCATGGGCAGAAGTCAAATGGCAAGCAGGCACCATGACCGGAGGTGCCCTGCTCACCTGCTGCGGCATACAGACCTTGGTGACACCAAGGGAAGGGCCAAGAGTCGGGAGCACTCTGGAGACTGATACCCACATACGTTCCTGTCCCCAGGTCTTAGTTAACAAGGCATATTTTTTTTCTTTATACATGCTTTCTTTTTGTTCTTTCATTCAGTTTTTAAAAGACTTACCTAGATTCTCAGTTTATATAGTATCAATTTCCTTGAAAAGATCCCGAGGAGCGAGAGAAGCCTCTAGCAGCAATACCTAGAACAATAGAAAAAGTCGTTAGAAGCACGTACTGCTATAGACACGACGTTGTGAGTAAGAAGTCCATACATCTGGTCATTTTTCCTACGCTAAGAGCGACAGGAAATAACTCCAGAAGCAATGAGTTTCCACCACACCACATGTGCTGGGAATTTTCTCTGCCTACAGGGAATTGAGGTCCCAGAACACTTATGCAAAGACCAAAATTACATTACTGTTGGCAAAGAGGCAGAACACTCCCCCTCCCCTTCTGTGTTAGGAAGGCCTTAATGGATTTGGATTTAAACAAAAAGAGGCAAATTCATGTGTCCTTCTTCCTGCACCCTGTCACCACGTCTAAACCATCTTTAGACCCTGTGTCCTCTTCTCCCCCCACATCCCCATCAGCATTCGGGACTGTCCTTGTCCTGTTCCTTTCTCTCATACTTAGTTCTTGGGACTCAATTATTAAGCAGTTCCTCCTTGCTTCAGCTTTTTATCATGTCCCTTCTGAAGCCCTGAGAGCTCACCATCAGACACCTTACTCAGTGGAAACCCAACAAGAGGCAGAACAACACCATCAATAACAGAGTTATCAAAATAGCCTAGTCACGGTGAATAAACAGAGCAAGGGGAGAAGGCGCAGAGAATTCATATAAAACAGGTACAAGTCATCATGTCTGGGTAGGAATGAAAACCGAGTTAAGAAATTATATGGGTTTATTATCTGGGGGTGGGATTCGACCTGTCTTCTCCAACTTATAAAAACAGAATGAAATGATTACTAGAGGAGTATGAGTCTGAACAGTTTACATTAGGATAACTAAGTGGAAGGTCTTTTTAAGCATGAGAGCAAAATATGAAAGTAGAAAAGACTAAGCTATCTGGCTTGCTACATCAACAATAAGAAGAAACTAAAGTAGGGCCTCAGTGGTTAGGAATGCTTGCTGCTCTAGCAGAAGATCAGAGTTCGGTTCCTGGCACCCACTTAGGGCAGCTACAACCACCTGTAATTCCAGCTTCAGGAGGATCTAGTGGTACCTGCATGCACAGATTACAAAATTACAAAAATAAGGCAAAAAATTCCACCGATAGCTTTGCAAAAAGATAAAAATTTTAAAAAATATTTCCATACAGGACAAAAAAGTTAGCTGTTCATAATTTGCAAACCAATAAGGAAATTAATATTCCCCTTACGATAAAAAAAGCAATAATAAATTTTCCCTAAGATGAAGAAATCTAATGACAACTCACTGGAAAGGAAACATTTTAAGTCCTGAGATCCTGTGAATGAAGAGAGGAATCACCTATAATTCATCCAATGTCCGTGACCTCCAGCTAAAGTTAGCTGGCCAGCTCCAACCTAGCATCCCACAGGCAAAGAATGATTTCACTGACATATGTGGACTCTTTTTCTCCCCCCACCCCGAAGACAGGCTTTCTCTGTGTAGCTATGGCTGTCCTGGAACTCATTTTGTAGACCTGGCTGACCTCGAACTCAGAGATTCACCTTCCTCTGCCTCCCCAGTTGTTGGGATTAAAGGCGTGTACCACTACCAGCTGGGCTGAGATAGGCAGAATCCTTAAAAATTTGGTTTATACGTGCTTGAGTTTCACATGCTTGTATGTATGTGAACCAACATGTGTGTGCCTGGTGCCCACTGAGATCAGAAGGGCCCATCAAATCCCCTGAACTGGAGTTAAGAATAGTTGTAAGTCGGGTGGGAGGGAATGAGGGAGGAGGCTACGCCTGGGATGCAAAGTACCTAACCTGTGATTGATATAAAAATAAATAAATTAATAAAAAAAAAAGAATAGTTGTAAGTCATCATGTGGATACTGGGAACACAAAACCCAGGTCCTCTGCAGAGCAACAACTGCTCTTACCTGCTCAGCCCCTTCTCCAGCTGAATGTAATTTCTAATTAACAATGGAATTCGTGAAGAGACTGTTTACGAATAAACACAGAAGGAGCCGGAAGTATCCAGGTGAGCCAGCCTATCCCTGAGATACTCTTTATCAGCACTGTCAGCCACTGCACAGGCTTATCTTTATTAGATTATATTTACACATTAAAAGACTTTTTTCCCACTGAGATTACAAAATGCAGGAATTTATTAGCACGATGGGCACATCATGTTCGCTTTACATCTGGAAAACAAATGTATTCCTCTCCTTGCTTTAATTTTAAAAGGCTTGTAAGTTACATATCATACAAGCATTCCTATAATTTCATAATTATGAGCCTGGCTGGAAAGCCATAATTGCTAGTAGCTGCATAGATGTCTTTCTAGTTAGCTCCCTTCATCTGCTAGAAGCTCCCTCTCTCCCTAGACAACGTCCCTAGAAGACAAAGGACTAGGGCCACTACTTTGTTTTAGAGGTGGGCAGTCACCACCCTTACACTAAATATACATGGCTCCAACACACAGCTCGGGAAAACCCACAGGCCACCAAGGCCAGGCAGCTCCTCAGTGCCACACAGGTGTACACAGAGCCTGAGATGTGTTGAGATTTGTGAGATGGGAGTGGGGGATGGCTCAGTGGTTCAAGTACTCAGCACACAATTGTGAAGAACAGAGTTTAGATCTCCCAGAACTCTCATGTATGACAGGTGGGCATGGTGGCCTTTCCGTAAGTGCAGCCTCAGAGGTGTAGAGAGGGGATCCCCTGAGCAAGTAGGACAGTGTACGCTGGATTTGACTGGAAACCATGCCTCAATGAATAAAGGAAAAGAGGTGAGGATGGATGGAAGGTGATCCCTGACAAGCAAATTTGACCCTTGGGCTGATTCTTTTTTTTTTTAAACTTGACACAAGCTAGAGTCATCTAGAAAGAGGGAGCCTCAGCTGAGAAAATGCCTCCACCAGATTGGTCCTTAAGCACTTTCTGGATTAATGGGTCTCAGGTCACTGTGAATTGTACCACCCCAAGGCAGGCAGTCCAGGGTCATATAAAAAAGGCAAAGTGAATGAGCCATGAGGAACAAGCCAGTAAGCGGCACTCCTCCATAGTCTCTGGGTGAGTTCTTTCCTGCAGGCTCCGCACGGAGTTCTTGCCTTGCCTTCTATCAGTGAAGGATTGCCAAATAAACCTCTCCCCCAAGCTGCTTTGATCATGGTGCTTCATCACAGTGATGGAAACCAAGTAGGAAGGGCATCTGCATATCAACATGTGTATGTGCATATACACTGCACACATGCAAAAACATACACTCATGCACAAGCAAGCACACACCACACCACACCACACATCCTAACACACACACACACACACACACACACACACACACACGAGATTTGTGACAGGCAATATTACATTTAGGGAAGTCATTAGCTTGGTGGTTAAAAGGAAGAAATTTGATCTTGGTTGAACAATTTACTAGTCATTTGCCCTCAGTGTGCCTTAAATTCTTTGGACCTAAGTTTCCTGCTTTGTAATAAAACCAATGGGGAGGGGGTAAACCTCAGAGTGAACACACAGCTAATACAATCAGCAAAGGTCAGCAGCCTTATCTGAGCAGCAGGCGCTTGAAGCAGAGATAGGAACAGCTTGTGGCAGAGGCTCATTGTTCACTGTCTGATCTTAACAGGTCCCCAGAGAACGCTGACATAGAACAGGCCTTCTGCGGGCACAGCTATCTGCTTAAAATGCTTTAGTGTGATTCCTGTGGCGCTAGAGATGAAACCAGGGCCTTGCTTATGCCAGCCAAGCCCTTCCTATCACCAAACCACGTGCCTTGCCCTAAAATACTTCTTGTTAAACCTGACTATGACTCCTTCAAGTTATTTGAAGAACACTTGCTTCAAAGGAGTATTCTGTATTACCACGTATGGAGTCACTTGGCAGCTCCTTGTGGCCTGTTGTATAGATGTCATGAAGCACTGGTTGATGTGATCAGAGGTCAACAAAGGCTACTACCAAAAACTTTCCAATCACAGCAAGCAAGGGTGGGCATTGTCAGCCAGGGCCATGCCCTTTTATAAAGCTCCCCATTTGAGGCTGAATTTTTGAGAATTCATGAAAATACCAGAACTAACATGACTTGATTTTCTGGATTCCCTTCCCTTCCCATCCTCATCCTGATTCACAGACACTCCGACTGTATGCTCGGAAGATGAGCTACTCACACATGTGAGGCACAGGACTTCCCCACTTTCTCTAAGCCTAGAAGAAGGAACCTCCATTCTGCAACATAGTCCTGGATTCCACCACCCACCCTGCCCTGTGCCTGCCTGTCTATGGCAACCAAGCATTTTGCAGCCCCAAACTAAGTAGAGTTTTCAGACGTTAAGAATAGGCAAAGAAAAGAAAGCCCATTTTATATATATATCAGAAAGAACAAAGTGCATTCTTGACTGTCATTCAAAATCACAAAAATCCAAGAAGAAACAGGACAAAGAGTTCTTTGACAACAATGGCAAGAATCAAAGGGAGAAAAGAAGAAACATTTCAAGAACAAAACTTCCTTCTATCCCTTGTCAAGCCTGTTCGTTTCCTGTACTGAAATCTAGAGAATATTTTCACTGGGGGCAGCTCAGTGAGTCCAGCCCCAGGAAGATACCTGACTACACCGGAGAGACCATTTCTCTACTCCTGGCTTCCCCTCACTAACTTGCCAGCTAGGGGCTGGGTCCTGGCCTGGAGCAAAAGAATCTCAATGAAGAGCTAGCAAGCAGCAGCAACACTCAAGACATTCCAAGGAGACTAGAAATAAGAATACTTTGTTCCTCTGTAAGACAAATGGAAACTTGAGACCCAAAACAAAGGATTCATGAGATCGTCTGTATTCTTCTCCAGACAGTATCTTCCTTCACAAGCTGCAACCCCCCAAACCCCACCCCCAAGAAAATCAGGGCTGGAGATGGTTTCTTGATTAAAAGCCCTTGCCACTCTTGCAGAGGACCAAGATTCAGTTCCCAACACTCACAAGGTGCCTTATAAGCATTTATAACTCCAGTTCTGGGGAATTCACCCTCTTCTGCCCACCATATAAACTGCACATGCACACACAGAGCGTTTACATAGACACACAGATAAACAACTTTCACATAAAATAGAAATAAAATCTTAAAAATAAAAAACATCACATTCAAAACAATTTTTTCTCTTCATATAAATGTGGAAAATGCTGGGTTAATAAAAATTAAAGAAGTTTTCCAGTGCAGAACAGTTGCTTTAATATGCTAACAGTGATGCTAACTAAATGGTTCCAACAATTACACATGCTCAGATTCCTTTATTTTTGTGGTTTAAATCTTAGGACAAATGTCCCATGTACTACTTTGTAAAATGTTTTAATTAGTTCTTTTATACAAATGAATATTGAAGACATACTTTGCATTAATTAAATGACTAAAAAAACAATCCTGCAAATGATCAGTTAATGGTGCAAAGGATGTTAATGTAAAGTGCATGTTTCCTCTGAGGCCACGTGAGATTCTGTAATCCTTGTTTTGTTTAATTCCCTGTTTATATGCTTTCCAGATCAAACATCCGACCTGGGCCATGAAGTCTTTATTGTTCTAGAATTCACTATCCCCTCTAAAAATTTAAAAATACTGAAAAACCAATTCCTAGTATGTGAAACTAGAATGCAAATGCTGTAAGAATAAGTACTCCATAGTACAGACAGTGTCAGTGAGAGGAATGCTCTCCAGATGAATCCTGACTACAGGGGCCGGAGAGATGGCTCAGCTAGCAAGGTGACTGCCTCTGTAGGCATGCAGGTGCACGGAAACATGATTTGTTTTGATCCCAGGTGTAGGATTTGGGAATGATTCAGATTGTCCACAGCAGCAACCTATTTGCCTTGTGTGGGCTCTACGAGGGGCTCTTTGTCAGCTGCAGATAGTTTCAATCTGAGGACAATGGAGAGGGAATAAATGTCAGGGCCCAGAGAGAAAGGAGAGTTCCAAGAAAGAAGGAGGCTGCTGGTGCTCCCCCCTGCCGTTCCTGGCTGCTATTAATACAGCAGGATGAGAAGTTGGAGATATCCTCAAATAAGGATTGGACTTGCCCCTAAGGAAGCCGAGGAGCCTAACCAGCAGGAAGTAGCTAAAGAGTCCTCTGACCCCTGTCCCCACTAACCTTTCTCTCCTACCCAGTATGGGGGTGTTGGAAGGAACTAGGATGAAGAAGGAAGAAAGACATAAGAAACATAAATAAAATAGTTAAAAAAAAAAAAACTAGGGCCAACATGCACACCTTTCACATATGCACACACCTAAGTAAAGAGTTGATTATGTCAGTATCGTAAATCTACAAGCTGCTCCTCCTCCTGTCACTAACTCCTATTATGGACTGACCCAAATGTACATCCTGTGGCTTGCATTTTATATTAGCTTTGGGATGTTTTCTCTATAATAACTTAGTTCTCTCTTTTCTCAAACAAGCTTTGCTTTTCCCATCTTATTTCTAGTATTTTCCCCCAACCTTTAAAACCCCTACAATAGAAGAAATAATTATTCTTTTCTTGTGACTTTGTCTCTAGACCAACTGCAACATTCAGTCCATTATTGCACCCAACTGTTTCTAACTGACGCCTAATTGACTCAGGTGTCAACAGCTAAGAATTCCAATTACTCAGAGCTCTATACAGGGCTCTCTTGCAGTGGTTCTCAACCTTCCTAATGCTGCAAGCCTTTAACACAGTTTCTCATGTCATGGCAACCCCAACCATAAAACTGTTTTGTTGCTACTTTGTAACGGTAATTTGCTGCTGTATGAATCATAATGTAAACATGTGATATGCAGGATATAGGATGAGTGACTCCCAAAGGGGTTGAGACCCACAGATGGAGAACTGCAGCTTCAGTAGAAACAGCAAGTTAATTCTCTAGAAGTGGAAAACTACACAAGTAAGCTCTTATGATTGATCTTTTTCAGGGAAGGTAAAGCAACTCAAAATGGCATACAGGCATTGGGAATTATATATGTTACCAATCTAAATTTAATGATCTGAACACAACAGTCACATAACCCTAAGCTGTTGCAACACCTTCAAATGAACAAATGCAAACAAATGATTTGTTTTTGCTAAATTCATTGTATCAGATACACTGCCAAAAGAATTTGGAGAGGAAGGTTGTAATTTAACATTGAGGGAAGTGAAGAAACGAACTCAAAATGCAGGAGCCTGAAGGCAGGAACTGAAGCAGAGGCCATGGAAGAATACTGTTACCAGCTTGTTCTCCACAGCTTACTCAGCTTGCTTTCTTAAACAGCCAAGGACCATCCGCCGCCGGTCAGTGGTACCACCCACAGTATGCTGGGCCCTCAGATACTGATCAGTTCTTAAAATGCCCCACAGACTAGCCTACAGACCGATCTGATGAAAGCATTTTCTCAGTTGACATTCCTTCTTCCACAGTGAGTCTAGATTATGTCAAGTTGACAAAAAACTAACCAGTACAAAGTCCAGTAGCACGTTTTGGAAAACTTTGGAATTATTTTTCTTTTTATAGACAGCCGAGGATGGAAGAGCAGGGAAATAGTGGCCAAATCCTGCTTGGTTGTTCAAAACAGTAATTAGTCATAGTAATAGCAATTGAGCTATCCCCAGTTCCTCAAGGAAGACGTTAATGGCCAAGAGATTACCGACAAGTTTTGGGTGGGCTCTATCACAGTTCTGTTTTCCTCAGCTAAAATTAACTAAGTTAACACGCTGGGGGGAACATTTATTTAGGTTAAAACCTCATAACAATCATGGTCAAGTGCCAGGCTACAAGCTCACCAGTGCCTGCTCTACCAGCTCCTACACAGCCTGCCACAGGCATCTATTCCCAGCTGGTTGTGTTCCAAATACCACAGTCCCTGCATTCACTTGATTATTTTTCCCTAAGGGACCTCTGACACCCACTTTTCTAGGCCTCAGACGGCTTCCTCACACTTCTGTTTACCTGGTTCTATTTCAGAGTCCACCTGCTTAAAGGTATCTATCTCTATTGACTGTATCTTAATTTCTATACATTCGTTTTCCTAAGTGTCTACACATGAGGATTCAGGGCACCAGACTATGCTCAGAACACCGTTCCTAAAACATATGAAATAGGCAATACGTGTTTGAGAAATTTAAATGCACATTTTATATAGGTCATAACTCCCCAAAATAGGGCCTCACAGGGTTACAGGAAACAATGACAGGATGGGGTCATGCATAAACATGCATGTACGCTGTATGTACACACATGCACATTTTATGTACACTAAAATCGGAGTGCCAGACTCTAATGCAGAAGCCCTTACCAAGCACTGACCAAAGGCTTGATCTTCTGCCACAAACCTAGTGCCTTTGAAAAAGCTCTCTCCTGGCTGGTCTGTCTATTAGGGAAATAGGACATTTCATAATTATGTCTTCCCTTCCATCTCCAAAAGGTTTTCTAAGATGCCATAAAGACTCTGCTAAAATAAGCTACTTTACTTCTGAGTCCTAAAGGGCATCCGCCTTTACTCTTAGTCGCTCATTAATCCAGGCCTCAGCTCTGCAGGAAAGTACGGGAAGGGGGCGCCGAGTGAGCGCTTCTGAGGAAGTGCACCATTGAAGCAGCTCAGCTGAGAAGACCACAAACCTGTGACTCCAACCACACAACATCCCGGAAAAGGATGCATAAGGGGATGGTGTAAGGGTCAGGGGTTGTAAGGTCATAGGGAAGGGGATATGTGAATTAGCAGAGATGGATGACTTGAAGGATGGTGAAACGTTCCTGTGTGGCTCTCTGGTTGGGGACACACGTGACACATCTGTCAACGTCCGTAAGATGTAAACCAGCAGGAAACTGGAAATGACTACACAGAAACTTATTCTGAGTTGACACAGAACAGGTCTTTATGTGATAATAACATGTCCGTCCAGGTTCATCACTTGGAGCATCACCCAGGCACTGAAGCCAGGGAGGCTCCTGAGGAGCAGAGCCCGCAGAGAATGCAAGGTGATCCTAGAGGGCCTTGAGCCTGCGGGCAGCAGTTGGTGATCTAGGCTGAGATTAGCTGCATGTGTCCCAGCCCTAGGCTAGCCCAGACGGACTGACCATTCTGAGCTCTGCACTCCCACAACTGTCCCTAGGAAGGTATTGGTCTATCTCATGGCCAACTTGATATTTAATTCATGGGCTCCGTGATCTTTAAAACTTACTGGCTTCTCCATACCAGCAGCACAACAGAGGGTCTCTGATCATGCCAGAGCACCTCCCAAGAAGATGAAGACAGAACTTGGCTCCCACAGGTGGGAAAATCAGCTGATTCTCTTCTGTGATAAAAAGATCAGTCTGTAGGGGAACACAATTGACTTGCAGCTAGGAGGAACAGCCTCATTGAAGGACAGTTACCAAGAACACTCAAAATTATCTGAGCCCTGTAAGCTGTGTGGCTGGTGCTATGTAGCATTTTCTCTGAAGCGCTAAAGACTCTGAAGCTCCTTAAGACTCAGAAAGGAAACAATTCAGAAAAATCAGAAAGTGCCAGAAACTGAGCAGATGTACCTGGTCTCTCCCCCTCCAAGTTTATATAAATAGTAAGTACTGCAGATAAAGCAAACATCGGCCATGCTGCCTGGAAGAGAGAGTCTCCAATGACTGAGTAAAGCTACCTTCAAGTTGTGTAGTAAGTTTCAGTTTCCAGCCGTTGTAAGCAAGGCTGAGGTAGGTGTTTAGTGTTGCAGCTACTTTTAGACCATCCCTGGTCTTGTAACCTTACCTATACTCCTGTTAGTTAGCCCAATAAGCCCTCATTGGCTCACCAAATTGGACCTAGGTAGTATCCTTACTTTGGTCTAAGCAACACTCAACCCCAAAAGCAACAATCAACCCCTAAAAATCAAGGGACATCATGGAATTCGCTCAGCTCCATGGCAACCCAAGACAGCACAGAAAGGAACATGGGATCACTGAAGAAGATGATTTGGTCAGTCGAGGTAAAAAGAGACACTCCAGTAAATAGCAATGTAGAAATCACAGCTACTTGCTTTTCATAAGTAAGAATCTGTCTCCACTTGGCCCTGATTGGCAGCTATTGAAACCCTCAAAATGCATTTTTCAAAAACATGAAATTCAGTCTTGATGATTTAGCTACTGGTTTATTTCCCCAAAAGCTCAGCCTTTTCTCCTTTCACAGGGCCAGTGATTTCCCTGCATAGTCAGTGGTTCAAAGCATCCAGACGCCAGCACCTCCCAACAGATGGCCTTCTGCCACTGAAAGTTCCTTTTCTTCTCAATAGACTATGAAAATGAATTCTTCAGCTTATGCCTCCCCATGTCTGTACCTAATTTTTATGCCAGCACCAGTTTCGTTGCACTCCACAGTATTTACTCTGTTGGTATTTTCTGAATTTTCATGGGTCTAAGATGTTCCCTGCATCATTTATCACTACACAGTGAAATGATTTCTCTGTCATTCCAAATGCAGAATAGTAAGACTATGGCAAAGCAGGTATACTCAAACACCTGCACAGAACACGGTGACAAGGGATGGAGGCCAAAGTGTTTCCATGCTGCCATACAAAGCTGTGTGCATATGGCTGGATGAGTCTCCCATTTGCCTCCCTCCTATCAACTGCAGCTATCAGAGCTTTTTCACTCATTGCTGAGCCAACACACGTGGATCCACAGACCGCCTGCTCCTAGTGGGCATGTGCTGCCTAGAACATCTCTGTGAGCAAGCACCGGATGAAGGTGAGGCTCCTTTCTGTGTCTCTTCAATGCATCTTCTGAGGATGGAATATCAGCTAGAGGGCTTGAAAATGTTTCTAAGTTCATTTTCACGGGCAACAAAATTTCAGAAGTGATATCTTTGTCACTTCATACACCTTAAACACAGGTAATTTTTGTTTAAAAAGCCCAATATAGGGCCAGCAAGGTAGCTCTCTGTGTAAGGGTACCTGCCGCCAAGCTCACCAACCTGTACTTGAGATACAGGATTCACAAGGTGAAAAGAGAGAACCTAATACTACATGGTGTCCTCTGACCTCCATATGTGTGTCCCGGCACAATTGTGTGTACATGCATACAAATACAGTTAGTCAGCCAAAGGAAAAAATATAAAAATAAAAAAGTTTAAGCCAAATTTATCCAAACTCGCTGGACCTGGTGACAGAAGCTGGAGAGGAGGAGCTCAAATGTGGGCTACATAGTGAGACCTTGTCTATAAAAACAACAACAATAATATGGTCAGACATGGTGGCACAGGCCTTTCATCCCAGCACTTAAAGCAAAGGCAGGCCAGCCTGGTCTACATAGCTAATTCCAAGCAGGAGGATCAGAATTTCAAGGTCATCTATGGCTATATATGGAATTTGAGAACAGCATGGGCTACATGAGACTCAGTCACAAGAAACCAAAATAAAAATAAAAAAATACAAAGAATGCATTACAATGAACCCCTGAATACAGATAGTCTACAACGTAGACTCATTTAACTCATTTTTTTTTAAATTTAAGGTGCTGTAAAAACAAAACAAAAACACTAGACACGTGTAGTAGAAAACACTTCACAGTACGATACATTCTTCCGACTGTACAGGTCCCAGCACGTACCAGGCAGGGAGCCTGCACCATGCTATTGGATGGGTGGGATGTAAAAGCTTTTTGACTTTGAACAGTCCCAATCTGTGCATGTAAGAGTAGCTACCCTGTTCTCTCAGCTGCAACAATTTCCAGCTGCTTGCCAAACATCTTTATCCAGCCCACCTTCCATTTCCTCCCTGCCCACGGTGAAGACTATTTTTTAAAATGTCACATATCTTATGATTTCTACATATATTTTATGAAACTAGTATTTTTAATCATGATGAAGCAGCTTGCACTTAGAAAACACGGATTTGATATTTATCAAATAAAACTGCAACTCTTATTCCTTCTGCTGCTGTTGCACATATCAATGTGTGGATGCAGCGAACAAGACTGAGCAGGCCTCAATGGCCTTGGTGCTGATCTTGCGGAGTTCCTCCACTCAGAGACCTGTGCCAGGGGAGGAAAGCAGGACTCTGGTGGATCAAATATGAGTATGTCATTATTTTTTCTATTTTGAAATATAATTAAGATGTATTGAAGTTTAAAAGTCATTAAGTTCACCTTTTAAAGAATGTCCAATCTATTTGTTTTGCAATCTATTCTCAGGATAATGTTCCCCTAGATCCATTTTTTTTTCCAAACAGTGCTAACGTGTCTCAGTCAATAGTATTATTTGAGCATGACCCCCCAAAGTGAAAATTAGTTCACTTGGAATTCCTTCATCAGCTATTTTGTACAGCTGCCCAAATTATAATTTAAAGATTAAAGTCTTCCAATAAAACAATCACAGCTACCTTAAGCGTAAAACATGACGACATCATCACCAGAGAGCTCTCCAGACGGAGTCAAAACATTTAACTGCTATTTTACAAGGAAAGCAATTCCCATTCCATATTTTTTAACCTCAGCAATTCCCATTCCATATTTGCTTTCCTTTTCTTCCCCCCTCCCCCCTTTTTTCCTGATCTCCTAATCAGAATAGGATAAAATTACACCTGACTGATATGGACTTGGGATTACAGAATTTCATACTACGTAGTTTGAAAAATATTCCAAACATCATTCTGCAATAAGAGAAGGGAGAGCTGAGCATTCTCTAGAAAGGAGATTGGTCATGTGTCACCTTCTACTGGCTATCTGTGCAAGATCAAACCAAAAAGATCAGTCCACATTCCAGCAGGCAGCTGACTGGAATTGGTGGATTACCGAAGAAGAAGAAGAAAAAAAAGATTTAAGAAAAAAAAAAAAGAAGAAGAACAAAAAAGGACATGAAGGAAGGAAGAAGGGCACATGTTAGGGATGAAAAAGAAAGTGTGGGGCTTGGTGGATATGCTCAAGATACAATGTAAGCATGCAAGACATTGTCAAAGAATAATTTAAATGTTTTAATCAGTTAAAAGAAAATTATTGCTTTCCCCAACTCTCTCAAAAGAGGAGGAAAAGAAAAACCTGCACCTCCTTTTAGATCATTTCAGAGGCCCAGATCTGGACCACTTCATTGAAACCCCCTATTTTCTGGGGACCTTCTTTTCCATTTGTAGGAGGAGATAAATGATTAAGGAGGTAAGACTTTAGATTTGAAGAGGAGAACCCCAGTCCAAGAGAGTTGAATGGAACAGAGCTATTCCCAAAGTCTATGCAGGACCAGGATCTGTAACAAATATTTTTACACCTACAACCAAAATGCCGTATTTCTTTAATACTGAAGCACCATGAATTATATACCATACAATAACATAATACAGTTTCAATAGGTCCTGATTTTACATCTAAATACACATATGAATTGAAGTCCATATTTACAGTGAGTTTATGGCTTATACCTCAGTTAAACAAGAGGCCCACTACAAATTACATATACACAAGTTCATAAACTGTTGTTGTTATGTATGTCCATGTGTGGGGTATGTGTGCTCACACATGTGTGATTGAATACATGCATATGTGAAGGTCCCAGAGGTCAGTGTTTGCCATCTTCTATGCCCTACAGTTTGGTTTTAGAGACAAGATCTCTCACTGAACCTGGACCTCACCAGTTGCCTAGACATGCCAAGTGAACGCATGCGATGCCCCCCATGGCTCCCCAGCACAGGGACTATAGACAAGTACTGATTCACGTGGCTGTTTCCATGGATGCTGGAGATTGAAACCTGAGTCCTCATGTTTGCAGAGCAAGCACATTGCCCACTGAGCCATGCCACAAGCCACTCAACTGTCTTTAGGAGGGCTCCCAAGCTAACAGTTTCTAGGTGAGGAAGTAGTCTCACACATCAAGTATGTGCAGAGCGCTTGATGAGACCTCAGAACACACAGATACTCCCTCAAGGACTCAGGAGAGACAGGGATGCAGATGGTACCTCAAAGAGTGAGGAGTGAAGCAGGGGGCAGCTTCAAATGACTTAGTCTATTAGGAGTCACGTTAGTTACATTTGATCTCAAAGCTCCTCAACCCTGGGTCAAGGACGGGGCTCCTGCAAGCAATCAAGGGCCTCTGCAGGAGTCAGATAGCAGAGGGGTGGCTGATGGCACTCCTGTCACTTTCCAACCTTAGCCAGCTGGCTATGAGCCAGTGCAGCTCCCTCCCTTCCTTCTACTGTGCAGTGTCCCCATCTCTCTGAAAGGGAAAGAGGAGCACACTCATGCAGGTTTCCCCAAGGGCTCCTTCTGTTGGTAAGATGTTCCAGGACCGGGCCAGGCACAGACTCAACAGAAGATGCAAAAAGAGACACCAAGTGGTTGGGAGAAGATGATTCCTCTAGAGAGACACAACTCTGTCACAGCAGAGCCTAGAATGTCTAGAGAGCAAAGGATGTGCTCCCTGGGAGTGTGGTACCCAGCAGAAAGCAGGAGCATGCTCTATGAAGAGTGATGTTATGGGGGCCCCACAGGGAACTTAGCACAGGTGCACAGAGACACCTCCAAGAATGCCCTATGGGAACAATATGATGGGTCTTCATTGAGTGTTGCCACTGAGTGTTAGACTAAGCCGAATTAAGAGGATTAGGACCTGCCACCTCCAAGGCCTTAAGGTAAGAGCCACAGGGGAAGCTGCAATCTTTCAGAGGAGACCAAGTAAAGAACAAAGAGAAATCAGAATACAGCCAGAGTTATCATATGAGAAGTTTCCACAGGGAGGCTACAGTGACATTACAGCCTAGTTGAAGGCAGTAATCCAGGTGGCTATATCAAGAGGGGCATAGTTTCTAGTGAGAACATGCCTAGCTCTGGGTTGTATTGTGAGAAATACTGTCTGACAAAGAATAAACATTTCTAGAGACTCAAGGTTTAGTTTGGGTTGTCTCTTTTTGTTTTGTTTTTCCTGGAGGAGGAAATTAATGTTACAGAAAGTGCTATCCCCAAGAGATGTGTGATGCCTAAGAGAAGGATCCAACTACTTAGCAAACTAAAGACATTGGCCAAGTGGGCAACAATGAAAGTTGGGGAAGAGTTCGTAGGTCAAGAAGTGGGTGGGAAGGGATATAGCAGGAAGAAGTGAGGACAAACACCAAGCAGGACAGGGTACAGAAATCAGCAGTACCGGTGAATTGGGTCCATGCAAATTCTCCTCACAGCCCAGCCAGGCCAACAGTGGCCAAGAATAGGATGCAGCCTTTAATGTCATCTTCAGAAAATATGAACTCTGGTTTGGCTGTTCACAGCTGGAACACACAGAACCTGAGATACAACATCTACATGAACATGCCTGAGGCTACTGGAAAGTTTGATAACACTGATTAAAAAGGCCTCATCTAAGTGGTGGAGAGTGGGCAGCAGCCCACTAATGGTAGGCACTTAAGAGAATAGTCATCAGGCCAACCAGGGGCCCTAACAGTCGACCATTTCCTTAAGGGAAGGCTGTGCTTAGTGTCAAATAGAGAACCCAGGAAAAACAGTGTAAGGGAATAAGCTGGAAGTCTAGATTCTAGAAAGGCCCATCTGGTAAAATACCTTCATCTGTTTGAATATGAAAGGCAATAAAAAAAGATGGCTTCTGGTTTCCCTCCTGCCCTAGAGCCTTGAATTCTTTGAAAAGGTAAGATAGGCTATGAGAGGCCTGAAGGACATACAAACAATAGGCAATGATGGTTACATTGAAGAAAAGAGCCTCAGTCTTCTGCAGCTGTTCACTGAAACAGAAGGAATGCTGTGACATAGAAGCTCAACTTCAAAATTATCACCCAAGTGGGGTGTCTAGATCAAGCAGGAAGGTCAGGCATGGACACTCGTTGAAGAGTACATGGGGATTATTACATGGTCTACTTGAAATTTCTAAGACAAATCTAACAGCAGGCAAGCAAAGAGGAGGCAGCAGCCAAAAGGAAATGGTTACCTTTCAGTCGTGTGTAGATGTGAATGTGTGTCTATGTGGGTGCACATCTGTGCTGACGTGCTTGCATGTGTGTGCATGTGTATGTGAAGGCCAGAGGTTGATGTCTGGTTGTCCTCTCTAAGAACATTCCATTTTATTTTCTGAGGCAGGATCTCTCGCTGAACCTGGAGTTGGCTGATTCTGTCTAGCATGGCCTGAGGAATCTTGTCTCTGCCTCCCAAAGGCTAGGATTAAGTGGGCACCACCACACCCACCAGCTTTTTGTGTGTCCCAGGGGTTTGAACCTCATTCCTCCTACTTGCATGGCATGTGCTTTATGCAATGAACCACCTCTCGAGCCAGAATATGTACTTTTTAAGTAACTGTGGCAGTGAGACATTTTTGTAACAACCCTAAACTCCAAGGTGTGTTTGTGTGTGTGTGTGTGTGTATGTGTGTGTGTGTGTGTGTTTTAAAGGAATAAGTGCTTGAATCTTAAAGGTTGATTGGCAGTTCCATGAGGACGGAGCCTTTTCTTCATGTTTCTAAAGCAACAAGACTGGCTAGCGGAACATATGTGCAGTCATGCTTGAGAAGGCCCAGGAACTACATCTGCCCAAACACTAAAACACCCTGCCATCAAAGGTCTGCAACGTTGCCTCCAATGACATAAAGTAAGTCTGACTGAGTCATAGGCATAATGGGCAATAGACTCCTGTCACGCTTTGCTGGCCAGCTGAGGAATCTACAACTGGAGATGCCAAGTGTCAGGCTCCTCTCCTGAGCAACCTCCTTGTGATTGGCATGCCCTGTTTAAAACCATCACAGAATGAAGAAGCCTAAAGGAGGAAAACAGTTCATGCCTGCCCAGAAAGGCAACAGCCAACATAGATTTGACTGTCACTGACCATCCTTGCTTCTGTGAGAGCCACACCATGTTCGCTGCTGCTAGGATAGAAGCTGACTCACAATAGGAGTCAAGGTGAGGGACACAGACACTACCCACTGTCACTATCCATTTATCATCACCAACTTCATACCTTCCATGCCACTGGGATCATGCTGACCACTTTGAGGAAGACCAGCTTAAGTCTGGGCACCTAAACAAGGGCAGGACCCTCTCCCCAGGGACACCCGGGGACATTTTGTAATCTTAGAAGCTAAAACTGGGGATTTTTACAGGTACCTGAAGGGTAAAGGTCAAGGTCAGCCCCAAGCACTTTCGAATGCACAGGACTGTCCCACACAACAAAGACTGATTTAGTCTAAAGTGCCAACAGGGGAAAGGGAAGAACCCCCAGTTAAAACAATTGAAAGAGAAAAAGGAGTGCTCAGATATGCTTGGGCAGGTGTGGAAAGAAAAAGACAGTGAGATTCAGGAAACAGAAAGGATATTGCCTTCTTGTGTGTTCTCATGTGGTGCATGCATGTATGGACATATTCATGTAGGGCACCGTGTATGTATGTATGCTCACATGCCTCTCTATGTGTGTTGAGCCCAGAGACTGACTTAGTGTCTTCCTTGATTAACTTCTTTTATGAAACAGGTTCTCTGATTGGCCCAAAGCTCACCAATCAGGCTAGGCTTGCTGGCCAGTAAGCCCAAGGGATCCCTCTGCCTCTACCTCCCTAGCACTTGGTTACAGGGCCATGCTATGTGCCAAGAAAGAAAAAAATTTAACATGAGTTCTGGGGATTGAATGCAGGGTTTCATGCTTGCATAGCAAGCACTTTAGTAGGCCATGGTGTACCTAAGTTATGACCATGAACTTTTGAAGCTCTGCTATCACCTGGGATTCCTATTAGGCTCCAGCCCCTGGGACACTGCCTTCATTATGCTCCTTATACATACACTTCCAATAGTTTTTGAACAATGTACTATTTGATGCCGGGCCTTCTGGTCTACCTCCTATTTCGTCCATAAGGCAAGCTAGATTCTTGAGGAACAATGCTCGCCAAGACAAATATTTGCTTTTTTCCAATGGCTATGTTTACTCAAGATTATTTCGGTTTTGGTGAAGTAGAAACCAACTGGTTGTTGGCACACTTGGGATACAGCCTGGCACCTTCTCCCATGTGCAGCAAGCAGAAGAGGGCCCAAGAGAGGAACTCTCTGAAACCACCTCAGCTTCTCAAAGGAGATGCCTACAAACCATGCTTACACAAACAAGGCAACATGATTAACATTCAGTAGGACCACAGAGCTCTCACAGAAGGAAAGTGACAGTGTAGAAGAAGAAGAACAAGAAAAAAAAAAACCAATTGCTCAAGAATTGAAGCAGTGTTTTGGCCTAAAGAAGGCAACAAGGAAAAACACATAATTACTGCTCTGGGTCAAAGTAGCTCGGCTTGATGATTAACTCTTCATTATAACCCACAGCTCACCTACACCCTGACCAAAATCAGCCTTTCCCTTGAATTATGCTGGTTCCACGTACATATACTGAAGGCCAATGTAGTACATAACCAATGACATGAAACCCAGTGCATTGATCCTACGTGGTCACAAACTCTCTCACTTGCCACTCAGCTTGTTTTCAGAGCCATTCTCCCTTTACCACAAAAATTCAGTCAGGGGATAAGTAGCGTAGCCTACCCCAAAGAAATAAGCCTTTCTACAGGGTCACCAAGGAAGGCAGCTACCACACAACATGGATTGGTGATAAGCGACTATATCAGACTCTACAACAAATATTCCATATACTGACTAATTATCCCACACCGTATCTCCACTCATTACCTTATTAACTCCTTATTAATAACAAGAGGAGCCTCGTTGGTACCTCAGTTTCTGCAACCCACTCATGCTACATAGGAGGTCTGCCCTTGTATCTCTTAGGCACTTATCTCCAATCCTATAATAAAACTCCTTTTTAAACTCACCTCTCCGTTTCCTGTAAGCTTTATTCCTCTAGCCTGTAAGACATGGAAGCCACTGGCCAGGGCCACCCCTGGTGGTCACTGATGATGTCCAGCACCTTAGCTCCCCAAGCTATGCACGCACATCTAGCCTAGATCACACCCATGGAGCAGCCTCCCTCTTCAGAATCTGTTTCATGATCTTGGAGCTGTCCACTGTCGGGCTCTTGGAATACCAGCTTCAGGTCAATGTGGACTCCTTCCAAGGGCTCCCTTCCCACCACAGCACTGAAGAGCTCAGGTGAGTGTGGCTAAGAGGAGTCCTGAGAAATCAAACTAAATATACCATCCAAAGGACCCCACAGTTAAAAGAAATAAGGGTTCCCTGTGTCCTGGAGCAGAACACCACCACAGAGAAATAAGCCTTTCCACAGGGGTCATGGAAGAAGGCAAGCAGCATACAATGGGAATCACTGACAGGTGACTGTCATCAGACTCCACAGCAAACATTTACAGAACACTGCCTGTAGGCTACACATAATGCCTACAATTCTAAGAGCTAACTACTTGTTCTGAGTTTGGATTTCATCTTCCCCTGCCTTTCCTTCAAATTGCTACCTACTCTGAATAGGCCAAAATAACCATTTAATGTTACAAGTTTGGAAAAAAAAAAAAAAAAGAATGGGGTTAGCTGGAAGGACACATGCTAAATTTGGAATCATAAAGGCTAGCTGGGCCCTAGACTAGGATGGCATACAAGCAAGGGAAGCAAAGGCAGAAGGGAGAGGGGAGAGGGTCTTTGTTCGGCGTACCTCTTTTGATGGCTAGTCTTGGTTGTCAACCTGACTACACCTGGAATTAAGTAAAACCCAAATGGCTAGGCACACCAGACCCACTTCTAACCGGGATCTTTGAGGTGGGAAGATCCACCTTGAATCTTGGCCACACCTTCTGCTGTTAGCCTATGTAAGGGACTGTCCTTATATAGAGCCTACTTGCTCTAGCTGGCAAATTTCTTCACTGGCAAGAGCCTACTTCTTCAGGATTCCTGATACACTGAAGACCAGCTGAGATATCCAACCTTGTGGACTAAACAACTACTGGATTCCCTCTGTTGGTAGACAGCCATTGTTGGACTAGTGGGGCCACAGCCTGTCTCTTCTGTTCCTCTGGAGAACCCTGACTGATACACCTCCTGAGGAAAATGATCAGGGACAGTGTTGGTAGTTAGCCCCAGCTCACTAGACAGCCATGTTTTCAGGCCCAACTACCACTATAGTCTACATTGCCTGGCCAAAATTTCTGTCCCCTCCACTCCTTGTGGCATGCTCTGCTAGCTGAAGCTCCCACTGGGACAGAGGCCACAGTTCCTTGCCCAAGGCACATTCCTGCCTAGCCCCCTTTCCTCTCCTGCCCATATTTATGGCCTTTAATTAAACAATGTTAAGGTACATAAAATGTTAATGTCTGGAACATGGGCTCAGATAACTCAATTTGATAGGGGATAATGACATGTAGCAAAAAGTTAGAACATAAGGACAAGGGAAGGAGATTCTCATTGCAAAGCCCCCATCTTCAGTGAAAGCACACACACACACCGCACTTTAAAACATCCTCCTCAGAAATCCCAGAGGGATGGCTACCTGCTTACTTCTTGGCCTGACCCCTACTGCTCATATCCACCCTCCCTTCTATGCCCAAGCAGCTCCAAGTCTCACAAAGGTTTAGGAAGCCTTTATGGCAGGTGCAGAGTTTTAAGGAAAGAGCTTTAGCAAAGTACTTCAAATATCTTTGAACACAGCCAACACCCTGGGTGTGAGTTGTAGCTATCACATCAGGAAGGCACAAGGCATTGAAGCCCTGGCCTCTGGGTTCTTTCTTTAAGAGGGGACTTGGCTAAATTCACTGGGTTCCATACATTATCAGAGTGCTTGATTAGCAAGCAGGAAGACCTGGGTTCAATTCACACAAGGCCTCTGGGCCCCAGTTAAACGGTTACTGTTTTTGGAACGTCTCCAACTCCCTTCATCTCAGTGATTCTGCTACCACCACACGGTGTGCACCTCACTTTCCCTCTCCGACTGGAACGAAGGCTCCAAGAGGGTTTGTGGTCTCTCCTGGGCACACCATCGATGCTACATCAACGTCCTCCTCATTCAAAGCCAACTCACTAATGTTTCCCCCCATCTCTACCGTGCTACACCAAGCAGGACACAATGCATCCTATCTCACCTACAGGAGCTCTGCCTGTGGCATCTTCTACATCCTCTTAGCACCTAGCTGCAGCCATAGAAACCACAAGTGCCCGGAGTTCGCATGGTGCCTGGCTTTTCCTCACAGTCCTCCAAAGACGTCACTTTAGTCCCATTCTACAGGTGAAGAAAACAAGGCTTAAAGGGTTAAGACCAGAACCTTCTAGAAGGCAGGAGATGCATTTTCCCACTCCTTGAAAGCTGCTAGTCACTGCTCTGTGTGGCAGACATTCTGCTGAAGATGAGGAGATTCTGAGGAGTTTCTTGGAGGAGACAACACTAATGTCACACAGAAGATAACCCCAGATACAACTAGAGGTTCAAAGCAGCTGCCTAGCAAACAAGGCCAATAAAAATAGTTTCACATTTTGTTTTCTCAAATTAACATTTGGCTATGTAAGGAATTTAAGGCCCCATTTGTTGCCAATGCCCCATAATTAATTATGAAGTGGTATGTTAATTGTTGCTCTTAAACATCCATTAGCATAGAGTCCCTAAGACCTTCTCCCAGGCAGAAATATCTTAAAGCTGTGTCACAGATCATATTTCGGAAACCTCTGTGAAAAGGTGGATCATCTGTCACTTTGGCGTCATTCACTCTGCCTTTAACCTTGATTTAAAATTCAATGATCCTCTAAGTTAGGTGACTTTCCATCATTCACAAGTTGGTAAACCCTTCTAAAACTGGCATTTCTGCATGTCATTCACTGCTGGTCATCAAGGGACTTTTGTCCCCTGAGTGCTATCTGGAAGGCCCCAGCAGGAAGCTCCCATAGTGTTTAACACTTGTTAACAGCTTGTCCAGTCTTGCAGCTGGTGAGTCTCTGGCAGACTGACACACAAATTAGCAGCTCCCTCGGGCACCCCAGCTCTTTGGGGGCTAATTACCCAGGAGACAGTGAGATATTTATCAGCATTTCTGAGTGCATGCTAGACAATGAGGAGACCGCAGCATCTTCCAGAGGCATGATGGATAGCCAGGGAAAATCACAGGAACATCAGAAAGGACAGGATGCTCACCCTCCACCCCGGTTCAGCTGAGAATCAGGAATTTGACACATTAACCGCACTGAGTTAAGGTCTTTGTCTCCTTCCCAACTGGACCTGCAGTTCTTTAAGCACTAGCAGAAACCCCATTCAGAGTCAAGTACACATCCTGACTCAGAGCTCCTGAGTTGATTTTGTCATATTACATATTCATCCAAGGCAGCTATGGAGACATCCTATGATCTCACCAATTAAGGGGGAGGGGAAGGCCCTTAGCAACCTTCTGAGATATAACCTGAGAAGCACAGAAATGGTACATATGGCTAAAGTTTAAGGCATTTAACTCTCTCTTGAGAAGTCCATATTCACACTTCGGTACGCCGTATTCTTTCCCCAAGTGCCTCTCTTTGCCTTGGTCCCTATGATTAAAATCCATGTTGAAAATGTGACCATCTTCACTTTCTTCCCCAGCTCTTTTTTTCTTCACCCTCTTAACCCTTGCGCTCAAAATCTCTCTATGTATTTTAAATGTCTTTTCATGAATTCCAACTGCACATCATACTGGTTTGTCTTAAAATGCCTTTCTGCATCAAAACCAAGAATTCTGGGTTTGCCTTCATGAAGGTCAATGAAAAATAAAAACAAAAAAACCAAAAACCACTTGTTCCACTGTGAGTGGTAACATGGAACAGTGTCCAGGCCAGTGCTGGCATCCTCCAGGAAAACCATGAGCGCAGAGAAGACAACACAGAAACTACACGTGAGAACAAAACACAAGAAAATTCTGCGGGCCATTGAGGTGTGTCAAGGTAAAGCAAATATGCCCACCACCACCACCACCACCCACACGTGGGAGGGGGAAGAGAGAGAGGTTGATTTACTACTTTTGATGCCATGCCATGCGCCAGGGAATACAAAAGGAATGGCAAGCCCCTGAAGAGACATGCGATACCTCCAGTCCACTGGAGAGACAGCCCTTTTGGCAGAGTGACTAGGGAGCATACATGCACTTAGGGCCCCTCACCCAAAGGGTTTTTTTTTGGAAAACACGGGTGGAGGAAGCTGAAGGGATAACAAAGGTATCCCAGGGAAGGCGTGAAAGAAAGACACAGGAGAGAAATGATGGCCATCTGCCCACCAGGCCCAGCACATGTAAATGGCACGGTGAAAAGGAAGAGAAATCTCAGCTTCAAGGGACTGGGGACTGTTGAGGAAGCCTGGAAGGGACTTGACCTGCAAGAAGTAACAAAGCGTGCATGCGTACTGCAGAGGCACTTAGGAAGCTGGCCACTGCCTACCACTTGCATGGCTTTACCTTACCCTGACAGCTGGTGTAAAATGATGACCACACCCCAGGGCAGCAGTTCTCACCGGGTGGATCGCAAATCTTTCGGGGGGTGGAAGGATCCTTTCACAGGTTTGCCTAAGACCATCATAAATATCAGATATTTACAGAACAAGTACAATTCATATATTCATAACAGTAGCTAAATTACAGTTATGAAGTAGCAACAAGATAATTTTATGGTTGGGAGTCACCGAAACATGAGCGGCATTAAAGGATCACTGCATCAGAAAAGTTGAGCATCACTGCCCCAGAGACTCCAGGTGTGAATGACTGACTTGGTCACCCTGTGCCAAACATCACTGGGTTCCTGGCACTTTGGAGTGAAATAGGTTTGGAGCAGAGAGATGTATGGGTAAAAACAAACCAAAGAGACAGAGAAAAAGTTAAGATCTTTAAATAAGTATGAATACGACATAAATAAATATATCTGAAAAGTGTCATAAATTGGTTCTAGTCAGAAATAAAATAACAAAAATAGTCAAAAATAAAAATAGAGATATTTGCCAACTGTTCAGGTATATCAGTTATCTGCCATGTCTCGTGAACCTGAGGAGAAACTGGCTTTGGTCTTGAGGAGCCTGTAAATTAAAAAAAGGGGGTAAAGAAAATAAAGATAAGGGTAAATGCAGGCTAAGGCATGCTGTGGTGATGAACAGAGCCAGAGGGAGCAATGGGAACCAGCCGACTCCAACAGGAGTTGATGTTTGATTTTGAAGACTGAGTAGAAAAGACAGAAAAGAACCACAGCCAGACTCAGCAACAGAAGAATCAGGAGAGAATGACTGAGGGGCCAAGCTCAGAAGGTGGAAACCAGGGACTCCCCCAGGAGACAGAAGTGGCTGGTTAAGCAGCTAAAACCTTAGGCAGCAGCCACCAGGTATGGGGACAGAAAATGATGCCCTCCCTGCTCAGGCATGGCTTCCTCTGCCTTCTGGGAAGTACCCAGGCCACTAGTGCTTAGAAACAGTCAAGACTGTTACAGGCATGTCAGAGGCCAACATTCGCTTTCTGTTCTGCAATTGGAGAAGACTGGAGAATCCATCCATACCATACAAGTCCCAAATGGACTTTAACATAAGGTCCACTCACCTGTCAAGTGGTCCCAAGGCAAAGACCCTAAGGCAGGCATCTTAGGTATCCCCACATTAGGCCCTCAGTTCCTCTCACAGCCCCAACAGTTAAGGAGAAGGCTAGAGGAAGTGCAGACACACCCTCCAAGGAGGGGCCTTGGACATGGGGTGTGTTGCATTCTTGGAAAACAGGGCCCCTGCTGTAATGTGTGCAATCGGACCAGAGATTGGACTGCAGAACTCTGCTTCCCATTTATTACAATATCACACTCCTACCCAGGAAACCCCACCCGAGCGTTTGTTTGGCAAGCCTTTCCTTGATTAGGTGTAAATCTTCCTATTCCTGCCACTCAAAAAAATCACACATGCGCCTAATGAAGCTGCAACACAGAGCCCTGGCCAAGACCTGACCTCCCTGAACCAGGCTGAGGCGGTTTTTTATGCTCTCATTTCAGAATGGTGATTTCGTTTTCCTTTCCTACTCTACAGGAAAAGTGGGAAGTGGAAACATTCTGTACACATGGAAAAGCATACTGACTGCTGTTCCCCACCCCCTTTGGAAAGAACCAGGGTGTAACCATCTTCCCTCCAGCCTCTGGGCTTCAGCTGCTACCCTACTCACTCAGCTACTGGGAAGGGCTGAGGCGGACTTCAGATCCCATCATGCATTTCTTACAAACACTGCTCCAGACAGAGCTGTCCTCATTCCCCGCCTCCAAATGCCACACTGTCCCATTGCCTTTGGTATGCAATTCAGCAGGGTGCCCTCCACAAAAGCAGCGCTGAGGAATAGGGCGGGGCCAAGTCCCACACCCGGAGGAGTACTTCCTCCAGAGCACCTGCAGCTTCTGATATCCCAAACAAACAGGGTGTAGGGCATTTTCCTTCCAAACAATGAATGTTTAAATGGAGAGATGACCAACCACTCTATCTGGTAGATACCTGAACACTCAACATGGGGGCAGTGGGCTTCCCAGTCCAAAGGGCTCTCATGCATATCTGAATAGCTGCCCCGTCTCCCCCAAAGCTATTTAGGAAATGGGGCAGTCTGGACCCTAAAACAGTTCATCTGTTTTCAGGCCAACCATCCTACGCCAAGCTGGGGCAGCAGTAAAGGCTACAATGAATGGGAAAGAACCCGTAGCTTGTGAATTCATCTATTTAACAGGAGAATGCAATCCAGGGCAGTAGGCAGGCTAAGGAGGCAGGAGAACACTATGGCAATCTCAGCCTGGTTCCCCCGACCATGGGGCAGGGCCTTTTGCTACCAAGAACACACAAAAACCCTCCCGTGTACCCAACTGTGTCACAGTGGATTTCTAGACACAGGACAAAAAAAGGTACACAATGTGTCAGTCATGTGACAACAATGCTGTCTCAGAGCCTGTGAGGGAGACAAGATGTCTCACTGGGAAACTGAGGAGCATGGCAGAATGGGTGAAGAAGGGGCTAGGGTTAAAATGTAATGAATCTGGTGAAGTCAAGGGTGGGATCCATCAGAGAGCACCTGACAAGAGACAGATCTCCAGTCTGGCAGTGGAGAACAAGAAGGGTGTAGCTGACAGTCCCAACGTGAAGCAAAGCTTCCTCCCGCCATTCTTCTAGGCTCTGTTGACATCCGCTGGCCTCCATTACACAGCCCACAGCCCACACAGACTTGGGAGAGGCTCCCTTGGCAACCTCTCCGGCCTCCAATTCCAATGAGCCTAGTCAGAGCAATACCCCAGGGAAGGCTCTAGAGCTCTAAACTGCACACTGACAGACAGAAAAGAGTCACCGGGGAACTCCTCCCACAGGCTGCCTTCTTCCAGATAGGAATATCATTCTAAACAGAAAGAAGATGTTCATTTGGAGGGATTTAAGAATATTTAAACAGGACCAGAATATGCGACTGCCAAATATGGATTGCCCAAGGATGTCCAAATACGGATTGTCTTGAGGTGGGATGGGCCCTCCAGCATCAATCAATCTGCAATCTAGAAAATGCTCCAAAGACACACCCACAGGACAATGTGACAAAGTCAGTTCTTAAGTTCCCTCTTCCCAGGTGAGTCAGGCTAATCCTCAAGAGCAGCCATAACATTCACTAAGAAACTGCTTTTCTTTTATGTCTTTTGTTCCAGGGGTCCATTCTAATGAAGAACTGGTGAGGGGTGAAGAAGCAAATGCCCTTCCTTTTTCTAGAGGAATAACAACCTGAACTCAGTGATAGGTAGTGGCGGGTGGGGCTGTGGAAAATAAATGAGGACAAGTTGCTCCTTTAGAAGCTTAGAATTTATCAAAATAAACATAACACACTTATAGTTGGCACAATCAAATGTTTGTATCCTCCAGAGTTCTGCAACAGCTAGCTGGGTGAGAAAATTGTTTCTAAATGCCACACGCAGGGAAATTTTCCTTGAGAAATGCAATTGAGTTAGAATGCAAAATGCCTAAAGTTCTATAAGCAAGATCAGTATTACTATAAAAGATGATTGGAATGAGCAAGCAAATCACAACAGCGGTTTCACAAGTTTTATCAGGAGTTTCTCCTGCAGAGGACATTCTATTCTAGAGCCTAGGAAGCAACAGATTCCCAACAGAAAAGCTGTTCCAGGTGGGACAGGACCTGGGTCCACAGCTCAGCAGGCCTGAGAGGTCTCTACAGGACAGCGGGGGCTGGAAAAGCTGTCATGGCATCAGGACTCAGAGCCCTTGGGCAAAAACAGAATCTGAAGGAACGTAATCTCAGAGAGTAGAGTCTATCCACTAAAAAGACTGTCAACAAGGTGGTAAGGCTCCAGTTTAAACTGGCTTCTGACCGAACCAGCCCCTTTCGGGTAACCGACAAGGTTGCCCCTTGACATCAAGGTGCCAGAGCCTTAGGATGGCACACGACACATCTTGTATGCTGTTCCCTTCAGGGAGTCGGACAGATAGCTCAGAGGTAAGAGAGCTTGCTGTGCGAGCATGAAGACCTTAATTCAAAACCCCAGAACACACAGACAGCAAGGCATGCCCACAACCACGGCGCCATTGGTGGGATGAGGTAGGGCAGAGTCAGGAGAACTGCCGGGGCTTGCTGACTGACTGAGGGCCTCAGTTCATCGAGAGATCTTGTTTCAGAGAAAAACGGCAGAGAGAGATAGAAAAGGACACGTGACATCATCCTCTGCACATACACAAGCAACACACATGTGAACACATACACACACACATGCATACATGCACACATATACCATAAAATTTCCCTTGGAACCACTGCATTTTCTGAATTCAACCCAGTAAACTAGAATGTCACTTCATTTATTCCCAGAGAACTGAATGACTTGCACATCCCAACTCTAGCTCAGCATGGGCCAAAGGTCACTGATCAGACCCCCTTTACTCCACTCTCTTCTTCAGATAAATCAAATGATGAAACAGCTCCCTAGGACTCACCCTTGCCCAAAGTATGCTCCCAGAATCCTTCAGAGCATCTATCTTCAGTATATCCTTGGGTGCTTTAGCGGGTTCTAAATTGCCAAATTCCTCGGGGCAAAGGCTAACGGGAAAGTCTCAACCAACCAGACTATTTGCCTTTTCTTGGTATACCTCACTTCACTTGAGTCCTAGGAGAAATTAAAAAATGAGAAATATCTTCCCCAATCATAGATACTATGATACTTAATTCATAAACGCAACAAGCATTCCTCGGAGAGAAAGGAGGGGACAAATGACAAAGCACCCCATTCATGCCAGAGCTCTGTCTAGTCCTTGCTTCACTGTCAGCAACACAGGCAGAAAAACAAAATAAGCTAAACGTGGAGAAGGCAGAAAAGCTTTCCTACTTACACCTGAAATGCCTGTCTGCCTAGAATCGAGTGGATTACAGACAGGTAAGTGGAACATCGGATTTTTTAAAAAGTCATAAATAATGAGAAAGGATGGAACAAAAACAGGAAAGAAAACAATGGAAGATTTGTTAGTTCCTTTTTTTTGGAAAGAAAAATAAAACACCTAAAATACAGTTACATATACATAAATATACCAAACCAACATTACTTTAAATTTTATTGAAGGACATGAAATAACATGTTTATTTCTGGCTCAATGGTTAAGAGTATACATAGCTCTTGCAGAGGACCCAAGCTTGGTTCCCAGCACTCATGCTGGATGGCTAACATCTTCCTCCCTCCAGAGCAGAAAATGCTTCCGGTACCACACAAGTCCGCATTCATATGAACATAAAAACAAAGCCCTCCCAGGAGCAAACAGAATCCCAAGGGCAAGAGATCGCTCCGTTCCTAACCTAAGGGAATGGCCTAATTTTCTTAGTCAGGCCTTACCAATTCAACAAGCCCTTAATTTTTTTTCAGCAAATGCAATGTGGAAAACTTTTCAGAATGACTGATATGGCTCACTGGTTAAGGCACATTCATGCAAGCATGAGGCCTAAAGTCCCTGGCCTCTAGGGTTCATGTTAATGTCTGAAAATCCTCTAGTAATTCCTGGAGAGAGGAGAGCCCCGAGCAAGCTAACTAAGAGACTAGCTGAAATAGCAAGCTCCATGCCAACTAAGAGTTCCGCCGTGAAAGCAATCTTACCGTGATTTGTAAGGTGCAGAGTGATAATGAAACCTCCTTACATCAGTCTGGGGCTTTAACATGCATGCACACACACACACACACATCACACATGAATGCACACCATGTACATACATACATACATGAGAGAGAAGGGAATTTTTTTTCTAATCTATACCCTACCAGACCTTTCAGTATCCTCAACACACATGTGAAGAACTTCTGGGGTCCTGCTAGATTGTGAAATGAGGGGGTCAAGGTAAGAAGTTATCATACCCAAGACACCCTCCAGCGGGCCTCACACAAACCAAAGCCTGCAGAGAGGGCTGCTCAGCAAACATCCCCTTAGCCCAGTCAGCAGCAGCATCACAATCGGCTTGCCCTTTCCAGATGACCGCTTGCTCACTTGTTTCTAAATGGTGAACAGATAACCCAAGCCCTTTCTAACTTCTCATCCTACCAGGCTAGAAACAATACTCTCACTGGGTCCAAAGGTCTGCAGCTCATCCAGTTTACCATGGATCACAACTAGTAGCATTTCCAGCTCTTTCCCAGGGGCACTGTTGTAATCTGTCCCTAAGTTACTTTATTAAAACTGTAAGTCTGAACTCTGTGTAGAGCTTAAGACTCCATTAGCATTCTGCATGTAAAGTCAGCAGCTAGTGCAAGACCTCAGTTCATCACTCTAGACCATGAGTACATCAGCAATTCTTGCTGAGTTTCCACCAGGCCCTGGGTTGTCAGACACGTACAAAGGAGCAGCCCAGTGCTCTTGGTCAACAGTGATAGGGACAAGGGTTAGAGGACCATGTGGATATTAAAGAACACCTCACATTTTTATCATTCTGTGGACAGTTGTGGAATGGTCCAGCGTTGTGACCCTGGATCATATTTACTCATTGCATCCATCTAGTCACTTCTTTTCCATTCAAACAGTGAGTTTTTACCATCCTGAGTATAGAAAGGGGTGGGGTGGGGGGAGGGAGTTAAAAAAAAAAGGAACAGCAAAAAAAGGAAAAAAAGGGGATATGTTACATTTTATAGCTGAAGCAAAAAATAAAAAGCAAAAAAACAGATTAAAACATATCTATTACACAGGGCTGAAGAGCTCCCTCAGAGAACCGGGGGTTTGATTCCCAGATTCCACACAGCAGCTCACTCCAACCCCAGGGGATCTGACACCCTTGCCTGGTCTCTTAGAACACCAGGCAGAAACATGCATGCAGGCAATACATCCATATGCACAGGAGGGAGGGAGGGAGGGAGGGAGGGAGGGAGGGAGGAAAGAGAGAGAGAGGGAGGAAGAGAAGAGAAGAGGGGAGGGGAGGGGTCAGAGATGCTGGGAGGGTATCTGATTTACAGTGCCAGGTCACAGGCTGTCACAGAAGGGAAGCCAAGGCAGGAACTCAACCACCTGGTCACATCACACCCACAGTCAAAAGCAAAGAGATCATGGATCCCATGTGTTTGCTTGCTGCTGCCAGCCAGCTTTCTCTATGGCTATACACACCAGGGCCAGCCCATGAAATGGACTGGGTCTGATTACATCAAGACAATCTCCCATAGACAAGCCTAGAGACTGAAATAATTTAGATAATTCCTCAACTAAGGCAATCTCCCAGGTGTTTACAGGTTGTATCAAGTTGACAGTTAAACATAATCGGCACAGTATCATCGCTGAAGCTCAGCATAGGCCAACTGGATCTGTCCTGGCTGCACATGTCCTCAGAGGTTCACAAGTGTGCCACAAGTAGAGACTTGAAGTTACAAACAAGTAGGTACATTCTCATACACAGAATCTGTGGATGGGAATTAACTATGTGTGTTAAATTTATTGAACATAATCCTCAAATGATAGCTCAAAAGCAGCATGAAACCACAGGCTATAAAAATGCTTGTCTCTGCTAAATAAGCAGTTCTCAACCACAAGTTATTTCACTCCTCAAGGGACATTCGGCAATGGCTGGTGACATTTGTTTACTGTCAAAGCTGGGTCTGGTACATAGAGTAGAGTTGCGAAGAATCACCTAGCTGCAAATGTCACCAGTATCAAGATTGGAAGCCACTGTGTTAACTGTCCCACTAATGTCAAATTTTTTAAAGTGTAGTTTGGGGACTGGAGAGATGGCTCAGTAGCTAAGAGCATTTACCGCTCTGGCAGAGGACCCAGGTTCCCAGCCCCCACATGGTAGTTCACAACCACCCATTACTCCAGTTCTGGGAGATCTGATACCCACTGTGGGCCTGAGGTACACATAAACTCATGAAGGCACACATATATGCATAAATTAAAAAAACAAATAAATCTTTCTAAAAAGTATACATTTTGATATCTTCTATTAACCTACATTGTGCTACCCCAAAATAACAAATAATGTCCAGGGTGAAATGAGTCACCATTGCTTGGTGACCATGTGCTTTCATGCTAAGCTAATAAAATCTTAGCAGATGTAGCAAAGACACAAAACACTTACGAGGTATGTTGAAGGAACTGGAGAGAGGGTACAATGGTTAAGAGTCTGCACTGCTCTTGCAGAGGACTCTGGTTCAGTACCCACAGTAGGTGGCTCACAATCATCCCTAACTGTAGACTTCCAAAAGCACCTGCTCTCACATGCACATAACACCCTCCCCCATATGTATAATTTAAAATAACATCTTTTTTTTTTTTTTTTAGTTCTATGGAAACATGTGGGGCTGGGAATGCAGCTCAGTTCACGGAGCACTGGCCTAACATGCACTAAGTCCTAGGTTTCATCACCAATAGCACAGAAAAGCAGGTGTGGTGGGACAGGCCTGTAACCCCAGCACTTGGAAGCTGTAGTCATTAGGATCAGCAGTTTAAGGTCATGATCATCTACAGAGCCAGTTAGAGACAAGCCTGGAATACAAGAGATGCTGGACAGGGAATGAGAAAAGAGGAGGAGAGGAAAAAGACTAGGAAGAGGGAAAAGGAGAGAGAGGAGTGGGGAGGGAGGGAGAGGGAAGAGAGCGAAAGGGACGGGGAGAAGCTTCTTCATTCACTTCCACTGAGTTTAATAATACAGACTTGAGTACTTCCAACAATGAAATAATTAGACAAAAATCCAGTTCTTGCTTTCACTATCAGGTAAAGAAAAAGCATTTTTAAATATGAAACTCACAATGTTGCCTATTGTATACTATCACCAAGCTAGAGAACCCAGCTCATTCCTAAGAAAGTTTCAGAGTAAGTCAAGAAGAGTTTAAAGATTCCCATGGTTGTTACACTTCCTGTGGAAAACTAAAAACGTCTGGCAAAGGTACAATTAAAAGTCTATGCAGAGGTAAAATTAAGGGCCCCCTCCCCATATCCTTAACTGCACAAAGCTCAACAACTCCTTCATCGCTCCCCTGTGTGGATTCAATGTCACACTTATTCCTGCCTGATCTACTGTATTTTCAAAATACCGAGTCAAGCAATTTGGAGAGTAGCTTCCAAGCTTCCTCCAGAGCGTCCCAGACTCTCTGAGCTAGGATAATCAGGATGAAGCATTCCCCACCGGAAGGCAGACGAGTGAGGAGTGACACTTAAGACTTGAATTTGAATTCTTGGCTTATGAGACAAGGCAAGTCATTCTGTTCAGAGTCACTTTTTTTCTTAAATTATGTTTTAGTTCAACAGTATAAAATATTCCTGATATTACTTCCTGCTTTAAGCATGTTCTATCAGAATTATATGCTCTGCTGCCTGATGTCTTCACTTTCTGCCATGTTCTATTAGCCAAGCAGACCTATTGACCTCTTCTCCATCCTTTCTGGGCTTCCTCTGGACATTTTCTTCAGTTCCTGCTGTTCCTCTGTGCAGTTTATATTAACAACCTCTTCCCCCAACTCTCCTAGTTCCACACCTGAGTCCAGTACCAAAGACCTCATACCTTTGAGATCAGCAGCAACACGAGCTGTAGAGTTGAGACTAAACCATAATTCACGTACCATATTCCCAAAATACAGTACAGGAGCACAGGTGGATGGTTCGAGAATCTGAGTTTAAATTATACTTCCCAGTTTTCTAATAACTGTATCCTCAGCTCAGAATAACATCTGGGTTTCCCTAGAACTGACTCAAAAACTACCACTGAAGTGTGTCAGAGTCCCCAGCCAGGTTGGCCCCACACGCTCAGGGATCACATGCCAAAGGTGGATTCATGTGCCATGCCAGTACAGTTCCTGACTCACTGGGTACTGGGTTAATGGTAGGAAGGTGGGTGGTTGAATGCATGGCTTTTAGGTAACTTAAACTACTAGACACTATTTATTGTTAATGTGAATTAGGGAAAGAGCCCCTATAGCTCTCAGGAAATTCAGCTAATTGACTAAGTTTGTACAACCATGAAAGACATAACAAAGACAAAAGAGAAATTTTGGTTCTCACAGCACTTTTCCAGGTGTACACAGACATGGTTAAGATGATTTCCCCCCAAACAACACTGTAACAGGTTGAACTGTGAACTGTTTATTGGTACCTCCCCACTTTCCTTAGGTTGTTAGCTATTTTACCACAGCGATATAGAAACGAGGTGGAATGAGGCCAAACAGGAGAATCATGTGGTGGTGGTCTGAACAGAAACAGCCCGCAGAGGCTCAAATATTTGAATGCTTAGTCATCACAGTGTGGCCCTGCTGGAGGGATTAGGAGGTGAGTCCTTGTTGGAGAAAGTGTGTCCTGAGGCTAGGTGTTGGGATTGAGAAAGTCCAAGCCAGGCCCGGTTTCTCTCTTTCTGCTACCTGCGGATCTGGATGGAGAACTCTCAGCTACTCTCCAGGACCATGTCTGCCTGCGTGTCGTCATGCTCCCTGCTGTAATGATAACGCACTAAACCCCCGAAACTGTAAGCTAGCCCTAATTACGCGCTTTCTTTTATAAGAGTTGTTGTGAATTGACAGTGTTCCTTGCTTTACAGAAGCTTTTCAGTTTCAAGAGGCCCCATTTATTAATTGTAGATCTTAGAGGCTGAGCTGCTGGTGCTCTGTTCGGAAAGTTGTCTCCTCTGCCAACGCATTCAAGGCTCTTCCTCACTTTCTTTTCTACAAGATTTAGTGCATCTGGTTTTATGTTAAGATGCACTTGGATTTGAGTTTGGTGCAGCCTACAGATGGGGAAAACATCTTTTACCAATCCTATATCTGACAAAGGGATAATATCCAAACTATATGAAGAACTCAAGAAATTAAACAAACCAAATAATCCAATTAAAAAGTGGGGTACAGAGCTAAACAAAGGAATACCAAGCACTTAAAGAAATGCTCAACATCCTTAGTCATCAGGGAAATGCAAATCAAAACAACTCTGAGATTCCATCTCACACCACTTAGAATGGTTAAGTGACTACGCAATAATGCCAATGCTCCCATTGCTGGTGGGTGTGCAAATTTGTACAACCACTCTGGAAATCAATCTGGCACTATCTCAGAAAACTGGGGATAGTGCTACCTCGAGACCCAGCTATACCACTCCTAGGTATATGCCCAAAAGATGCTCCACCATATAAAAAGGACACTTGCTCAACTATGTTCTATAGCAGCTTTATGTTCATAGAAGCTTTATTCATAATAGCTAGAATCTTGACACAACCTAGATGCCCCTCAACTGAAGAATGAATAAAGAAATTGTGGTACATTTACACAATGGAATACTACTCAGTTATTAAAAACAAGGAAACCATGCAATTTGTAGGCAAATGGTTGGAACTAGAAAAGATAATCCTGAATGATGTAACTCAGACCCAGAAAAACATACACGGTATGTATTCACTTACAAGTGGATTTTATCCATATCATACAGGACAATATTACAAGTTATAGACCCAAAGAAGGTAAGTAACAAGGAGGACAGACCCAAGGGAGGATGCTTAACTACCACTCAGAACTAGACACAGAATAAACAGCAGAAGTGGCTGAAGAAAGAGAACAGGGTAAGAAAGGGACCATGGAGAGTCATATCAGAGCTGGAGAAAGTGGGGGCAGGAAGATAAGAGGCCTTGCAGAGAGAAGAGAAACCTTGGACAAGAATTTCTCTGAGATATGATGGAGATCCCAACAGGCTAGGCTCCTGAAAGGACATGAGCATGACTCTAGCTGAGACTCCTAGTAACGGGGGTCGTGGAGACTGAAGAGGCCACCCTCTAACTAAACACTTCTCTTAGTGTTGGGAGGGGAACACCAACCCACCCACAAAAACTTTGACCCAAAATTTAGCCTGCCTGCAAGATGTGCATGGACAAAAATAAGGCAGAGATTGAGGGACTCCCCAACCAATGACTGGCCTAACTTTAGAATCACCCCATGGGAGACAGCCAACCCCTGACAAGATTAATGATACTCCGCTATGCTTACATACAAGAGCCTAGCCTAGCTGTCTTCTGAGTGGCTCTGCCCAGCAGCTGATGGAAACCTATGCAGAGATGCACAACCAAACATTGGGTGGAGTGCAGTGAGTCTTGTGGAAGAGTTGGGGGAAGGATAGAAGGTTCCAGAGGGGACAGGAGCTCCACAAGAAGACCAACAAAGCCAACTAACCAGGGCCAGATGGAGGGCTGTGGAGACAGAAGCACCAACCAAGGACCATGCATGGACTGCACTTAGGCCCCCTACACAGATATAGCTGAGGAGCAGCTTGGTCCTCATATGGGTTTCCTAGTAAGGGGAATGGGGCGTACTCTAACAGTGACTCTGTTGCCTGCTTTCGACCACTTTCCCCTGG